>CM035443.1:115599639-116199639 GCA_020310875.1 Ceratopteris richardii | reverse complement strand
TCTTTTCTTTGTCAGCCTCTTGAATACTTTCTTGAATTTCATCTTTCTTTTGAACTGGTTCAGGTTCTTTCTCTTTCTCTTTAGTAAGTTCTTGAATCTTAGTTGGCCCAGCCGGCCTCTTTCCCTCTCTTATCTCTTTCTTCTTTGCCTCTTCCTTTGAAACAACAGGCTCTTTGAATTGTACTTTCCTTTCTGGCTCTTTAGCCTTTTCTTCGGCCTCTTGGATTTGCTTTCTGGTCACTCTTCTTTCTGGCTCAGTCTCTTCCTGACTCTCATCCCTTTTCCTCTTTTCTTCTACATTTGCTATGTGCGAATAGACTGGGGATTCATCAACAGGAGACTTCCAGGCAGTCTTCTGCATAATGGCATCCCTAGCCCTCACTAAAGCCTCAATGGAATAATTTCTTTGGGGTCGAGGTCTAAGCACTTTTTCATCTTCCTCCTCAACAGGTTCTAATCGTGCAGCTCATGTACTTGCATTATTGCCAGATAAATCTTCATAAAACTTCTTCATTCCCCCCTTTCCCCAATTCACAGGTAGAGGAAGGCGGGTCCTGAAGTCACATAACTTCTTATCGATATCTATCACCAGTTGATGCTCTTTTGCTAGCTTAAGCTCTTCACAGGCATATGAAAAATGCTCTTGTGCATCGCACCATACGCATCTCTTAGCCCCTCCAAACCCACCAGTCGTTCGTCTCTCAAAAGGTCCAGTGTTTCTTTGAAATGTGGTTTGCACTGGTGGTGTAGGTATCTGTTGGGCAACAGGCTGCACTGGAGGTGCAGGCTGTGGCATCACATAGCCTTGCAAATTTGGAATGGGCATAGTGCCTCTCTGTAAAGTATCTGCATAACTCGTACTCGCCTGAGGAGGAGTGGGGTTCTGATATCCCATAGAATTAACTTTATTATGAATACTCGCCATTTCTTTTGACATAGACGCTTGCATCGTAATAAGATTCTCTATCTGTCGACTGAGAATCTCAACCTGTAGCTCTATTGGCGATCGCGAAGTGGACGCAACATTAGCAAAAGCTGACGCTGCAGGCACGTTCGGGATCACTGGAAGTGGAGCTTCCCTAGGCGGTTGTGGTGTTACCACTGCAGGTCTATCGTATAACACCGCCTGGCGTTGCCTCATTTGGGCAACCGCTTCTACCTCTCTCCTCACTACACCCCAATCTTCAGTCAATCCAAATCTCTTCCCAGGCTCTTCAATCCTCCTTTCGACCTCAGTCCTGTCTTCAAGACTTAAGATTCTAAGAAAAGATATAACTAAGTCAGGTTTCAAAGCATCTAAATCGGCCTGTGGAAGTTGTTCATATCTTCTCAGGAACTCATTCAAAAGTTGAGTGAGGGATGCAGTGGGCTTCGGAGAGCTTATCCACCGCAAGAACCCTTCTCTACTGTGTTGGGAAAAGTCTTCTAAATAAAACAGCTTATGTAATTCTTTTCTGAATTCGGCCCAAGGCTTTGCTATATGTGCAGTAATAGGGGCTAAAATGGATCCTGATACTACCCGTGTAAAGTAATGTATAAACACATCCTCGGGTAGACCATAAATCCGTGCCTGTTCCTCAAAAACATCTAGGTACTCGGTTACATTCAAGCCTGTAAACTTCCCTTTTTCTCTCAATACCGCTTGGACTACGCGGGCCCCTTGTTTCTCTATTACCATTTCCTTGAATATATCCTCCATCTCTCTTCTCTGCTCTGTCCTAGAATGTAGCACAAGGTCTAGTGTAAGTGGTTCAACTATCTCTCTAAGCTCAGAGTAGAGATCAGAGAAGAGGCTTGATGAGTCACGAGCCAGGAGGTAAAGGTCAGTCTAAGCTCTCTGATTTGCCTAGGCCAAAGTCTAGTCGAACTGTCCTCTCTTCGATTCCCAAGATCTCAATGTATTTTCCCCCTTTTTGTGATAAGTTTTCTAATGTTTTGTCTAAGCTATGAAATCAGTAAATCTCTAGTCTTAGCAAGAAAAAAAAGTGCTCACACGTATGGACTAAACTAATGCAAAGCGTGGATGCTCAAACGCAGACAGCAAGACAGTCTTTCTGTTTCAACAGTGTGTGTGAAACAATGCAAAATTCAAATAACTTGAAGTGCTAGTACCTGGAATCTCTGTCTGATGCCGAGGTTCCTGTCTCTGTCTTCTCAAGGAGTAGGTGACGCGGTGAGGATTACCGGGCAACCATCTCGCTTCACGTCGGGTTCAGGTGTCGGGAAGAAGGAGGTCGTGGCGGGAAGCCGGCGGCTGGGGTTGGATCAGGCCCCGCTCTGGTGCGCCGTTCCCGCTGTCCTGCGAGCGGCGTCTGCGCGCTGGGCGCCTCGCCTCTGCTCTCCGGAGCGTGCGCGATCCTCGTAGTGTCCCTTGCCCCTCGGAAGTGTCGAGACGTGGGACCGTGGGCGTCGGAAAGAGAGACGTGTATACCGCAGTGAAACACGTGATGTAGATCAAGCTCGAAGATACAATCGAAAACGGAACTGAAGCCTCCAATAAAATGAATGATACAAAAATAGGCCGCTACAGTGCGGGCCGATGGTACAATAAAACCGCTACAGTGCGGTGCGATGATACAATATAAACGCCGCCGCTACAGTGCGGGCCGGCTAGTGTCTACTCTAGATCCCTCGCTACAGTGCGAGAAATCGCCTACGGGATCCAGCTTCGGTCTTCGCAGTCCAAGCTTTTCTTCCAACTTTACTTCGGTCCGTTCTTTTCTTCAAGTATCCTCCGCAATGGCCTTCCGTCTCTTTACTTCAGATGACCAAAACCCGCATAAACCTGCGCGCATCCTGGATAGGCGCGAATCGCGATCCTCTTTCTTTCTCACTCTCTCTCGATATGCAGCGCCGCCAAGAGACTCTTGGCTGTGAACTTGTCCGCGTGCAATACCAGCATGATTAATGCCGTTTTCTCTCTCCTCCCGTGCGACAGCAGCGCCGCCATCAACTTATCTCTCTCTGTATCCCAGGAGCGCTTCTTCTGCAATTGCCAGCTCTCTCCACATGGTCAATCGTCTTGCGAGACTGGGATGTGGATTTCACCGACATAAGTCTCTCTCCCTGTTTCTACCCACGTGCATTCACAGTACTACAGAGCCTGTTTCTTCTCTCTCCCTATGACAGGCCATCTTTTGCACAGAGTTCCCTCCACGGGTTTCTTTCAAGCAGGTTTACTATGTTTAAAAAGAAAATCTAATGTCCCAAACCTAATGGAGAAGGAACCCGTGAAGAAAGCAACTACGATGGAAGAAGAAGACTATCTCGCAAGCTCTTTAGAATCTAGTTCAGAAACTCCTAAATGATCGTTTCTCTCTCAATGCACTACCGTAATGAATGAACAAGAACATGAATGAACATAAACGAACAAGGAGCATACCTGAAGGTGACAATCCACGAGCAAGATCCACGGGTTAGGGAAGAAACAAATGAATTAGCACTTATTTATAGGCCCCCCCCTTGGACTCGCTTCTAGAACATTCCCACCTCCTCAATTAACTTTCTATTTTTGGCAGTCTTTTAATTTTTCCCTAGACTAAGGTTTCCATTTCACACTGGATGTTCACAGTTTAATGGGTTTTTAAGGTTTGGCCTACAGAAACCGCCATTTCCAAGGGTCCAACCTAAAGTTTTTGATCGGGAAAAGCAAGGGTTTGCTCACAATTATCTTAAACTCACCGATTCAAGGTTTTATTTACAGTTTCGGCCTAAACTCCAAGGGTTTCCAAGGGTTCAAGTCCGATTTTCAGGGGGGTAAACTCACATTTTCAGGGAGTTCTAAGGGTCAAAACTAGGGTTTTCGTGTTTCTAATGTCAGTTATTTTTACACACACGTCTAACATACATCTCAAACTTATTTCTGCATCACATAATCAATCGATTCGGCCAAAATATGTACAGAACATACCACTCTCTCGTGATAACATCACACAATACTCAGAAAATAATGAACTTTTGAAAAAAAACAATGCACACTCCCTGCGGGATTTCATCCCGACAACGGCACTCATATGCCCACCGAGAAGGATCATCTCATCCCAAAACCAATGAAGCAAAGTGATGTGGACAAATGGCCTGCCATTTCAGCCATCACCCCTCAGTTAATCACTCTGCTCATAATCTGTCTACAACACTTTGGTTTCCCTCTACAGGAACGATTCACCATCCCACACAAGCGTCTCTGGCTTGGTTTGTATTTGGACACCACAGGGCCTCAGAGGATTGATATTGCCACCTATATTCAGGATCAACTTGTATTGGCTGGACATTGAGGGGAGAAGAAGAAGGTGGTTCATGGATGATGTGCTCTCACACGCATCATATACATGTGTCTGGCCTATGATATTACTATAGAGAGAGCACTACTGGCTGAGCAATTGAAACAACATAAAGGTTGCAAGAAGACCACAACACCCCCCAAACCTCATCGATTCAAGTGCATGCATGGCACCATTCCATGCCTACAAGTGTCGGCATCATCATCAACTCAGCCTACACTTGAAACCTCACCCCAACAATCTCCAGTTCAACCACAACAAAGGGTTCCCCCTCTCCGCATTCACCTGAGCAGATCTTCCACCCTCCATGAAGTTTCGCAGGTAGAGACAACCATGCCTACGACCCTTACGACTACGGCCACCAGGATTGAAGAAGCTCCCGTAGCAACTTCTACATTCGTCTCTGATTCCTTCACCTTCCTAGTTACAATCTCGGGCACAGAAGATATCAATACTAAGTTTGATTTTGAGATCCCTGATGTATTGTCTAGTAAATTTAAATTTTAAGATACACATCTTGTCTCTCAAGAATTTGCATGCCCGGCTTACCCCACTACACGATCAGAGGGTGCGAATGCTGATTCTGACGAGGAAGATGATGACTGCATAGTAACTGACGAAGGTGATGCTGATACTGAAGCTAGCGAGGAAGAAGTACACCAATCAAAAGCACATCCTGAAATTTCAAGAGAAGCTAGCATGTATAAAGAAGAAGTAGCCAAAGCAGCAGCTTACACCATCTCCATGCGATGGCTCTACGATAACATGCATAAAGTTTGGGCACGAACCAACTTAAGAGAAGAACAAAGCGAAGCCATCTTATAACACGAGCTCTTCAGTGGAGGCTTCAAAGAGACTTTTATCTTGGCTATGCAGGAGTTGGTTAAAGCTATGGGTATATCGAAAGCATTATGATTTTTCTTATGGAAGCCCTTACCCAAATTTGACCCTTGACACGTTTGTATTCTCAAATGCCTAGGTACATATATTTGCGTTCCTACTAGTCCCATCACATTAGCACCCCCCGTGGGTTCCTCCACAACTGACTTGACCGATGAAGACATTTACCCTATATATACCCTTAGCAAAACCCTCCCCTCTCAACCAGTCCCAACCCCAACCTCCCTTGATGTTGTAGACAATCCCGAGGTCTGCATTTCATCCCCCATTTCTGTTTGGTGCCCTCAACCTAGCCCCATTTTGACTATTGCTCCCATTCCCCTAGTTTCCATTCCACTTATCATGACACCACCCATCATTTCCCCTCCCCCGGGTTTCCCCTCATATACCACTAATATGCTATACTCCTTTCCCCTCTCCACATAGCCAACCTCTTTCTATACTTCTTTCACATCCTTTTTGCAACCCCGATCTACACCTTTTCCATTTTTGAGACCTGCGTAGGAATTTCGACCACAAGTTCCCTGTCTATGGCCCCCAAGCACACCCCCTCACTCACCTCTCACCACACACTTGCACCCACCACCATGCACCCTAGCACCGACATCACTCTTTCATGTGGCAATCACTGAAAGTTCTACTAATGACATGGACATCTCACCCACTGCTTCACCACATGCACAATTACATACATCCACCACACCACGTAACACATCTCGCACATCACCTATTCGCACGTCACTTCTATCACTTGCCAGTGCATCCACTATCCCTATCCCTACTCTGACTCCCATCGCATTACAAACTTCCTCACATGTCCCATTCCCCACCCTTGCATCATCTTCGTCATCCACTATTGATGCTGCTATCCAACAAATGATACAGTGTCTGCAGGAAATTAATGTTGAATATTCATTGCTTGGGCAACAACATTCCGCCTGACAATGAACTACACAAGATTTACAGGCACGCTTAGATGAACTCAGCCTATAGAACGAGGAGCTTAACATAAAGTATCAAAACTTGGAAGCCAAACATGAAAAGCAGCAGGAAACTCTTGAAGCACAGATACAGGAATGGATCAAGGGTGTTGAATCCCAATTAGATGTTCATTTGATGCAAAATGCCCAACTATCACACAATATAGCGCTTCTTCGCCGACACCTCAACTCTGTAAAGGAGGAGAATCAACGCCTGCAACAACAGAATCGTGAAAATTTTGAAGCTACATTGGACAATCCAGACACCTCTCTTAGTCCATCTCGGTTTTAGGTTGTTCCCCCAAATGGATGCAGATCCTATTGGAAGACCATGCACGTGTGCTTGAAGACTATGATCGTTTACAAGAAGAATGCGAAACATGCAAGGAAACCAATAAAACCTTGCTGCTTAAAGATTCTTCGGGACCCACTATTGTCCAGGAAGTGACACCACTGGCTCTCTTGGAAGAATTGAACTCGCTACGTATGAAAGTATAGGAGTTACAGACTCAAGTATCTACTATGATGGAACCCCCTCGACTAGAGTCACCATCTGATCTACCGGAACCAGAGGAAACAATACCTATCCCTGTCGAGGATGCATTTGAAGAAGAATATGTACCCTTACCTATTGTTGGTGACTGCTCATCCCGTGAAGGACAGGACACCTATGAATTACTGCCACCAGCTTGGTTAAAGACCATCAAAGAATTGGGTAAGACACACTGTGCTCGTGTAGATGCGCAACTCCATGCGATGGCAAATCTCAAAGAAGTTATTTTGAAGTCACCTTATTTTGCTGCATACCCCCCCCCATACATATAATGTCCAGTGAATTATAGTATAAGCCATATTTCCTTTTGCTAAAGGAGTATAATTTTCAAGTGGAGAAATAGACTAAGAAGTGCCCCATGCACGCTATGCAATTCAAGCCCGAGGATGTTCCACCAGAAGCCAAGCAAGGCCACATCTATCAACCCACCTGGCATGGAGATCTACTACAAAAGTACCCAGAAATGATGCATACTTGGATGTGAGAACCAACACACTTGAAGTACAACCCATGTTATGGACCGGTTCCATGTAGACATACTTGGAAGGAATTTGCTATTAAGGTCCAAAATAATCATCAATCCAATGATTGGCCTAATTATCCTTATCTCGCACCTCCAACAAATAATACTTTGACTGTCGGCTATATGATGGCCACAGTTTGTTGCCTCATTTACACAAAATGACACATATCGCTGCTCAAATGACTGTAAAGATTTTTGATATGATGCAAATTGTATTCAAGACCTTTTGACATGTCAAGGCACCCACTATAAATACACTAGGCTTTGAATATGGGAACTTGGACCTCGTTTACAACATCATCACAACCCGGCTCTCAAGGTATGCTATGCTTGGCACTGCAGATTGAAGTATATGCGCGCCTGCTACAAGCAAAGGTTTGAAGAAATGTTCATCACGGGCTTCTGGGAATATCACTCAAAAGTGTTTATCACTCGTCCAATGCATTTGCTACACTTGTTTGCTTGTGAACTAATCATGTATTCAGAACATTATATGTGCCCACCTCTAGATGAACCCTAGCCCATTGATTGGGAGAAACTTGAACGTGATCTTCCAAGGACTTCACATCATCGAACACACCTTGGCAACAGACTTGCTCACAAACTACATTACTCATATTGCTAAATCAGGTTCTATCAGGGATGACAGAAACGAGGAGGGGGGGGTGTTCAAGGCAAAGGTTCGAGTACTAGTTCTTGTCATAGAAGAAGAGGAAGCACTTAAAACTACTCATAAGATTTCATCATGACAACAATGATTTTTTTCACTAAACCAATGTATCATATGTATATACATCCAAGTATAATGGATGTGAATCCATTTTGTGCAAGCCTATGAGTCCTTGAGATTGAGGAGTCTAGGTAGAATACTCCCACCAATTTTTGTAACTTTTGGAAGCCGTTAGATAGTTCAAATTAGAGGTAGAACCTATTTTGTAACTATGCGATGTGTCAAAACTAGGCAAAAACTATAAATAGAGCTAGAGAGCTCATTTTGTTGTTGTTGTTGTTTAACCTATGAGCTAGAGCTAGAAGAGATATTCTAACTATATTATGATGAATATCATTATGCGTTCTTTCCTTGCTTTCCATTGATCTCCATCGTGATTTTCCTAGTGTGTGTGTATGTGTGTATGCATGTGTGTATGCTCTTGCATTCCTCACCATCTTCTTCATGCACATCATTCGCTCTTGATCTTCATATTGGCCTGAACTCTCCATGGATTGACAATTACGAAGTGAAGCTCCTCACGTTGGTGCTTTCCACTGTGCTAGAGTGACAATCATCTATGAAAGACACATAATATCTTGATCGTGATATAGATGGCTCCTTACTAGGACCCCACACATCCTATGCACTAGATCCAAAAGATTTTGATACACATATCCCTTCCTATTGAAAGGTTTTCTATGAGCCTTGCCGAATTGACAAGCTTCACACTTAAAAATCATGTGTTGCCTTGTGATATTAGGCAAGCCAAGTGCACTTTGGTCCCTACAAATTTGTTTGAGTGTCCTCTCACCAATGTGAGCAAGCCTTTCGTGCCATATCTCCAACTGTGTGAGAGTTTGAGATCCATAGCTAAATAAAGCTATGTTCTTTGTATCTTCCACTTCAAAAGTGAAAAGCCTTCCTGTCTTTTCTCCTTTGGCAATCCTTCTAAAGCCATGCCTTGGGTCTTCAACATATGCTCCAAATCGGTTGAATCTAACCTGCAATATTTTTTCAAAAATTGCCCAGCACTTATTAATTTTTTGGTAATTGTAGGGACATAAAAGACTTTGCTTAAGAGGTTCATATTCCCATCTGATGTCTTCACATTACCTATCTTCTCCACTAAGTGATTTTTATTATCTCCTATTTGCACTTCATGTTTGTTGTGGGGATCTTCCAAATCAAAAAGTAAAGCCACATTTCTTGTTACATGATTTGAGTATCCCGAGTCAATTTAAAAGATGTGATCATCATCCTTACCCTTCTTCACTGATAGATTCATAATCAATAATGAATCTTCTTGAGTTTGGTCATCTGCATAGTTATTGTAATCTCTTCTCTTTGGCCACTTTGATAGTTGTTGTTGTAATTATTGTTGTCGTTGTTGGTGTAGCCTCCATCATATCTGCCTCTATTTGATCCATAGCCACCTCTATTGAATCCTCTTGCTCTTGCATTCCTCGGGTTCCTGAAACATTGTTTAATAGTATGATTAGATAATCCATGAGCTACCTTCATCTTCATTCTTCATATTCTTTGACTTTTACTTGACCCTAGCTTTATCAAAATATAAGGCATAAGTTTGATTACCTCTTGAGGACTCACCACCTTTGCTAATCTTTGCTTCATGAGTGAAGAGTTGGCCCATGAGTGCGTTGAGGTCAGGTACATGCATATCCATGGTTCTTGTGAACGAATCCCCCTTGCCATCTGCTTTGCTTCCATTTATGATTTGTCTAAGTATTTTTTCCTCTTCAATTACCTCTCCAATGCTTCCAAGTTGATATGAAATCTCCTTCATCTTTGTGACATAATCAATCACACTTTGCTTGGGGCTTTCCTTCATTTTTTTGAACTCCATCCACAATTGCTTCTTCCTTGCTCAAGGGTTGGAGGAGAAGAAAAGCAAGTGCATTCCAAGTCTCTCTTGATGTCTTTCATCCCTTGACATGAGGTAAAAGAAAATCAGAGATTGAATTTAGAATATAGGACCTTGCAATTTCATCCTTTGAACACCAATTTGAAAGGCTTTACTCTTCTTCATGTGATGGTTTCCCTTTGGGCAGTAGACCCTTTAAGATTCCTAAATCCACAAAAAAATCACCCGAGTGTTTTGGAACAAGTATCTCAAAAGTTTGAGTGAAGACAGACTAGTTGCAAAATGACTAGCTCCCAAAACTTGCTATTTTTGTACGTACACCTACTAGAAAAAATGCACAATGCTCTCAACCTAGTAAGAATTAGAAAAATTCCTTTTGAAAATGGAAACTAGATATAGATATATTGCAATCCAAGTTAAAACACTTCCATTGATCAATTGATCACTAAGAACAAGATTTAGCAAAATCCGAAACACTACCACCATTTTTGGGGCTCTATAGAGATTCGAGTAGTGAGCAGAAAAACACAGATTTCTCATAAATGGTAAATCCAATGGTGATGAAATTTTTTGATCATAAAGTGTACTTAGAGAGAAATCCAATGAATTTTAAATCTCTAAAAAAAACTATGTATAGACGGAGATATGAGCTTTTGAAGTTACTATTCTGAGTGAGTATAGCAGAGAATAAAACAGAGAAGAAGTAAATGATGAATGTATAGATTCACATATAATTACAACCACATTGGCAATGAATACTTGCACAAAGGGAGTAGAATGATAGAGCTAATGAGTAAGCTCTTCAATCTCTACAAATGAACATGAAGTGGGCATGAGTCAAGCTCACTAATGGTGACTTTCTTCTTGCTCTTTTTATAGCTACTTTTGGAGTTAGTTTTGAATTTGAATTCAAATAACTTCACCTAAAAGTGATGCTAAGAATTAGGAGATATTCTCCCATCTGATGGATTCATGTTTTTAGGTAGTTAGAGCCATGAATTTTACATCATGGATGACTTAAGCCATTCTTTCTTTCACAATTAGAATAGATAAAATATACTCTTTTACAAGAGGTGTTCATATGTCTACACATATGACTACAAATGAACATAAATCAAATAATATCAAGCATGTAGGCTTGGGTAAAATGCACCAACACACAGTTCACTTGTGGCTATGAAGAACTCTGTGTTCCAAACTTGCACAAACCACATTGAGGTGCACTATGATTATTTCAACAAGAGACTTTTTGCTGGAGAGATGAGTTTTGTGTACATGCCCACATAGGATACTATTGTGGACCTTCTCACAAAGGCTATGCCTAAGGAGAAGTTCAAAGCTTTTTGCAAAGCTTTGGGATTACTTTCTTTTGTGGATTTATTTCATTTCAAATATCTTGGCACTTCCTTATACATTAGTGCAAGATCCCTGTTCACGACATCACTTCCAAGGGGGATTCACTGATATATTTCAGTAGTGATGTGTGTGAACACACTTTGGACCACTGTGTCACTCTTTTCCCTCTTAGGAGGTTTGTTCACCTTGGCTTGTATACATGCCTATAACCTAATGGTTCACTTATCTTTGTACATTCACTTGGCAATACAATCAATGCAGTGTTGTTTTCCAAGCTCTTCTTCTTCCTTGTGCTATTTGTGTGGTTCTAGAGTCCTTAAAATTCAACATACACAACTCCTTTAGAGCCCACAACCACACTTTAACTATAAAGTGATCCACTTAACAAGAGTGATGTGTCCAATTTAATTCAATTTAACTCTAGTTGACTCACATTAGGAGCTCTAGAGTTTCTTGGGAAAAAACTTTGTCCCCCATGGGGGTTAAACCCAAGACCTTTTGCTTATCATTCATGAGTCTTGAACACTAGGCTAAGTGTATAAATTTTATAATAATCCAAGAGATTTTTGATGTTAACTTATTTGCACCTTGATTAAGCTATGTTATAACATGCCCACCATGAAGAAAAATTTCATCATTGAAAATATAATTTAAGGTGCAAATCTATGATACTATTTCCCTCAAGCCCATGCTCCTCATTGAGGAGCATGGTTTTCATCTTTCTTATTTGCCTATTTTATCAAAAGGGGATCCTATTTTGGATTGGATCTAAAAAGAGGGAATCCATGTGTGATCTCATCTCCCACAAAACCATTCTAAATATGATATATATTTACCCTCGTTACATTGAATCTAGTGCAAATGATGGAAACAATGATAATGGTGGACAAAGCATCCCTACCCAATTCACTATCTCACTATGTAAAGATTGGGCATCTATAGCACAAACATCTAAACTAGGTAGATATAAGTATCTCCTACCAAAATACTATCCTTGATCCATTTTTGTGCACCACTTTGTGCATGGACCTAACAAAATGAATGGATGCTTTAACTAGTCTCAGGAATTTTAAAACTCTTTTCAAAGTCACTATAAATTAGTTTGGAAGAATGAAGTTTTATTATGGCTGATAAATGCATTTGATTTAGATATTTCTATGATGATCCATGTCTACCTAACTTCAAGTGGACCAAAGTCAATCCTAAATGAATTTTATGATTGTCCATCTAGGACACTCAAAGAAAAAGTTTAACTAAAAATCTGAACTTAAACTTGGGCATCCATCATCTTTAAGTATGGTGTTCAATATCGCCATACACACTTTGGACAACCAAGCCCACATTTACAACATCTAGAGGCAACTTCTGCTTCAACTCATTTTTGACAAGTTCAAATCCTTGTACTAGAAAGTGAAAACCATGTAAAGTCCTAATAACTTAAGCCTATGTGTTAGAGAGTACCTCTCTCCAAGTTTTGTACTTTTTTCTTTTTATGATTTGAATTAAATCATACAAGATGGCTACTTAGAGTTTTATACTTAAGACCCTTTGGTATAAGATTAGAATGTTGTTCAAATGAAAATCTTCAATTACTTGGAATCACTTGACCCTTTTACCTCTTTATACCTCATCTTAGAAAACTCTTTCTGAGATCGTTGTAATTCAAGACTATATTATTAAGAAGAAAAACTTGTTTCATCTCACTACCTTGGCAGAAATCTATAGTAGTTTCAATCGCAATTATTTGGATAATCCTATTCCAAGACCGACAATTTTTTTATTCATCAAAAAATCATGAAAATGAATTTTACTTTCTATGTTAAGATATCCTTTCTCAATCTACTAAGACATACAGCTTACCCTAGGAATTCTCTAGAGATCTCCCACTCCATTCAAGTCTAAGTATCCACTCATGCTTTTAAAATTCCAAATCGAAGCATCCATTAATAGTTTCCAAATTCCAAATCTAATGAATCTCTTTATAAAACTGATACATCTTTTGTTATACTAACCACATGACATAAGCACCAATACCCATGGTTTGTGGCTTATTTGGGAAGTACTTAAGATTTTTTGAGTTCAAGGACGATGAAAGAATGCAAACAACACAAGGAAGAAAGAAGAAGCTTCAAGCACAACATTGAGTGTATTACCAAATTAATGTATAAGAAAAAATTGGTAACATGTAAGGTTTATAGAGTTTATATACAAGCCAAGAAAAAAAACACTAAGGCTCAAATTATTTTGAGTAGGCTTTGGGTCGTTAAGTCTTTATTCTTAGATTTTGAAGCTTGTTTGAAGCAATTTTTGGGTGATCCTTGGAGTCTTCTTGAAGTAGTTTTGTGCATAGTTATCACTCTAGAGGTTCAAGAACCTTGAGAGGGGATTTTTTTTTCTTTTTCAAGAAAACATTTTCAGATTTGAAGCTATTTTCAACCATATTGCTGATTTTACAAGTTTCTTGGAGAGGTCACAATTATGTTGGGAGCATCCATCACTTGCTGGTAGTTCATCAACATTTTTGAGGTTGATATGTAGGAATGTAGTGGTTCTTGTGTAAGGCTAACTTTGGATATAATTTAAGCTCTTTTAGCTCGCTCACTATTTTACATTGCTGATATATATTGGTTGAGCACTCTCAATATGTACATTTTTGAAGAGAGTGCATATGTATGATCATGTTTATAGCATGGCGGTTATAATTTTCATAGCCTTGACATGTTGAAGAGCATTGTGGTGAGGTTTTTATGAACTAGGACACACCTAAATGTCAGGGCCTCCTTAGTGACATGAATGGGAAAACTACTCTAGCCATGCCATAGGAGATATATGCTAGTGGAGTCATAGGTTCTCAATAAGCCTAGTTGGATTCTTTTTGGTAAATTGGTATATATTGTGAGAAGTGCAATGATATGTAGTGACAATTCATCTTGTTTTACGGTTCTTTGATAAGTTCTTTGATAGTGCTTTGATGTTTAAAATCCATTTTGCTGAGGAGACATTGTTGGATGTTTCAGAGATTTCATTTTCTTAGCCATACATAGGCTAAATATGTTCCCTCAATTACTTTTTTCTGCAAGCATATCAATTTACAAACTGTGTGTTTGAGAGTTTCTGATGAGTTATTTTTCTCATCTCCTCATTTTTCTAAGGAAAATCTAAAGTGATGTGATGTTAATGCACCACGATGGATTCTTCTTCTCAATAGCTCTAGGACAATACCTTCATAGTACAAAGCTAAGCTCCAAATTTCGCACACAGTACTCTGCATAGGTCCTATAGAATACGCAAAAAAACACACAATACATATAGACCACGAACATATATTTCTTAGGTGTTACAAATGTAGTCAAACTTACGGTCTGTAATTGACCAAGCTATTATATGTTTTATTAAATAACATGTACAAAAGTGTTTGGTAGCCAATTTGCCTTTAACATGGAAACTAACAATAACACTCTCTGAGTAATGGCCAATATGAGCAAAGTAATTATGGGAGAAAAATAAAGAATGATAAAGAATTCCTGAGTGCAAGTATACAAAGTATAACCCCCACCTAATGGGCATGTTACACAGTATACAAGTAACTATGTGAGATCATGAATCAAGTAACCCCCATGAAGTGGCAATAGTGTCAAAAGCTATCCTGTGGTAGATCTTTCATCAAAGCATCTGCATCATTGTCTCGAGTATGAAACTTCTCAAGAATAATGCCTTTTGTGGCTAAGCAATCTCTAATGAAGTGATAACTCACCTCAATGTGCGTAGTCTTTGCATGATAGATTAAATTCTTGGCTAAATCAATGGCACTCTATCATTGAGGAAATGAGGTTCATGCTAAGATTGACTACTTCCTTGCATGCCTCACTTGCTACAACATAATCTACTTTTGTAGTGGAAACACATGTGCATTCTTGAAGATGAAATCACCAAGAGATGCTTGCAATGGATATACCCATGCATGCCTGAAAAAATCATCAATGAAAGTCAAGAAGTAAAGCTAACTTCTAACAAGCTAATTAGTAATAGATAATTACTAACAAGTAACCAAGAACTAGCTACATAGAAATAGCTAACTAGTAACAACACTAATTAGTAATAGCTAGTTACAAACAACAAACCAAGAACGAGATACTTAGTAAGAGCTAATTAGTAACAAGCTAGTTAGTAATAGCTAATTGCTAACAACTAACCAAGAACCAACTACTTAGTAATAGCTAATTGGTAACAAGCTAATTAGCAATAGATAATTAGTAGTAGATAATTACAAACAACTAACCAAGGACTAGCTACTTAGTAATAACTAACAAGCTAAAAGTAATAGCTAATTACCAATAACTAACTAAGAACCACCTACTTATTAATAGCTAATTAGTATTAAGCTAACAACTTGTAACAACTAACCAAGAACCACCTACTTAGTAATAGCAAACTGGTAAGAAGATAATTAGTGACTACTAATAGCCTCTTGGGTAGATGGAGCTATTTATATGCTTAGAACAATGCCATCCAATGATAAGTATCCAACTTCGAAAGTTTGAATCATTGAATCCATATTTTGTTAAGAGATTGAAAGATAAATTCACATGTTACTGCATATATCACATTCAAATGTCATACCTTAAGGATACAATCAACCTCCTACATCAATCAAGCACTTTCGTGCATAACTGTCTTTGTAACTGTGACTATTCTATTTTTCAAGTAGGGTAGACATCAAGTTGCAATGCTTCAGCAACTACATTTTGATTCAATTAGCAACATTATAGAGAGTATTCTATGTCCACGTCAGAATGATACCATATTCCACGAGTACAAATGTGTGCCGGGTGAGTGCTCTGATTACAGAGTAGGACATTTTAAGTGGTGTCTGAGACAGACTTGCATTGAGGAATATCATATTCCTGTAAAGATCTTTGAAGATGTCGAGTCAATGTGTGAAGGACAAGTTTGTAAAAGGAAAGAATTGCTAAAGGGGGATATGAGTCCTAAATTTGTAATCAGGTTGTTTGAGAAAAGTCTAAAGAAATTTATCAGGCACAATTTCATTTATTTATGGCAAGCACACTAGTTTAAGATGTGTGTCTTTGAATTTCATGTTGCCTAGATCTTGAAGATGCACATATGTAGAGGATAGTACAGAAACAAGATCTCACAAAAGCATAAATGGAATAGAAAGAGACAAGAGACTGGACATGAGATTGGGTACAATCTCCCCCCACATACTCTGATGGACGAGTCTACTAGAGCATGTCTACTTATGGGTATTTTTTATTACATCCTGAATGGAAGATACATGAGGAATTCACTTCTAAAAGCATGCATTTACAAAAATCTGCTTTATTTACGAAATCATCACTTTCTAAGCAATCTACTATTTTTACAAAAATGTCGCTTTCTATAATGATCTATTATTTTTACAAAAAATATCTAAAATACTCTTTGAACTATCTTCCAAAATATCTCAATCAGTCCATGCATGTTCATGCCCTCATGAGTCTTCACTTGCTAAATCAAAACACAAATCACATTAAAAACCTCAAGACATTAAAATCCATATAACATTCCTGTATTCCATAAAGTATAACATGCCTCCGTGTTGACAAGAGAGTGGAATTAGTTGATAAGAATAAAATAGAAATGGATGGTCAATCAAATGTCCCACCACTGAACAATCATAAGCATGTTCCATGTAAAAACACATGCGTGGAAATGGATAATTGGAATTTAATGTGACTTTGAATGAGATGCAGAAACCAAGTGATCATAATGTGGAATTAGTGATGTCTTATGAATCCATTGAGATTCTTCAAGTGAGTGATTTTTATATTTAACTAAATATCTATGATATTGATTAGTTGTTCGTGTAATAGTAACATCATAATCAAGTATTTTCTCTGGAATTAAAATTTCAACATCCTCTTTTAGCAAAGGAGGATCATCTAAAATAGGAGTGAGTGGTAAAGTTCCTTTAAATGATTTCAATAAACTAATATGAAAAGAATTATGTATATTTCAATGAGAAGGTATGTATAATCTAAAAGCATTCTCATTAATTTTTTGAATCATACAGAAAGGTCCATAATAATCTGGTGCAAATTTAACTTTAGAATGCTGTGAAGTATTTTTCAAACATCTTTTAATTATTTGTAACCATACCAAGTAATTTTTATTAAATTCTTTAGCTACTCCTTTCTTATTATCATTATGCATGTAACATTTTTTACTCTTCTAATGTGCTCATAAACCTCATGAAGTGTAAAAATGTGATCTTGTGCAAAAGAATCAGTGATAGGTATATCAATTTGAGTGATAGACATGGAAGTGGGAAGCTTTTTACCATAGAATATTTCATATGGTGCACGTCCAATAGTGGTATGTGTTGTGTTATTGTATGCAAGTTGTAGTAAAGGAAGTTTGTCATCCCAATGACCTAGATTATCTAAAGAATAGCAACATAAATCTAAACTAATACTATTTGTAGCTTCAACTTGCCCATTATTTTGAGGATGTAATGAATAGCTAAAGTCTATTTTGGAACCTAAATTTTGAAATAATGCAACCCAAAAGTGATTACAAAATTGAACATCTCAATATGAAAGAATAACTTTTGGAAAACCATGATGTGGAAAAAATACATTTAATAAATAACTTAGGAGCTTGAGGTGCATGTCTTTTTACAAGGAATGAAATATGCTTGTTTACTAAACCTATCACCACTTGTCCAAATCATATCATTATGAGATGAAGTTGTAGGAAGACTAGTAATAAAATCCATAGAAATTTGTTCCCATGGTCCATTAAGTATAGGAAGTGGCATTAATAATCCAAATGGTTTACCATGATGTCTTTTCAATTCACACACAATGCAATGGGAAACATACTGTGCAATATCCTTTTCCATATTTGGCCAAAAGAAAAATTCTTTACACATAGAAATAGCACTTTGTATGCCCCTATGACCCATATATGGTGGTTCATGCATCTCTTTTATAAAAAATTCTTTAAAACCTTGTGTGATGCATAACTTGTGTTGCAAATACAAGAATCCATTATGAAAAGTGTAGTGATCCTCATTAGATGGTGTAGAATTATTGAAAGCATTCCATGTTTGTGAAAAATATAAATTGTATGCATAATTAGGAATCATGTCATGAAATGAATGAATATGAACAACAAAAATATTATTGATTGAAACAATATTTGTTTGTGGGGATGGGAAATGACTGAGGGAATCAATTACAACATTAGCTTTGCCAGGTTGATATTTAATCATAGGCTGAAAATTTTGTATGAATGAAACCCATTTAATGTGTTTGTAAAAAATCAATGGTTGATTTAATAAAGGTGTGATAGAATATTGGTCTCTTTTGATTAAAACTCAAAGCCCATAATGTAATGTTTCAAAATTTTTAAAGCATGCACAATAGCCAAAAGTTCCTTATTATATGAGCTATAATTCTTTTCAGAAGGTTTTAGTTTCCTACTTTCAAATACAATCAGATGATCATTTTGCATTAATAAAACATCTATACCTAAACCACTAGCATCTATAACTACATGGAAAGGTTGTACAAAATCTTGTAATTGCAAAATATGTGCATGAGAAAGTGCATGTTTGCGTTTTTCAAAAGATTGTGGTTGTGGAAATCTCCATGCAAATTTTTTCTTCAATAATAATGTCAGTGGAAGTGCTAAATAAGAAAAACCTTCTACAAACTTTCTATATAAACTAGCTAACCCTAGAAAAGAGCATACATCATTCACAAATTGAGGTACATGCCATATGCACCTAAATAATCTAATTATTTTTGGAAAAAATAACTCTTTTTTGGATCGGCATAAAGTTTGTTTTGCATAACAAATAAAAAACAGTTGCTAAAATGATTTTCATGATCATTGCCATTCTCACTATAGAAAAGTATATCATCAAAGAAAACAAGAACAAAAGCTTGGTAATGAAAAATGTTATTCATCATACGTGCAAATGTAGTAGGTGCATTGGTGAGTCCAAAACACATTACCATGAATTGAAAGTGATCAGCTTGAGTTCTAAAGGTGGTCTTATAAATTTCATTTTGTGTCATTCATATTTGATGATAACCTGATTTAAGATCAATTTCGCTAAAGACACATGCTCCACGAAGTTTATCTAGCAAATCATCTATCCTAGGAATAGGATATCTATTTTTAATTGTGATCTTATTGAGTGCTCTATAGTCAATGCACATCCTATAAGTCATGTTCTTCTTCTCTACTAAAAGACCAAGTGCTCCAGAGGGAGATTAACTAGGACTTATAAGTCCTTTGTGGATTAGATCCTTAACTTGATTAGCTATTTCCTTTTGATGCGAAGGTCCATGCCTACAAGGTGCTTTATGGGGAGAAGAACTAGTAGGAATTAAGTCTATACTATGGCCTAGAGATCCCCTAGAAGGTGGTAGTTTAGAAAGAAAATCAGCCATAAAGCAATCTTGATAGGAATCCATAAATAATTTATGTGCACTAGGAAGTGTATGTGCATCATAAACTATGTTATGGACAAAAACAATACATGAATTGTAGCCTTTCCTAAATGCATGTTGTACTTGAGTATGAATAGTTAATGGAAATGGTTGTAATTCATGCATTGGAGACAAAGAAATATCTTGATTGTTAAACTTAAAATTCATTGTGTATGTATGATAATAAATTCATGGATTATACTGATGACGAAAAGGCATACGAAGTATAACATCATAGCAGTGCAAAGGAGCAATTATGAATGTGCATTCATCTAGTACAAGGAAGAGGATGTAATTGAAGATTTGGCACTAGTGTATAAGAAATAAAATCACGTGAACTACCATCATCATGTAAAATGTTATCAACTTTACCATTAATAATACCTTGCATGCAAAGTAAAGAATGAATACAAATTTCAATACCCAAGGTACTTAGATCCTTTTCCAATGCTTCATTGGTCCAATCAAGTTGAGTTTCTTCATGAACCACCTCCATGTTGTGTACTTGTGCTTCAATAGGCTTCATGTTGTTAGTTCGCAACCTACATTTAGCTTTAGTATGACCAAACTTACCACAATGCCAACAATTGATATGGGGCCTCTTTTGTTGAGCATCCATCGTCATATGGTAGGGTGTAAGGAGGTTTTCTTAAGGATCACTGAGAAATTGGATTGAGGAGGGTGCTAAAAAGTAGGAGGGTGCTGAAAAGTAGGAGAAGAAAAAGTAGTGAAAGGATGCTTGAAATGAAAATTGGGCTTGATTGGTTGTTGTCATTGATGCATTTGTTTTAAGTGAATGGACCTAGTGATGGATTGAAACTCCTTCTCAGCATCATTTTAAAAGAAATATCTTCATAGCGGGTCATAGGACCTAATGTGCTGAGCTTGGATTGGATTCCCATCTCCAAATGAGCCATTTCAAGGTATCGTCGGGAACCATTTCAAGTGAACAAATAAGTAATATTCATTGCCAAAAACATTCAATGTTGATATACATGGTATCTTGTTGTTCCATCCAAAAGTTGTCCATGATTGATGAGAAGGTAAGTGGAACTCGGGAGGAAGGAAAGACTCCTTGATCTTTTCATGAAATGCAGTCCATGTGGTGGGGTGGTCGGTGCTATGCCACAAAACATTCCACCATAACTGGACCTTATTGTTGGAGTTTGAGCTCTATAGAAGCACATGAACAACACAAGGAAGAAGAAGAAGCTTGGAGCACAACACACAATACTGAATGTATTACCACTAGAATGTACAAAGATTAGTAACCCATTAGGGCAATAGGCATATATACAAGATGGCGAAAAAACCTCCTAAAGAGAGAAAAAACTACCTTGGTGGTCCTAGTGTGCTCACACACATCACTACCTAAATATATAAAGAAATCCCCCTTGCGAGTGATGTAGGGAACAAGGCGTTGGCACTCATGTAAAAGGAAGTGCCAAGCTATGTGGAATCAATCCACAAAAGGAAGTAAGCTTAAAGCTTTGCGAAAAGCTTCAAACTTCTCCCTAGGTAGAGCCTTTGTGAAAAGTGATGGAGAGTGTTAATCTCCAAAAGAACAAGCTATCCTTGATGTTAGAACACCTCTATATCAAGAATAACTTTAAACTCTCACCAATTTTGGAAGACAATCACCAAATTATCAAGAAATTAGCTAATTGTGAAGAAAGGCATTTCACAGAAAAGTCTGTTGCACATTAATCACTCATTGATTAATCATTTGTGTAAAGTTTCTGATGAAACTTTGTAGAATATGTGGCCTAGAGTTTTCGCACCTCCTCCAAGTTAAAACACTTTAAAAGCTTAAGTAGATGTACGAAATGCTTCAAACAATCCACCTATGTCTGAAACTGCCTTCCTGTAGAGTTGACTTTGACACCTGCAATTTCTAACACATAGTTCTCCCAATCTAGAACCCGTTTAAGCAAATGCTTTTAGCCATAGATGGCTTACCTTCCAACTGAGATTTTGACTCCTCATTTGTGTAAAACTTTACACTGTGCACTGAGAACTGATCATTTCTTTGACCATCGAAACTGCGCCTGTTTCAGAAGACACTCAACACTTTCTCACATATAGATGTTCCTACACAAAATTCTCTCAGCATGTTTGCAATTGGACTCTCAAACTTTAACCATAGATAGATTAACTATGGACTTAGTTGTGAACAAAAGGATTTCTGATAAAATCAAACACAGAAGGAGAACTAGAGAAAAGATTGACGTGCAATTCTCTGAACATTCATTCTATTCAACTCTTCATACATCTGATGGATGATACATCCAATACACATCATCTATTCATCTATGCTTCATCTCACTCATCTAATACGACCATCTACACGTATCTATATATAGATATGAGTATTGATTCATCATTACTTCAAGTATATTGAAGTATTTACAAAGCTAATGTACATATGTTTTAAAGAACTTTGCTATCTGAATCTTCTCTTCACTTCATGAAGGTGAACTTCAATCTTTTTCTTCATCTCTTCACTTCTAGGCTTTATATAATCACCAATTGTTGATTTTCTTGCTCCAACAGCTCCCCCTCAATCATCAATTGTGATTACCTGCATCTTCTTTATCCCTGCCGTATCTTTAAACCTCTGCAACTTTGGTCCATCCAAGCTTTTTGTCATCATATCTGCAAGTTGATCTTTTGTAGGAGTATGCATAACTTCTATTTCTTTATCAACAACCTTCTCTCTCAAAAAATGATACTGAATATCAATATGTTTAGTTCTAGCATGAAATATAGGATTTGCTGTTAAATATAAAGAACTCATATTGTCTCCACAAATGATAGGAGTACTTTGAACAATATCAAAACTCTTCATAAGAGTCTTTAACCATATTACTTCCTTTGCAGCTTCTACCATGCCTTTGTATTCTGCTTCTATAAATGATAAAGCAAATGTATGTTGCTTCTTAGAGCACCATGAAATTAACTTATCTCCCACATAACACAAGTATCCATGTGTTGATCTTCTATCATGAGAATTACCTGCCCAATCTGCATATTTTGACTCTTGTATCTGAAGTAAATCTATAATACAGACCTTCTTTAAGTGTGCCCTAGATGTACCTAAGTACTCTTTGTCATGCTATCCAATGTTCCTTTCTAGGACAATGCATGAATTGAGATAGAACTCCAACTGCATATAATAAGTCAGGTCTTGTTAATGTAGCATAAATCAGACTACCCACCAAACTCTGATAGAGCTTCATATCTTTGAATTCCTCTCCTCCATATCTAGTCAATCTATGATTCACTTCCATTGGAGTTGGTGCTATCCTGCAATCTTCCATTTTAAATTTGGTTAGCAAATTTTTCAGATACCTTTCTTGAGTTACATATAATCCATGTTGAGTATATGAAATCTCCATTCCCAAAAAGAATGACAAATTTCCCAAATCACTGATTTTGAACTCTTTCTCCATCTGCTTCTTAATCATGTGTATGCCTTTGTCATCTGTTCCTATAAGTATTATGTTATCAACATAAATACAAACATAAATAAATCCATCCTCACTTGCTTTGACTAACAAACTAATATCTGCCTTTGATGCTTGAAATCCAAGTTCCTTTAAGAACTTTACAAGCCTATAATTCCATGCCCTTGGGGCCTGCTTCAACCCATATAAAGATCTCTTGAGCTTACACACATAATTTGGATACACTTGATCTTTGAAACCATCGGGTTGTTCCATGTAGACTTCATCTGAAATATAACCATTCAAAAATGCATTCTTCACATCTAATTGAGATAATTTCTAACCTTTGCTAGCAGCAATAGCTATGAGAGTCCTTATGGTTGTCATCTTTGCAACAGGACTATAAGTTTCATCATAGTCCACACCATATGTCTGTGCATATCCCTTTACAACAAGCCTGGCTTTGTACCTAGATATACTTCCATCTACAAACTTTTTTGTTTTGTAGAACCATTTACATCCAGTGACCTTCTAACTATTTGGTTTAGGAACCAAATCTCAAGTCTCATTTTCCATCAATGCATCATACTCCTCCTGCATAGCTTTTTCCCAATTCTTCTTTCCTTTGGCTTCATCATATGTGGATGGATCTTCATCTTTTTTTAACATGTAAGCATAATCTTTAGTAGTCAAGAATGAAGTATCATAGCTATACCTTGTAGGTTGCCATTTGTGCCTAGATGACCTTCTGAGTTCTCCACTTCTTGAAGTTTCGGGTTCATCACATTCTGGATCAAACCTTGGCACTTCTTGAATTTCAACCTGTACTTCCTTGTTCTCCTCTTCATCAAATATCTGAACCTTTGATTTACCTTTCTTTTGATTCACAACTTCTTCAACATCTGCATGAACATTAAGTGTACCTGCATACCAAGTACTTTTCTCATCAAATGTAACATCCTAAGACACAAGAAATTGCTTTGTGGATGGACTCCACAACCTATAACCCATCTGCTTGTCATCATAACCAATGAATACATACTTCTCTGCTTTAGGTTCCAATTTATGTCTCAATTGAGATGCCACATATGCATATGCCAAGCATCCAAATATTTTACAATGATCCAAGGTAGGTCTCTTACCCCACCAAGCTTCATATGGTGTCATACCCTGCAAGGCTTTACATGGTAACCTATTGACCAAATATGTGGTTGTGTTCAAAGCCTTAGCCCACAAATAATTAGGGCAATTTTTCTCCTTGATCATGGATCTTGCAAACTCAACAAGAGTTCTGTTTCTTCTTTCTGCTACCCCATTTTGTTGAGGAGAGTACCTGCAAGGAACTTCTCTCTTTATACCTGCATTCCACAAATAATCACTAAACTCATTAGAGAAATACTGTCCCCCTCCATCTGACCTTAGTCTCTTCAACTTTTGACCTGTAATTCTTTGATCACATAGATTGTGATCCACCTGGTAGCATCATCAACATATATGACATAATATCTTGAACCATTTATACTGAAATCCTTTGAAGGACCCCACACAGCTGTATGTACCAATTCAAGTTTTTCTGAATACATAAAACCATGCTTATTATATGGTTGCTTATGAGCCTTACCTAACTGACATGCTTCACATCTGTATGTCATGTGTTGACCTGCAACATTAGGCAATCCAAGCACTGAACCATTGTTAACCATTTCTTTGATACCTCTTTCATTAAAATGTCCAAGTCTTTTATGCCAAAGATCCAATTCAGACACCTTTTGCTCTCCATATGTAAACATAGCATGTCCAACATTACCTTGTATCTTTAATATGAAGAGCCTTCCTTCCTTCTTTCTTGTAACAATCTGTTTATACCCTTGACTAGGGTCTTCAACATAAACTCCATCATTAGTGAACCTTACCTCATATCCTTTTTCCACAATTTGTCCTACACTGATCAAGTTCTTTGGAATTGTAGGAACATACAGAACCTTACTCAAGATAGTACTTCCATCTTTGGCTTTCACTGAACCAATTGACTTTACTTTGTGCTTTGTGTTATCACCTCTTTGAACTGTATGATTGATTGCCTTATGATCTAGATCAGTCATCAAAGCAATATTTCCACTCAGATGATTGCTACATCCTGAGTCAATATAAAATACTCTCATGTCTTCATGTGAGGCTTCACATGTTGCATTCATAATAAGAGTTGAATCTTCTTTCTGATCTGATGCATAATTGTAGTAGGTGTTATTATAGGATTGACTTTGGAAGTTTCTTCCTCCACCTCTTCCAAAAGAATTCCTACCACCTCTACCTCTAAAGTTTCCTCTCTGATATCTGCCACCTCTTCCTCTTTGATTAAAATTCTGATTAAAATTACCATTGCTTTGATTATTCTGCCAACAATCATGAAATAGATGATTGGTCTTACCACATATCCAACAAGCTCTGACATTATGTTTGTTATCTCTGCCTCTTCCTCTACTTCTGCCACTTCCTCTTCCTCTTAAGTTTGCTTGACTTGGAGTACCTTCATCTTCAACTGATTGTTGCTTTTCTTTGCTAGCTTTCTTCTTGTCTTTAGAATACATTGCATGAACTGCACTCTTATCAACATCTCCTTTGATATCCTTCTCAAAAGTTAGCATATGTCCTAACAATTGATTCAAATCAGGAGTGAAATGATCTAATGAAAGTTCTGTAGACAAAATAAAAGGCTTCCACTTCTCATCTCCTCTTAGCCCTGTGAGAATTTGTCTTACCAACTTATCTTCTTCAATATCTTCATCAAGTGCACCTAAAGAATCAGCAATGTCTTTCATCTTTGTCACATAACCAGATATTGATTGTGAAGCCTTCTTCTTGAATGTAGTAAACTCTACCCATAATGAAGCTTTCCTTGATTTGGTTGTATTATGAAAATGCTCTTCCAAAGCATTCCAAATGTCACTTGCACTTTCAAGTCCTCTAATATGAGGAAGCAAATAATCATTCACTTCCATGTAGATTATGCTCCTTGCTTGAGCATCCTTCTTCATCCAAATCTTTATATCTGCAAGCTCCTCCCTAGTTTGAATACTAGGATCTTTGAACTCTGGCTTTTCTTCCTCTCCTGTGATGTATCCCATCGGATCTTTGCTCATAAGATGAGCTTCCATTCTCATAGACCAAGCTGGATAGTTCTCTCTATCCAACTTCTCAATTTGGAGACTATCTCCCATCCTTTCTTCACCTGTACTATCAAATCTTTAATCCTTATAAGGAATGAATATACCTTAGCTTCGAATGTTGCTCCTTCTGATCCTTTTGATAACCTTTATGTGTCTTCCTTCAGTCTTTCAACCACACTTTATCCTTTTGAACCTTCAAAATGTGAAATTTGTATATCTGCAACAATCGGGGACTTCCTTTCCTTAATTTGATAAATCCTGCTCTGATACCACTGATGGAGAGTGTTAATCTCCAAAAGAACAAGCTATCCTTGATGTTAGACCACCTCTATATCAAGAATAACTTTAAACTCTCACCAATTTTGGAAGACAATCACCAAACTATCAAGAAATTAGCTAACTGTGAAGAAAGTCATTTCACAGAAAATTCTGCTGCACATTAATCACTCATTGATTAATCATTTGTGTAAAGTTTCTGATGAAACTTTGTAGAATATGTTTCCTAGAGTTTGCGCACCTCCTCCAAGTTAAAAGACTTTAAAAACTTAAGTAGATTATGAGAAATGCTTCAAACAATCCACCTATGTCTGAAACTACCTTCCTATAGAGTTGACTTTGACACCTACAACTTCTAACACATAGTTCTCCCAATCTAGAACACGTTTAAGCAAATGCTTTTAGCCATAGATGGCTTACCTTCCAACTTAGATTTTGACACCTAATTTATGTAAAACTTTACACTGTGCACTGAGAACTGATCATTTCTTTGACCATCAAAACTGCACCTGTTTCAGAAGACACTCAACACTTTCTCACATATAGATGTTCCTACACAAAATTCTCTTAGCGTGTTTGCAATTGGACTCTCAAACTTTAACCATAGATAGATTAACTATGAACTTAGTTGTGAACAAAAGGATTTCTGATAAAATCAAACACAGAAGGAGAACTAGAGAAAAGATCGATGCACAATTCTCTGAACATTCATTCTATTCAACTCTTCATACATCTGATGGATGATACATCCAATACACACCATCTATTCACCTATGCTTCATCTCACTCATCTAATATGACCATCTACACATATCTATATATACATATGAGTATTGATTGGTCATTACTTCAAGTATATTGAAGTATTTACAAAGGTAATGTACATATGTTTTAAAGAACTTTGCTATCTGAATCTTCTCTTCACTTCATGAAGTTGAACTTCAATCTTTTTCTTCATCTCTTCACTTCTAGGCTTTATATAATCACTAATTTTTTATTGTCGTGCTGCAGGAAAAAGGTCTGCAATGTTCTCCTGTGTGGGCATATATGCTAAGGCTGATCTCTCTAGTAGAGAACCTCTCCCTAACATAATGATAATGCACCTCAATGTGCTTGGTGCGAGCATGGAACAGAGGGTTCCTCACAACTACCAATGCGCTCGGACTATCAATGAAGATGGTGGTGGCAGAAGGCTAGCCAACACCCAAATCAGCTACCCTATACGCAGCCTCACAACTAGAAGTGGCCACAATAGGCTACTTCTTGCTCAACCAAGATATGCATGAGCTACCAATCATGAAGCAAAGACCTCTGATGGACACATGAGTGTCATAGAAACTAGCCTACTTAGAGTAAAAAAAAGCATGTTAATTTGGCGGTAGTGATCCCCCCTGTGAAAAAAAAATCCAAGTAGCCGAGTACCACTTGAGTAGCGAAAGATGCGCTTAATTGATTGTTAATGCTTGACACCTAGGCATTGCATAAACGTGCTCATCTATGAGACAACAAACTAAAATCTAACTAAGTAATGCATAAGTAAATCAAGCATCCAACAACTTGCTGATAGAGAACATCCTCAAATGCATTTCCAGCATCATGAAGATTCAATCACTCATCAACAAGCACATCACGTAAATCTACATAAAAAATAGAATGATCTGCATCATCAGATAAAACCTATAAAGACTGAGAAGTTGCCTCATTAGGACCAGCACTAGACTGTCCACCTATAAAAAGAGGTAGCAAAGTATCCTACATGTCTTTGGAGCTAACAAATGTCTCCTTAGAACATGAAAGTAGTGGTTGAATGGCATCTTCCACCAAAACAACATCACGGCTAACCAGAATGCATTTAGTCTGTGGATGATATAGATGATAACCTTTGCTTTCAGAACTGTACCCAACAAAAATACATATCACTGCTTTTTCATCCATTTTTTTGCGTTGTTGTTCAGGCACTAATGCATATGCCAAACAACCAAAAACATGCAGATGAGAAACAGATGGCCTGCAACCATGTCAAGCCTCATATGGAGTGATGGACTACAATGATTTAGTGGGACACCTGTTAAGTACATATGCTGCACACATGATAGCCTCAAGATAGAAACTATGTGGTAAAGCCTAACTCTTGACCATACACCTCGCCATCTCCATGAGTGATCTGTTCTTCCGTTCAACAACTCCATTCTGTTGAGGTGTATATGGCACTATACACTGATGTTTTATCCCATGTTCAACCTCAAATGCATTAAAGTTAGAAGACATATATTCCCCCCCTCGATCAAAATGGAGGGTGCCCATTTCACATGCTGATAGATTTTTAGCCAAAACCAAAATTTGTTTGAAGCACATAAACACTTTGGACTTTGCCGTCAATGGATATCTAGGTTGCATTATTTGTTATTCAACAATTCGTCTATTCATGAATAATTATGGAATTTTACAACAACCCCCCCATTATTCGTCCGAATTATTTAGTGCCACGTCAGCTTATTCGAACATGAGCGAATAATTTTTGCATGATAATTCATCAATTTCTGATCAAACGCGCACTTTTTTGATCGAACATTTTATAGGTCAAAATTTCCTCGATCGAATATGTTTTCAATCGAAACAAGTTCATTCAAATAATTTTCTATAAAAGAATACAAGTAGAATCATTTTTCATAAGAGTTACTTTGTTTTTTACGAACTTATAGTGTCATAGAAAGAACAAGGTATAAACTCTTGCTTTAAATATTAAGCACTTTAGTACTAAAATCATAAAGAAAAATATTTTTGTTTGTGAGTTAAAAACTATTGTCATTGTTTGACTCAACATTGATTCTTACTTCATAGTAGTATATGTATGTGTGTATATGATTGTGAGTAAACATGTATTGTGATTGTTTGAGGCAATATTGATTCTTACTTCACAACAGTATATGTATGTGTATTTGAGTGTATAATTGTGAATGAAATCTATTGTGATTGTTTGATTCAACATTGATTCTTACTTCATAATAGTATATGTATGTGTGTCTATGATTGTGAATAAAAGTGTATTGTGATTGTTTGATTAAATATTGATTCTTACTTCACAATAGTATGTGTATGTGCATGTATGTTATATGATTGTAAGTTAAAATCTAATATGATTGTGCATGTGCATGTATATGTGTGTGTATGATTGTGAATTAAAAACTATTTGTTAGAAAAGAGTTTATGTTTTTTTTACAATTCAAATGTTGAGAAGGTATTAATAAGTGAACATCAAAGGCATCCAAGGCTTCATATTAGCTAAGAGAAGGTTCTTGTTGTATTGATTCAATATAACTTCACAGATCCATAGATCTTCTTTAGGAAGTTGTATTGTATTCATACAACAAGAACCTTCTCTTAGCTGAGCTCTTGCGCCTTGGCATCAAGACAATAGCATCAAGAGGGACTTGTTGGGAGGAAAGAAATCGACTTGTTGAGACAATAGCATCGAGAGGGATGGCAAAGTTTTGATAAAAATTGACTTGTGCACTTGATCTTTGGAAACTTATGACATAAAAGATGCAAATATGTGAAAAAAGATTTTACTTTTTATGATATAGTTTAGTATTTTTTCAAGCATATAATAATGAAATTTTAATTCTTTATATTTTTACAGTTTATTTTGAAGGTTGATTGATTTTGAGCTAAGTAGGTGGTGGGAGGACATATGCATGTGTGTATGTATGCATGTGAGTATGTATGCATGTGAGTATGTATGCATATGTGTGTGTATGTATGCATGTGAGTGTATCTGTGTGTATGTGGATATGTGTGTGTATGTATATGTGCAAGTATCTATATGTATATGTGTATGTGCATATGTGTATATGTGCAAGTATCTCTATGTGTATGTGTGTATGCATATGTGTGCATTTGTAAATGTATTTGTATGCATATCATACATATGTGCGTTTGTGTATGTGTATATATGTGTGTATGTATGCATGTCTGTATGTATGCATGTGTGTGTATGTATATGTGCAAGTATGTAAAAGTTTATGTGTATGTGTATATGTCTATGTCTGTGTATGATTTTGTGTGTATATGTGTATATGTATGTGTGTGTATATGTGCAAGTATCTTTATGTGTATGTATATGTGTGTGCATGTATATGTGCAAGTAGCTATATGTGTATGTGTATGTGTATGTGTGTGTATGATTTTGTGTGTATATGTGTACATGTATGTGTGTGTATATGTGCAAGTATCTATATGTGTATGTATGTGTGTGTGTGTATGTATGTGTGCAAGTATCTATCTATATGTGTATGTGTATGTGTATATTTCTATGTGTGTATATGATTTTATATATATATGTATATATGTATGTGTGTGTATATGTGTATGTGTGCATGAAAGTATGTGTATGCATGTGTGTATGTATGTGCACATGAAAGTACGTGTATGCAAGTGTGTATGTATGTGCAGGTGTGTATGCATGTGAGTAAAAATGTATTGTGATTGTTTGAATCAATATTGATTCTTACTTCACAATAGTATGTGTATGTGCATGTGTGTGTATGTTATATGATTGCAAGTGAGAATCTAATATGATTGTGTATGTGTGTGTATGATCATGAATTAAAAACTATTGTAATTGTTCGAAAAGGTTTTATGTTCTTTTTGATAACTCAAGGGTTGAGAAGGTATTAGTAAGTGAAGATCAATGGTATCTTGGACAATGTATATCAGCTAACAAAAAGTTCGTGTTGTATTAATACAATATAGCTTCACAAATCTGTAGATCTTCTTAGGAAGTTGTATTGTATCGATACAACACAAACCTTCTGTTAGCTGAGATATTGGCATGAAGACAATTGCATCAAGAGGGACTTTTGGGGAGGAAAGAAATCGACTTATTGATATAATAGCATCAAGAGGGACTTGTTATGGCCAAGTTTTGATAGAAATTGACTTATGCACTCGAACTTTCGATACTTATGACAAAAGAGATGTAAACAGGTAATAAAAGATTTTATTTTGTATGATATAGTTTAATACTTTTTCAAGCACATCATAATGAATTTTTGATTTTTTATATTTTTTAGGTTATTTTGAAGGTTGATTGATTTTGATCTCAGTATGAAGGTAGAAATTTCCCATTATAAAGGGATCATTATTGATCGCTAACTTGATTCATTTGAATGGGTATCAGACAATAGATTGTCCTTTATTCAATAGAATATAGGTGACTCCCACCACAGAGATGAAAACATGTTCTTTTAAGTTAGAACATGAAGTTCGAGGGTATGGCTAAAGTTTTTATATATAGCTGTATTTCCGATTTGTACATGACTTTACCTACTTGTACCTGACTTTACTTACTTGTACATGACTGTGAAGGTAGATAAGGTTTCTTGACTTGGCTTTCTTTTAGGGTCAAGTCGATTTATTGTGTGTATGTGCTTGTATTTATGTATATATACATATGCATGTGTGTATGTATGGATACATATGCATGTGTGTGTATGAATGCATGTGAGTATGTATGCACATGTGTGTGTATGCATATGTATGTATGTGCATGTGTGTATATGCATATGTATGTATGTATGTGCATTTGTGTGTATACATGTGTCTATGTCTGTATGTATATGCATGTGTATGCATATGCATGTATGTATGCATGTGAGTGTATGTGTGTGTGTCTATATTTGTGTATCTATATGTACAAGTATCTATATGTATACCCGTATGTGTATATGTGTATGCGTATATGTGTATATGTGCAAGTATCTATATGTGTATGTGTGTGTATGCATATGTGTGCATTTGTAAATGTGTGTGCATGCATATCATATATGTGTGCATTTGTGTATGTGTATATATGTGTGTATGCATGTGTGTATATGTATGTGTGTGTATGCATATGTGTGTATGTATGTGCAATTGTGTGTATGCATGTATCTATGTATGTATGCATATGCATGTGTATGTATGCATGTGTGTGTATGTATATTCAATCGAATAAATGCAACCTAGATGGATATACCCATGCATGCCTCGAAAAATCATTGATGAAAGTCAGGAAATATAGATAGTTCCCAAAAGAAGGTGTTTGCATAGGACCACAGACAGCACTATGAACAAGCTGCAATTTCTGAGTAGCTCAAACTGAACCATCTTTTGGGAAGGAGGAATGCTACATTTTGCCCAAAATTCAGTCATCGCATACAAGTTTATCGGGTGCCTCAAGTTTGGGCAAAGAGGACACCATTTCCGATTTCTGCAGGTGTAACAAACTTGCAAAAAATCAGATGATCAAAGTTGTGCATCTGACATAGCCTGAGAATCATGCATTGCACATGTTGAATCATTCTAAGATCTTCCATAGTCTATGAGCTTATATAGACCATGACATAAAATGCCAAAAGCAATAATCACATTGCCATTTGAAAGATCACGAATTGTACATCTGTCATCAACAAATTTCACAACCAAGCAAATCTTGGCTAAAGATGAAATTGATAACAGATAATTCTTGATCCCTTGCACAAATAAAGCATCCAACAATGTAAAAGAACTACCATCAACACTTGTTAGAATGATCTTATTAACTCCCATGACAAGATAAGAGGAGTTGTTGGTGCATGTGACAGTATTCCCTTTAGGGACAGGCTCAAGTGAAGTGAAGAATGTGCCACAAGGTAATATGTTTGGTTGCCCCACTATCAAAGTACCAAACATCAGATTCTACTGTAGGCATACATTGTTCAGGAACAGATGTGTCAAAAGTGCAAACAATAGTAAATGCCCAATTCTTCATTCTGTACAAGATTAGCAGACTCTATTTTTGGTGTAGAGGCCTCTACAACAACCATTCTAGCCTCTTTTGCAGCCAATTTTGGATAGCTCTTTATGACATGATCATTTGCTTTACAATATTTGCAAAACAATTTCTGCTTTTTTGTTTTCTTCTCGTCTCTATCATCTTTCTTTGGTTGTGGAGAATTAGCAGATTTCTGCTTACTAGTAGAAGAGCTCCATTTCTCCATTTACCTTTGCCCTTCTGACTAGCCAGGAAAGGTTGATCTGCAACACGCATAATGGACCTGTTGTGTCTAGGCTGATCTTCTTGCAACAGAAGTGAGACTAACTCCTCAAATGTTAAGGCGTTTGGACTGTCTTTCATCATCAAACAAAGAGTGGAAGCAAAACTCTGAAATGAATTGAGAAGACCATTCAGAATAGTCTCTAAAAGTGAATTTTGACATAAGACTTCATCAACAAAATCAGTTGTTCCTTTAACTCTTTGATCTTTGCTAGAAATCTATCCATGGAATCATCTTCATTCATGTGCTCACTCTCCAAGTGTTTTTGGAGGTAAACAACATGAGCCTCGTTCCTTGCTTGGTATATAGTGGTAAGTGTATCCCAAGAATCCTTAGCTATTCTACAAGAGCGAATGTGAGGACTAATGGCATGTTTTAGAGCCAAGGCTATCAATGCATGTGCCTGAGAATCTCTGCCATCCCAATGAATTTGCTTTACAGTAGGTGTAGCAAAAACCATAGCACAAGTAGGAATCTGCAGAATATCACCATATTTGATGCCCTCTGCATCAGCTTTAGTACCTCTATTTGCAAGTGTAATAGGACGTTTTTCAACACCCTGCACAATATTCCATAGTCCTTTTGTGACCAATACATGATGCATCATAGAAGCCCATAATAGTTATTGAGTCTTCAAGTTGCATAGGGTATGATAGACTAGAAGGGCTAGTTCCATATTGGTATCTAATCTGAATAATTGCTTACATGAAAGAATGGTATTTCATATGTGACAATGTCCCATGTGTGCAAGTTTATGCATTCCCAAGTTTGTGTTCAACTTCTATTGCATCTTGACATTGATTTGATAAGGATGAAACATTATCTTTGCAATAGTTATGCATGGAACTTTGTTCTCCATCCAACATATAGCCAAGCATCCTTACAATCAATGAAACTATTGAGCTATTAAGTATGTACACGGTACATAATATGAAGCACAAACAACAAAATATTTTAAGAACATCGATGAAAAGTAGGCGGATTACAAAATGTGATGATAGCTAATAGATTTGGATGATGCCACATGTGGGGATAATAACCATTACAAAGTAGAATGATGTAAGAGGGTGAACACTGGTACTATTCTTTCAAAAGATCCTCTATCTCAAGTACAATGCCTCTATTCAAGTGGGACGAAGTAGTTTTCCGTCTTGTAATTGGGTGCAAATGGCTTGGCTTCTTCTATCATTTTATAGGTGCTTGCAAATTTCTTTTTGCATTTTCCATAAACTATGCTAGAGTGGCATCTTCTTGTACATCAACACCTACAACTTTTGTTGGGGATCTAGACATGTCAGAAATTGGGACTGGCTTACAATAGTTTTGCTTGAATGAGGTTTCATTTGCTTGGACTCTAATTAGGATTAGATGTTAGATTCTCTAGATCATCCTTGTTTGAACAAACAAAAGGATCAGAGTTGGCATAGGAACTTGCTTTCAAAGATCAATATTTGAAGGAAGAACTTGATTTGGATGAGTATTTGGATCAGACCATAGAGGAAGATCCCTTTGGGGGATGCCATCTAGGTTAAAGCCAGACCCTAGCCTAGATTCAAACTGACAAGCAATAGCCATGTGGATAGAAAGAGGAACCTCTTTATCAACTACAAAGTTATTATTAGATAGATGAATATATGTGGTGCTAATTGGATCAAGAAAATTCTCAATCATTTGGCCTAGACCACTATCGAAGTCAATGCGTGTGGACTGTACATCTAATAGGCAGGTTGTTTGACAAACATATCATGATATCAGCAACCTTACCAACAAGGTAGGTATCAAAACCAATATGAAAAATCGTATTATAGGCCAGAACAAGAATATCAACCTGAACACCAACAATAATATCAGGCACCATATAGGACACAACCAATCTTAGGAAACCAGCCACCACCTCTTGCCAATGTGATCCCAGTTAAGTATGGAGTGGCAGAGGAGAACCCTAATAGATCATTGGTGTCAAGGACCCCTTTGATATCGAAAAAAGACTCTCATGCTCAAAGTTCTCACTACAACTATGACGATAGTCCACAACTTTATTACACATGAGTCATCTGAGCATAGTGAGAATTATCGATATCAATATGGAGCACTACCTATGGAACCAAAAATGGAGCTAGAATACTCCAATGTCATGTATCCAAATCCAAACCCTAGGCCTCAAATGAGACCAAAAGCCTGTATAAGACCATGTTTTAGATGTCAAGGTGGCCATTTCATTCGTGAATGTCCCCACCGATTGGCTCTAGTACAAGGACAAAACATCACAATACAAGGCTTTTGTCCTGAGTGCGATAAAGAAAATCTCTCGAGAGATTGTCCTAGGAAGCCCTCTAGTGCTCCCAAGGTTACACCCATGAATGTGGTAGGCCTAGTGGTTGATTCAAGTTCAAGTAGCATTAATGTGGCATCTATATAGGAAGTCACTAGGGCACAAGCCTTAAAACAAGCTAAAGAGCTGAATAATTAGATTCAAGTGAATGAGGAGAGCCTAGTAAGAGGAAAACACGAATGTGGAAGGATACTAGGGAGAAGGCCAATCGTAAGTGGGCTAGAAAGTTATCCAAACTAGAAGAAAGCCTAAAAGATGCCAATATAAAAATTACAGATATTGCATCTCTAAACCCCTTGCATGCCAAAAATCCATCCACTCTACTTCATCCCACCCTACCATTCATTGTGAATACACTACAACTAGGGTCAATTTTTGTAGAACCAACCCGAGAAGCCTTAGACATGATGTTCAAGGCCTACCAAGCTTGACCTCAAGAAGGACCAATAGCTGCAAATCTAGACAAGAGTTACCCTAGAGCAGATTTAGAAATTGAACGGACAAAATTTTTCATGAAAATGGTAGAACTAGCTCAAGCTATGCTCGAGGCCAATCAACTATTCAATCAGACGAATTTTGTCAAACCAAGTTTGCATTTCTAGGGCTTATTAGGAAGATAAAAGCAGTTTGCAAACAAGCTGAGGGTTTCTTTACCTCCACATGCTCAACCAATTGTTGAAAGAGAAAGCTAACCACCAATGGAAGTTTATGTTCCTGATTCCATGGATCTTGGAACACCTCTTTCAATTCAATAGTACTCTCAAGAGTCCTTGCAAGAAATAAAAGAAGAGAAATGGACCAAGGAGAAGGGTAATCCCCCTCTTATTCTTGAAGTTGATGATATTCATGATCAATTTCCCTAAGATATTCCATCTATTTTCGGAGACCAAGCAGAGTAGCAAGAAGACAAAATATTAGATTTTGAATCTAATTCTTCACAATAGTTGCCACCATTCACAGGCCCATGGGAATCTAAATCTCATCAAATCAGAGCTCCCACAATACTGATAAGAAATGAAGACTCACTGGTTCTAAGAAACATTGAAGTCGTGAAGAACACCAAGGTGTAGTGTCATCTCACTTTAGAAGAGCTGCCCAAAGTAAAACCTAAGTTGTATAAACATTGTTGGTGCATTTCAAGCCTTCACACTTGGCTTGGAACTTTGTTTGGAACCCTTGAAAGATATCACTATGTGAAGCTAGGACCATAGGAACACTTGCCTATGTGTTATTACATTTTACTCTTTGTAAAAGTCTAAAATGACTTGGCATATGTATAAGTACACCTACTTGATTAGTCGTGGATACTGGATGGTGTAAATGGAGAGAATATCTCCTTAATTTTAGAGGAGAGATTCTAGGGAGTTTAGATTTGAATTTCAAATTCAAATGATCACTCAACTCATATAAAAATGGAGAGTTAAAACTCGCGGTCAAGTCCTGTCACTTTAGCTCACTCCCCGAGGCATTCTACTGTTGTAACTTTGTGTGTGTTAGTGCTACTTCATAGCCTAAACCACAACACCTCAATTAGCTATGCTTGTCATGCTAATGAGATTGTAAAACTACATCAATCAATAGAAGTATATACATTCACTATCTCTGGTTTTCTCTGAGTCATCATCTCCAAGTCTGTCAACTTCAAAGGAGCATATCTCAGGATCTACTAAACCAAATCAAGTGATTCAAAGCACATTAGAACCAGATCTAAGCATACTACATGCCTACAAAATTTCAAGGCCAAAGGATCAGCCATCTCGGAGAAATCTCACTCGAAGTTGTCACTGGTATTTTTCTGCAGAGTTCCTAAAAAGTCGGGAGTGTCCCTAATTTTGCTAAACATCTTTCTCAGAGTATAGTTTGTCATTTCCTCTCATTCTACTTGAAAATGGTAGCTTGTTAAGCTAATTTAATATGTCCAGAAGGAATTAGATCAATTGTAAGTGTGCTGGTCACACTGAGTGAAAGACTGAGCAGGTGTCATTACAGAAATAGCAAGTTTTCTAGAATTTTTGAAGTCTCAAGTAGTCTGTTTTGATTTGATCATTACACATATCATTTGCAAAGTACATATATGCTTTCTTGGTATCATTTGGAAGCTAAGCAAGTATACTAAGCATATCTGAAGCAAAGGAGGGCTGAAGTATCAGAGCAAATAAGGTAAACATGGGAGATGGTTTTCCTTCATTCATTGACAAATTGGACAGGAACAATTACCAAGCTTGCTCATTGAGAATGAAGACCTATCTACAAGGAAGAAGCTTATTTGGATACATATCAGGAGATGAGGAATTGCCCTCATTCAAAACTAGAGGACTACCCACCAAGGATGAACATGAGAGGCTCAATCAATGGTGTGCAAAAGATGCTTTGGCAAGGTCTTACCTTCTTAACTCTATATCTGATTTTCTTTTACCTCATGTAAGGAATTGTAAGACTTCCCAAGAGACTTGGGAAACCTTGTCAACATACTTTTCTTCCAACACAAGGGCTAGGAAGAATCAACTGTGGATTGAATTCACAACCCTCAGGAAGCAGCCCAAGCAATCAGTCTCAGAGTATGTGACAAAGATTAAAGATGTGGCAGACCAATTAGCAAGCATTGGAGAGGAGATTGAAGAGGAGAAAATAGTCAGGCAAGTAACAAATGGACTCAAGGTAGATGATAAGTGGGAAAGTTTTACCACTGCAATGGACCTGTATATGGACATGCATACCCCAGATCTCGCAACACTCATGGGCCAACTATTCACACATGAAGCAAAGTTTACAAAGGCAGGAGATCAATCAAAAGGTAACAACCCCTCTGCTCTCTATACTGATAAGAAAGTTAAGGATAAAGGTAAAGGGAAGAAACAGGATGAAGAAGGCTCTACCTCCCAAGCAAACTATACAGGGAGAGGTAGATCATCAAGAGGAAGGGGCAGAGGAGGTAAGTCAGGTAGGGGGAGACCCTACAACTCATCACCATGCAACATTTGTGGATTGTCCAATCATACCACAGATGAATGCTACAAGAACTACAAGAATCAGAGAGGAAGAGGCTACTCAAGAGGTGGATACTCTCAAGGGAGAGGCAGATTCAACCAACATCAAAGCTACAATGGATACAACAATCAATACAACAACAATTACAACCACAACCACAATGGTAACTACCAAGGTGGATTCAGAAATAGAAGGGATTACAACAACTATACAGAGGAGCAAGATGACTCCCTATTGATCATGAATATGACCTCCAAGGCAGGTACAAATGATGATCATTTATTTTATATTGACTCAGGATGTTCTAACCATGTAGCTGGCAATGTGGCACTACTTTCTGATTTGGAAGAACCCAAGGGCAAACATCAGGTACAGACAGGTGATGATACTAAACACTCTGTTGTAAAGATTGGAAATGTGAAGACATGTGATGGTAACCAGAATCTATTGAGCAGGGTACTCTATGTACTAACCATCACCAAGAATCTAATGAGTGTTGGTCAGATTGTGGAGAAAGGTTTGCAGGTCAGGTTCACACAACATGGAGCATATGTGGAGGACCCAAGACATGGATTCAGAAGGATAGCCAAGGGAGAAAAATCAGGTAGATTGTTTACTTTTGAGCTAGAAGACACCAAGAACATTGCTTTGTATAATTACAAAGATCAAACACTTTCAGAGTTAGAAATATGGCACAAGAGGCTAGGTCACATAGGTGAAAGAACCCTAAAGCAAATGTGCAGGGACCAATGTGTGCTTGGGATACCTAATGTATCCAAGCAACACATGATTTATAAGTGTGGAGCATGTCAGTTTGGTAAGTCTCACAGGTTGCCCTATTCAAGGAAAGGTTTCATGCATGAAGACTACCTAGACTTGGTACACACAGATGTTTGGGGACCTAGCAAGGACCCTTCCATTTCAGGTTCAAGGTATTATGTGTCCTTCATTGATGATTATAGCAGATGGACCATCTTATACTTTATGAAACATAAAGATGAAGTGTTTAATTGTTTCAAGAGGTATCTTGCACTTGTTGAGAACCAAACAGGAAGAAGCTTGAAGAGGCTAAGGTCAGATGGTGGAGGAGAATACTTCTCAAATGAATTTGAAGATTTCTTGCAGGAAAGAGGCATCAAAAGGGAGATTACTACAAGGTACTCACCTGAACAAAATGGGGTAGCTGAAAGAAGGAATAGACTAATTGTAGAAACAGCTAGGTCTATGCTTAATGAAAAGAGGTTGCCAAATTATCTTTGGGCAGAGAGTGTATCCACTACCACCTATCTCATAAACAGGTTGCCATCCAAATCACTTGATGGCATGACACCATATGAAGCTTGGCATGGTAAGAGACCTTCTCTGGATCATTGCAAAATTTTTGGTTGTGTAGCATATGTGCATATTCCCTCACAGGTTAGGGGAAAGCTAGACCCTAAAGCTGAAAAATGTATCTTCATTGGTTATGATTTGAACCAAAAGGGATACAGATTCTACAACCCAACAAACAAAGGCTTCAAGGTAAGCAGAGATGTCATCTTTGATGAGAATGACTCATGGTATGAGAATGAATGCAGGAAAGTTAGTCTACCCTATGATATAGAAGAAGATTTCCCAAAGCTCACCAAGGAGGAACCAATCCAGAAAGATGAATCAAGCTCAGATGATGATGATACAATAAACCTTGAAGAATTCAAGGCATGGAAGTCCAAAGGAAAGATGAAGATAAAAAGGCTAGAGGATACACCAGAATCCTCAACTCAAGCAATGAGGAGATCTCAGAGAGAAAAGAAGAAGCCTATCAGATTTGGGTATGACACATCACTTGTAACTAAACATTCTGTATATCTTGCAAAGGATTTGTTGAATGAAGAACCAGGTACCTATGAAGAAGCAATCACCAAACCAGAATGGAAAGAAGCTATGGATGAAGAAATGGAAGCTCTCAAGGAGAGTGATACTTGGGACTTGGTACCCAAGAAAGACTCTATGAAGGTGAAAGGATCCAAATGGATCTACAAGCTAAAGAAAAATTCAGATGGAACAATAAACAGGTACAAAGCTAGGTTGGTAGCCAAGGGTTTTTCACAAACCCAAGGCATTGATTATGAGGAGACATTTTCTCCTGTGGCTAAGATGCCAACTATCAGAATATTGGTGAGTATAGCTGCATCCAAGAATTGGAACATGTACCAATTAGATTTCAAGAATGCTTTCTTGAATGGATGGATATCTGAAGAAGTCTACATGTCACAACCACCTGGCTATGAAGATCCCAAGAAGGTAAACTATGTTTGTAAATTGAAGAAGGCTCTATATGGTTTGAAGCAGGCACCTAGAGCATGGAATTATAGGTTGACAACCTACCTCCAAGACCAAGGATTTGTGATGAGCAAAGTTGATACTTCTCTATTCATAAAGAGGAGTAATACAGAAGTAATCTACTTGTGTGTTTATGTTGATGACATTATCATTACAGGTAATGATGTCAATGGGATTAGACACATCAAAGGATAGATGATGAAAGAATTCAAGATTAGTGATCTTGGATTATTGAAGTACTTCTTAGGTCTTGAGTTAGTCTACACCAACTCAGGTATATATATCACTCAAAAGAAGTATGTACAGGATATGGTCAAGAAGTTTGGTTTGCAGGATGCTAAAGTATCTACTACTCCAATGGAGGTCAACCTAAAGCTAAGTGCTCATGAAGGGGATGAAATACAAGACATTACAGGATATCAAAGTATGGTAGGTAGTTTGAATTATGCTACCTTGACAAGAATTGACATAGCATATGGAGTTAGTGTGCTTAGTCAATTCATGCACAAACCAAGGGTACCTCACCTAGAGGCAGCAAAGTAGATCTTGAAGTACTTGAAGGGAACTCAAAGCCATGGTTTGTACTTTCCTTATACATCAGATGTTGACATTAAAGTATATTCAGATGCAGATTGGGTAGGATGCAAGGATGATAGGAGAAGCACATCAGGCTACATTTGTTTTGCAGGAGATAAGCCTATTTCTTGGTCAGCCAAGAAACAACCTACAGTGGCATTGTCATCCACTGAAGCAGAGTATAGAGGGCTTGCCAATGCCACTCAAGAAGCTATCTGGTTAAAACTTTTGTATACAGAGCTAGGTCTATACACTAGACCTCCAATTATCTTTGGAGATAACACAAGCTCTCTTCACCTTGCAGCTAATCCAATATATCATGCTAGAACCAAACACATAGAGGTTCATTACCACTATGTGAGAGAGAAGCTACTAAGCAAAGAGATTCAATTGACTTATGTGTCTACTAATATGCAATGTGCATATTTACTCACTAAAGCATTGGATGGAAACAAGCTATGTAGATTCAAATCCATGATTGGATTGCAGGATGTGATTGAAGATTAAAGATGAAGACTTAAGCCAAAGTGCTTGGCTTGAGGGGGAGCTGTTGGTGCATTTCAAGCCTTCACACTTGGCTTGGAACTTTGGAAGATTAGGTTTGGAACCCTTGAAAGATATCACTATGTGAAGCTAGGACCATAGGAACACTTGCCTATGTGTTATTACATTTTACTCTTTGTAAAAGTCTAAAATGACTTGGCATATGTATAAGTACACCTACTTGATTAGTCGTGGATATTGGATGGTGTAAATGGAGAGAATATCTCCTTACTTTTAGAGGAGAGATTCTAGGGAGTTTAGATTTGAATTTCAAATTCAAATGATCACTCAACTCATATAAAAATGGAGAGTAAAAACTCGCGGTCAAGTCCTGTCACTTTAGCTCACTCCCCGAGGCATTCTACTGTTGTAACTTTGTGTGTGTTAGTGCTAATTCATAGCCTACACCACAACACCTCAATTAGCTATGCTTGTCATGCTAATGAGATTGTAAAACTACATCAATCAATAGAAGTATATACATTCACTATCTCTGGTTTTCTCTGAGTCATCATCTCCAAGTCTGTCAACTTCAAAGGAGCATATCTCAGGATCTACTGAACCAAATCAAATGATTCAAAGCACATTGGAACCAGCTCTAAGCATACTACATGCCTACAAAATTTCAAGGCCAAAGGATCAGCCATCTCGGAGAAATCTCACTCGAAGTTGTCACTGGTATTTTTCTGCAGAGTTCCTAAAAAGTCGGGAGTGTCCCTAATTTTGCTAAACATCTTTCTCAGAGTATAGTTTGTCATTTCCTCTCATTCTACTTGCAAATGGTAGCTTGTTAAGCTAATTTAATATGTCCAGAAGGAATTAGATCAATTGTAAGTGTGCTGGTCACACTGAGTGAAAGACTGAGCAGGTGTCATTACAGAAATAGCAAGTTTTCTAGAATTTTTGAAGTCTCAAGTAGTCTGTTTTGATTTGATCATTACACATATCATTTGCAAAGTACATATATGCTTTCTTGGTATCATTTGGAAGCTAAGCAAGTGTACTAAGCATATCTGAAGCAAAGGAGGGCTGGAGCAAAGCAGGTTTAGCAGCTTCAACTCAATCTCTTGAGTGCATCCAACCATCACTCCCAACAAGCATGTGGAAGATTAGGTTCTAGAACTTGGTTCCCATACATCAAAAGTAGGCTTTAAGCTGAAAGTCCTAGAGATACCTTTAGACAAAATAAGAGACATGAGTGAAGGTGAAGAAGGTAATACTTATGTTCCAATCACCTACCAAGGTTACACAACCAAAGCCATCTTAGATTCAAGTGTTGGTGTTGCAATTGTGACCACCTCTTTGTGGAAGCAATGGGTAAACCCCACATTAAGACCAACTACAATGAAGATTCAAATGGCTGGTGGACATGTTGAAAGACCTATAGGATTGCTAAAAGGGATAACTCTAACCACTTGTGGTGTAGATTCTGAACACACCTTTTCTATATGTGACTCTAGTAAAAATAATGTACATGAAATGATCCTAGTAAGACGCTTCCTACAACAACTACAAATAGTACAAGATTGGGGAACCAAATCCTTGTACTTGCAACACTTAGGGGTCACAACCAAGGTCAATATGAAGGATTATAACTTTAGAGATGTACCACCCCTATAGTGGAATCTTATCCACAAGGTGCAAGAAGATTCAATCTCTGTGCATTCTATAAGTTCTTCTAATCCATTCTAGATGCATGAAGATGCTCACTTGTGGATGTGCAAGCTTGTAGAGAAAGAGGGAAGATGCCTAAAAGCAAAAGAAGAAGGAACTTCTCAAGGAGCTAGATCGGTTAGAGACCAAGCGGACACATCAATGATCTTTCCAGATAATGTATTTGAGCCTCATGTTGGGCATAAATCTTAGCCACCATGGACAATGCTACCAATGAAGAACAATGGAAGCCTCATTGTGATGAGAGGGTTATGATATCTCTTTGTTCATGTGTGAACCCTTGCTAGAAGAGCACAACTCTAATGAGGTCATAGAAGAAGAAGAGGATGGCAAAGATCCAGAGTGCATTGTGATGGATAGTTGCTTTGACTTATAGGATCACTATCTAGAAAATGTAGGAGTATTTAACCAAAAAGAAGAAGAACCCCTAGCAAGCATTAAAATTGTAATTTCAAGAAAGGAAAGTGAAGGTAGTCAAAACTTAAAAGAAAGAAAAAGTAGTGAAACAAGTAGAGAAGGAATCATTGTTCGAGGTGCCAAAGAATTTCTAGAAATATGAAGTTGATAATAAAGGAAAGTTCTATACATACACACATGCATATGCATACATACATATACACACACATATGCATGTACACACACACATACATACATACATACACACATGCATATTCCATACACATGCACATATACATACACACTCACATACATATTGCATAAACACATAAAGTTTTAAGATTGACATTGATATATATAATCATATATATTTAAGATTAATATAAATATATATAATCATATATATTTAAGATTATATTTAAGATTAATATAAATATATATGTAAATATTTATATTAATATATACATATATATATATATATAATTAAATATATAATAAATAGGATTTTTGGCTTTTACACACAAACACATCCTAAATAAAGTTTTAGGATTGATATTAATTTATATAATCATATATATGTAGAGTACTGGCTAGCACCTAGACATCCTATTGTCAGCTCAGAGAGTACCGACCAGCACCTGGGAATCCTATTGTCAGCTGAGAGTGGATTCAGCACACGGCACGTGAGGTGATGTCTCATCAGTGGTCCAAGGCTTGCGATGCTTTCGGATCAAGCTTAGCGAAGCCTGTATGGTTAGATGCTGAGGAGTGGGAATCGATTCTAATGATCAACAACATACTCTTGATCGATATCATCAGCAACGAGATGCGGCAGCCACACATCTAGATACGGTTGGAACGTCACATTTGGGTAGCGGTGGATACGACAAAATGTGTTACTAGTTTGTAAGTATCATTTTAATTATTGAATGTGTTTTTCTTAAGAACATCATGTATGTTCATCTAACATTTTGCATATTTATTATAGGAGTTGGCAATGGGTCATCCTTCGATGCGAATCGAGGAAGCTTATGGATATCGTCATGGATTGGCTATAGTGTTGGAGGACTTGGAGGGATGCCGTGCAATCATTTCATGGGATCATCTATGATGAGGTGAACGTATAGCTTGGTTTGGTATTTTTAGTTGTTGTTTATAAATATCATGTCAGTTTGTCTCATTTTACGCATATGCTTTGGTGCAGGACTGTAGGTATAAAGGTTTTGATTCCTTTGAGCATATGTATGGCATTGCTTTGCCACAATTTTGTATTGCACTCATATATGGTAATGGTGCGCCATAATTTTGTATTCGGTTCCTATATGAAAGTGTTTTGCCACATTTTGTATTTGGCTCATATATGGCAGTGGTTTGCCACACTCTTGTGCATGCTTCATTTATGGAATATATAACTTTTTTGTACATGGTTCAGGGTTCATTCTGCTCATCTCTTTTGTGTCTGAGAGTATTTTGCTTCATGAAATCATGTTTTGGTTGCCATTAGAGTACACATCACATGTACTCAGTTTTCTTTGGGCAGAGTGTATTGTCTTTTGCTACACAAGATCATGGTAATGTTGCTGCAGCAAGAGACAACACACTATGCCCAAAAAGTATTCTACACATATGGTCATCGATATGCCCATTGGTACTCCTAGCACGGTCATCAATATGTGTGACAGTACGCCCAACAAAGTTGTCGATATAGCTGCCAATATGAGTGTTGATAATACTGATCCTCATATCGACACTTATATTAGTGCTCATACTAATGCCTATAGTGACAGTTTGCTACCGACACATATGTGGACCCTTACATTGACATCCGGGAAAAATCATCCTTGTGCATTTGCCCCGACAGAAGCCTCGGTATACCCCTGATATGTTGTAGTGGTAGATGTAAATGATGAAACTAATGAAAGAGAAACTCAAAAGGAAAAGTAATTAACCTATTCTTTGATACCATGTTGAAATCAAAGATGCTACTCCTAATCTACAATTAATCACAAAACAAATTAACTATGGAGGTAGGAACAAAAGATATGAAAACATGATGAATAGATTAAAATGGAAAGAATGTATAAATGATGCTCTATGAGCATGGAGACTCCATGAGGAGAGGAAGCACACCCTTGGCAATGGGCTAGAGTGAAATGCTTGAGAGGAGTGAAGGGAGGCCTTGCTTATATGGAGTTTGGGAGAATTACCTTGCATGTGGGATAAATGAACTTGTATGAGAATGATTCTAGATTTGGGCAAAAGGGTGGAGCATGGAACTACAACCTTGAAATGTGTTGTGAAGTGATTTGATGGCAATGAACCATGGTGCGTTCTCCTTATTGAGAGCTCCACGAAAATATCCTCAGAGTAGAAAACGAAGCTCCTAAGGCTGCACACAGTACTCCGCACAGAGGCTGTAGAATATGCAAAAAAACACAATACACAAAGAGCACAAAGACAGACTTCTTAGATCTTACAAATGTAGTCAAACTTATAGTCTGTGATTGACCAAGACACTATATGTTTTATTAAAGAACATATACAAAGAAGTGTCCGGTGAACATTTGACCTTTTCACATGGACACTAACGGTAACAATCTCCCACTAAAGGTTTACCACAATTCTAGCATCCTTTAGCATCATTACTTGAATCATTTCTTTGGAAAGTTATGTGATCTCTTTGGCTCCCGTAGCCATTAGGGAAAAAAATGAACGTTGCATGGGCCTTTTGGATTAAGGAGTGATTAGTGATGGACCAATCAGAAGAGGGTGGTGGACATAGTCTATAGTGCATGAATTACTAGGCTGAGGGGGGAGAAGGGGACATGATTCCCCTATGTTCAGGTTTTGCCTCTAGATAGAGAAAGGAATCCCGTAACTTGCCTCCGCCCAAAAGGTTCAAAAAATTTATAAAGTTTTAAAACTCATCATAACACCATTCAATAGCCCCCAACCAATTTTCAGGATCAAAAGTGCTAGTTTTGACTTCTAAATGAAAATCCATGCCTAAATTGACCTGCAAAAAGTGACAATTTCAAAAATAACTCAAAATACAACTTTCTTCCTCCAAAACCTCACACTTTCATACCCAAATCCCAAACCGTCATCTCTTCCCACTACTTTCTCTCCATCGCACACCATTGAAGCTCCTGTGTCTACATTTCTTTCTCTCTGCATCTTCCTCTTTGAGTTCCTATTGTCACTTCGATACCTTGAATTCCAATCGAGAAACCTAAATCTTATAGGCTTCCAAAAGATGAGGTTATCGTGTTAAAATGTCACAATATCAAGGTTGTAGAAGGAAATTGGTTAGGACATGAGTTCTACAAAGGTGCATGGGTGTAAGAGATTGTGGAAACTTGGATCTTCATTGGGGAGGGAAGATATTGGGCTTCAAAAAGCTAAAAAATGATGAAACTCTTACCATTGTACAACATGTTTTTATAATGTCAAGCATGAAATTGGAAAACTCAAAAAAAAAGAGATATCCTATCAATTCTAAGTATTACTCATTGATTATTGTTCTAATTTTTAAATTTATCTTATTAAGATGTGTAGTTTTTGTTGTAGACATATTTCCTTCTACCTTGGTGGAGGAGCAACCACTTCATAATCTTACAAGTACTTTCAAAGCATTGCATGTAGATGTTGGATCACTAGTCTTTCCACAAGTCTCCTCCCTCTTTAGATAGCTAAGAATCATAAATAGTCATGTATGATGCTTGGAACATGATCCACTAATCAATGGATCAAAATAGATAGGTAGGAAATTAATCCAAGACCAAAAACATGTTATTGTTGTCTCTACACATGTTCAATATTTTAAAACAGTTCTCTGAGCACAATAGCAATTAGCTTAATGGGGAAAACTAATTAGCTTAGATACCTACCAATCTTGAGTGATTTCATAAAAAATTATGAACTACACACGAAGTATGATGTTTAGTAAATCACAAAACATTTTCGACATTTTTGGGATGAATTAGTCAATAGACTAGAGAGCAATTTCATGCTTATATCTCACGATTGATATTAATAATGACAATGAGATTTTGCGCCAAGATATTAGACAGTATAATGAACATATCATGCTTTAAATCATTACAAATGATCAATCATGCACTGAGAACAAGCTCTGAGAAGATCATTGTTCTAATGTAGTCATGATAGAGAAGTGAAGTGAATATACAATAAACTATATGTATTAAAACATGTACAAATACAATGTCATTGGCAATCATCAATTGCACAGTGTGAGAAGTGTGAGTGAGCTCTTCAAAATCACAAATATGTCTTCTTTAATGATCTCATAGAATCGAGATAGCATGTGTATGTTTTGATCCTCCTTTAAAGTTGAGTGTGGAGCCAAACTTTTGAATTCAAATTCAAAAAGTTCACCTAAAAGTGGATCCTAAAGTATAGGATATATTCTCTCATTACACAACTATGAAATACTTTGAGATTTGATGCTTTCTAACTTCCTTGTGGTTGTATAACACTTTTACAAAGGTATGTGAAGGACTTTTACAAGAGGTTGATCATATAGAGTCCCAGAAGAGTTATGCCAATTAACCAAGTATGTGGGCTTGATTTCTATTGCACCAACAACCACCATATATCTTTCTCAGATTGAACACTGTATGTAACTTAATGGGTAGAGTTTTCACTTTCATCAATAATGGCATGTGCCATAGCTTCATTCATGAGTGTCACACTAAGTCTCTACATACGCCGTCCCTTTATGATTTGACATTCGTCTAGCTTCAATATAAACTTGAGTTTGGAGCCACAATCTACATCAAGTAACAAATGTTATATTAATAAAAATACTATGAATGTCATTATCGCAACAATAGATGTACTCTGAATTGTAGATTTGTAAAATTTAACCATTTCCTTTTAAAGCCTCTCTAAATTGACAAATATGTTGTTTTACTTTGTGGACATGGATCCCTTTCTAGATGATTTTTTTCAAATATTTCTTTGATGTAGCAAATGGGTGCATGCATAACATCTTCTATATGCAAGTAATTTCCAAGAGTATTAGCGACATCCTCATTGGACATCTTCTTCTTTAGAGAGACTTTGCAAGGGCATGGAGAAATACTTTGCAAAATACCTTTCTTTTGTAGTGCCTGCTTCAAAAGATTATGCAATGCAGTGTATGCTCTAGTACTGACACCTGCTTCGCTAGATACCATTTGTACCTGCCTAGGAGTAATAATATCTTGTAAGTTGCCTACAAAATCTTTAATCACTTGGGTCTTGATGTGATTTCCTATTCGTGACTCCAAAATCATAAGCACATGTCCGTTGCTTAAAAAGAATTATGAAACTTCAATTGATCCTCTGTTGTTGATGAAGCAGTGACATCTTCAACAAATGACCTCCATGATGGGGGATGATTCTAACACCCCAATCCAACAATGGAAGATGGCTTCCCTCCACTAGGTCCACAAAGTAGTGACATATGCTCACTGTTCTAAACGTTTCTCCACACTTGTGTAGATAATTAAACTCGAACTTTGCAAACTTACCATAGACTATAAGAGCTACCCAACGAGCTTTAAATCAGCCCGAATGGATATTCTAGATGGGATAACCACCCTCTACAAAACAGGCTTCTTGTTTGCAACACTCTCTACCTGTGTGCAGAGATATACCTTCACAAAGTTGGCAATTTCTCACAACTCAATTAGCCAAATAACTTGAAAATTTGGCAAATTTTGGAGAACTATATGAGAGACCAAATGAATCTTGAAATCAATTAAAATGAGTAGAATGCGAGAGCAAACAATGCTTTGTAATGTGGTACAATCAAATTTGGAAAAGCCTAACTACACCTCTAGATAGAGAGGAGTGAAATCATGAGAAAATGAGGTAAGCAAGCAAGAGCGCTGCTTGCTGGAGTTTATGGCTTCACTAAACTAATTGGAAAACTTTTGGAGTTCATACAACTCAACAAAAAAAGGCATAATGATTCTTATATAGAGTTTTACTTTTTCTACAATCTAGCTAACCACCCACCAATTAGTGTAGGTGCACTTTTTGGTGGCTGATTGATGAGATTTGAATTTGATTGAGTTTGGTGGAGTGTCTAACTTGAGGCCCTCCTTTTTGTTTGTAGCTTTACTCCATCCAAAGCTTTGGTAAACATATCTACATATGTTTGGTCCTTTGTATTGACATGCTCCACCTTGACATCCTTTGACATGATCGTCTCTCTAATAAAGTGGTAATGCACTTCTATATGCTTTGACCTTGCGTGGAACACCGGATTTTGAGCCAAGCATATGCTACTTATGTTGTCACAAAAAATAGGTACTTGCTTAACCTGCAAATCAAGATCAACAAACAACTTCTTAAGCCACATGAGCTCACATAAGACTTGTGCTAATCCTCTATACTCAGCTTGGATCGATGAGAGAGCCACTCTTGGTTGTTTCTTTGACATCCATGAGATGGTCTTCTTCCCTAGTATGATAACATAACCACCAATACTCCTCCTGTCATCTTTGGAACTTGCCCAATCTACATCACAATAAGCATGTACATTTAATCCATCATCAAATGGATAATATAGAATTTCATTCACTAATCCTTTGAGGTATCTAAGTACCCTTTTGGCTGCAACAAGATGAGATACTCTTGGTGCTTGTAAAAATTGAGATAACACTCAACTACATGTGCAATATCCACTCAGCAAGCCCTTCCTTGGAATGTCCTTCATCCTTTGTAATTTTATGTGCCCAATTCTTTTATGCCATAAGTGGATTTCTATAATCTGTTTATTTGCGATTGACAAGTAGAGAGTGTGAGGGGTTGATGGCTTTACCTCCATGGTGAAGAGTCTTCCTTGCTTCTTTCCTTTTGCTATGAGCTTTTAGTCCTGCATGGGGTCTTCAACAAAACATCCTTGATCATTGAACCTCACCTGATAACCTCTTTCAACCATTTTACCTACCGAAACCAAGTTCTTTGTGATGGTTGGCACATGCAACACATCCTTCAACACCTTGGAGCTTTGAGATCCATTCAATGAAACATCTCCCACATGTGTAATCTTATGCTTAGTGTCATGCCCTCTCTCTACATGTCCGCTCCTCCTTTCGACCGACAATCTCTTGCATAATGGCCTGATTTTTCACAATTGAAGCATTCTCCATTGGATGCTTCTCTTCCATGTGATCTTCTTCTTCTTCCTCTACTCCTTCCTCTTCCTCTTGATCCATAGCTTTGGTTGGATCCTTCTTGGTTGCTTGAGCTTGAGATTGACCTTCCTCTCCCTCTACCTTGGGATTTTTTTCCACCTCTTTTTCCTTTTCCTCTACCTGCATAGAAAACTTGGGCTTGACAGCCCTTTGATTGTGAACCTCTTTGGTTCATCTCCTCGGTCACCATCAATGTGACTAATTGATCAAATTATGGTAGGAAATCCCTCACATAAACTAATGTGCTGAATGCTTTCCACCTTTCATCCTCTCTCAAGCCATTGAGAGCATGCACAACAAGATCATCATCTTCAATTGGGCTCCCAATTGAGCCTAGGGCATTTGCAAGCTCCTTAACCTTCAAAATGTACTCATTTATGTTAGTACTTGGTGCTTTCCTAAGATTATTTAGCTCATTCTTGATCTGAATCTTCCTTGCCTTGGTTGATGAAGAGTACAATCTCTCCAAGGTCTCCTAAACCTTCTTGGATGTGTCCAAGTCTTGTATATGCCCTATTATGCTATTGTTTATGTGTTGGGATAAAATGAATATGACTCTCATATCCCTTTCTATCCATTCTTTAAGTTCCTTGACCTACCCTTGAAGTATTGGATTGTGTACATGAGGCATTGGCTCCGTACCCCTCACTAATCCCCACAATCCTTTGCCCATGAGATAGTTGCTAACTCTAAATTTCCATGGTTGATAATTGCCTTGCTCTAACTTTTCTATTTGTGCATTATACTCAGCCATAATGAGCTCTTCTAGCCTCTGCTCAAGTGTTTTTATGCTTTAAAAGCCTCTGCTCAAGTGTTTGTATGCTTTAAAAGGTGTGGATATTACATTTTGATAGCTTCTCCCTTGCTAACCTTCGACTAGTTGAAATCTCGATCGGCATAGCCTCCTTTTGATGTCTTCTTGCTTTGATAATTCCTCCTTGTGCTTCAACGAGTTGTCTTGATTCCTTCAATTCTTCAATATGATGCTTACTGATGTTTCCAAGCCTCCAAAATGGCTTTGATACCGCTGATACGGGATGATTCTAACACCCCAATGCAACAATGGAAGATGGCAGCCCTCCACTAGGTCCACAAGTAGTGATATATGCTCACTGTTCAGAAATTTTCTCTACACTAGTACAACGACTTAAAATGAAAATTCAAAAATTTAGTAGAGTATGAGAGCTACCCAAGAAGCGTTAAATCATCCAAAATGGATATTTGAGCTAGGAGAACCATCCTCTAAAAGAGAGGTTACCTGTTTGCAACACTCTCTGCCTACGTGCAGAGATATACCTTCACAAAGTTGGTAGTTTCTCACAACTCTCTCAATCAAATAATTTGAAACTTTGGAAACATTGATGGCCTTATATGAGAGACCAAATGAAGCTTGAAATCAATGAAAATGAATACAATGAGAGAGCAAACAATCCTTTGCAATATGATACAATCCTTTGCGAAATCATGAGAAAATGATGTAAGCAAGCAAGGGGGCTGCTTGCTGGAGTTTATGACTTCACTAAAATAAGTGGGAAACTGGTGGAATGCATACAACTCAAGGAAAAAAGGTGGGATGATGCTTATATAGAGCTTTAATTTTCCTACAATTTAGCTAACCACCCATCAATTAGTGTAGGTGCACGTTTTGGTGGTTGATTTGATGAGATTTGAATTCGATTTAGTTTGGTGGAGCTTCTAACTTTATTCCACGACTTTGGGTCCTCTGTTTTGATTGGTCCACTTGCAAAACTCGTGGTTGAGCCCTTTTGCATAATTGAGACTTGATTTTCAACATGTTTTTACATGGAACATGCTTATTTTTGTTGAGTGATGGAACATGTAACTAGCCATCCATGTTTATTTTTAGTTTATGAACTGAGGTTAGAGGCTTTTTGAACTAAGGGGTATGTTATGAATTATGGAATGTGTTGAACAAAGATATGTTGGAGTGTTAATTTATTAATGTATTAATGTGTTTTTGTGTTTTTGATATAGCAACTGAAGGTTTGTGAGGGCGTGAAAGGGTGGATATCAATAATCCAATTTATCATTTATATAGTTTGTAAATAAATACGCGTCGAGGGTACTATTTTTAGAAACAATTAGTAAAGTAGTGGTTAGAATAAGGGTCACCGTAGACCGCAATTTTTGATATTAAAAGCAAAGGCCTTTTGCAAAAGTTACCAACTTTTACTTTCAAGCGTGCTTTTTGAAGCCGCTCTCATGTAACCACTATTTGGACATAATAAAAAATTCCTATAAATACATGCACTCTGTGGACTATCGAAATAGAGTGCATGGGGGGATATTGCACCTAATACTATGTTCTATCTCGGCTCTTGGTCTGTCTATTTTTCTGTGTGTTTTCAGCATCCATAACCTTTGTGTGCATGTGAGCAAGATTGTGATAACAATATGTGTGTGTATGTGTATGTGCATGCATGAGCATGCATGTGCGTGTGCTTGTGCATGTATATGTGTGTATATACATGTGAATGTGTATGTGCGAGTATGCTAATTTCCTTAAAAAAAGAACCAATTCACATGATTTACAAACAATGAAAGTTGTACTTATAGTAATTGGCCATATATTATGCTTGGTGAACTTCTTTTATAACAAGTGATAGAGAGAGAGAGAGAGAGAAACAGAAAGAGAGAGATAGAGAGAGAGAGAGAGAAAGTGAAAGAGAGAGCTTGCGCTTGTAAGGAGAGTCTAGATATGAATGTTGATTCACTCTTCAATTAGATGCAGATAAAATGATTATCGAAGAGCGAAGCACCTTTTTTTATTATGATAAAAAATCAAGCATCGCATAAGCAATGTTAAATGGTCGTATATGTGACTGTCCACAAGCATCATATATGTGAATCTTCATAAGGGTCGCATATGCGACTCTTCATAAATATCACATATGGGGTATTCAATAGTATCTCATATAGGACACACGTTTATTGTCGCATAAGTGACACTTGCTTGCCATTGCATATGCGACGGTAAACCAACATTGCATATGTGACACCATCGCATGTGTGATGGTCAAGTTGCCATCGTTAAAAGCCTTGACATAAACATGGATCAATGATGGGCACTTGATGCTTTGTGCGATGAAACACGCAATTGCAAAGCAATGAAATTGTGTCGCGGAAACCATCACTATAGAAGGTCACTTCTTGTAGTGTTTTCCTTTTTGGAAATCTATAGAAAGATTTCTCAAACACAAGTACTTTCATAATAAGGGAAACTATATCTTCAGAACTGTGCATTGAACAAGGCACATGGAAGTCTTTCTCACAAGTATGATAGATTTGTTTCATTTGGCTAGTCTATAGATGTCCTTGTATGTAATTGGATGAGTTGTACAAATCTATTAAATTGCGTTGAACCATTGCAATACTAATACGTCAGGCAATTGCAAGGACTAATGGGCATTGGATACATTTGTGTACGACAAAGTCTTTATTCAAGAGTTTAGTGCAAAATTGCAGGAATTGGTGGCACTGCATACATCCGTGTACAACAAAATCTTTGTGCAACCTTTTGATCTCGGTACAAGTTGTAGTAGGAAGATGGAGGGGGGTCTCAAAACCTCATGGAGTGGAAAAGGAGTCCAATAGAAAATTGGGTGGAGAAGCCACCACTGTGCCATTGTTCTTTTCCTCTGACAAGTAACTAGGGGATGTATGAAAACAAGTGCTTTTTATGAGCAGACACAACCCAGAAAATCTCAATTTTTCTTCGCTACAATGCGGTTCATCTTAACATAGCATTTGACACATATGCTTTCAAGCGATTGTTCTGGATTCTGGAGCAACTTAGAATATGCATCCTCTAAAACATCTAGGACTCTAGAATTATTTGCATTGGTGGCCGTTTGATGAGGCTTTCCAACTATCTGCTACATTCGAGCATTTTCACTGCTCCAACTTCTTTACCTGGCAAGCTTAGAGATCATGTATGTACTCATATTAACAATGTTCTTTGAGGCTTGGAGAACTTCATAGCATCCTAGGGATTCCATTAAATTCTAATAGCCGGATTGGACTTTTGTGAGACCTCTACAGATGTCTCCTACTGTTAATCATTAGCAATTTAGCACCCCTAAGTTATGTTGGACGTGTAACAGACATTAAACCTTTATGTGCAAATCCTACAGCTAAATTACTTGATCCAGTTCAGAATCTTAGGTTATGCCCTTATTGCAGCAGACTCCCTCATGTGTAAAGTGTTACACAAGCCATTGCTTACTCACACTATCATATATACCAATGTTCAATGTACAATGTGGGAGCAAAACTCTCAACCACTTTATGTGAACAGAAATAGATGGATTCGTGAATGTACAAATGTAATAAACATATTCAGATGTATGGACAAAAATCTAAATATACATGAGATGTATGCCTAATAGGTTGTAGAAGATTACTAATAAGTGACAAAAAGAGGAAGGATCAGTGTAAAACTGATAATCAGCAAACCCTCATCTAAACTTAGGCTATGGAATACCCTAAGTCAGATCCATGTGTGAAAAGATCACTGCCAAAAATCCTCAAACTCGTATGACCATACCTCCTCAAACACCTCATCCAAATATGCATATATCATACATGTACTGATTCTCTTGTACCTATGTCGAATAGGACTCCATAAACTATCTCCATAAACTCCAAGTAGTACCTGTGTGCATAAAGAGAATATGTACTTGAATTCTTAACATAAGATGCAAATCTTATGTTAACCACCATCCAATGTCTTTGAAGTAACCCGAAATCTTCATGTCGAAGACAATCTTCAAATACATCATGTGAATGGCCGATCCACACCATCAAGTTGCTAATAGCCTCTCCATAAGCAAGAGTGTGAGCACACTCTTCTTCTCCAAGAAGAACTCCATAGCCACTCCTCAACATGCTCCAAGATAGCAACATGGCTACCCCATGTGCTAAGAAGCACCACTTCTAATGAGGTACAAGCTCCAAAGCTTGTGTTGAAATAGGTGATGGATTCTTACAATGAGCCCAAGACTTTGCTTATATAGTTTTAGAGTGTATCTTGAAAAGCTCGTTCAAAAGTATAACTCAAAAAGCACAAGCAATCGCCACTTTGTAAGTTAATAAAAAAAACATCCATCACGCGTTCGTCGATTTCTTTCCAAAAAGCATGATAAATAAAAACTTCCGCACTGCACCTGCTGGGTATCGAACCTTGGTGGGTTGGATAGGAAGACTTTCCTTTAACCAAGGCGCGCATGCTATTGCATGAATAGGGATTAATACAAAGATGTACAGATGCACATGCCAATAGCTTTTCTTATCATTCCTTAGCTTCTCAAATTATAGAATAAGGTTAACTGATCTATCTTAAAGACCTTGCTGAAAGCATTTTAGGATTCATAACCTTCTGCAACATAACAAGTATCTTCTTCAATTCCTCTACAACCCAAATTTGAAAGAATCTGAATCTTTGACTTACTTCTTCCAATGCTAAGATCTTCTCAAACAAAGGATAGACAACTGATTCATAAATACTCAAGATCTTCATGATCATTCAAGATCATTCAAGATCAATGATCTCTCCAACAAAATACCTGTGTAGAATGTGCTCTCATCAAACCTTCATGACTGAATGTTTGATTTTCTACCTGAATGTTTGTAAGTGTCCATGCTTCTCACAAAGTTGTAAAACTTTTCTTTAACCAAATCCTTCCAGGAATCTGCAATTTCTACTTGAAACATAAGTGGACAAACTTCTCACCTTGAGAACTCCAAAAGCTGTAAGTTGATACTTCATATCTTTCATATTCTACCCGGTCGAAATGTGATAGCATCTGCTTGACTTTCTTTGGCTAACTCCACTTCTCAATCAAGTGATAGGATCTGATGGAACTCCTTTTTGAATACAAGCATGTATCCAAAAATCAAGACAATCATAGAAAGTAGATTCTTCAACTGACTAGTACATCAAAAAATCTAAATTTTTTGAAGTTTTCTGAAAATACTGAATATGAGGTAACTTTTCCAAACATAAAACCTCGACCCAAGTCTTCAACATCCGCTATAAAAAACTCTTTTACCTTAAGAGTTAGATAAAGAAGAAATATACTTCTCTGCAACTTGTCATATACCAAGTAGCTTTGTATTGAAACTCCAAGAATTCTTTGAGGGAACATATACCTACCTGCTCAAAATCTTCAACTTATACATAACTCATACATACGAGTCAAAACATACAAGTTGTTTTCAAAATCTGCTGCTTTTCTTTCTCTCAATGTAATTCTTTGTCAAATCTACTAAATCATGACCAAGTATAATGAAAAGGAAGAAACTACTTCTTCTTTAGACTATCTTCACACAAGATGTTCTCGTAGACTTGTCTTTGGATGTAGAGGATAAAGTAAGAAAAGTATATGGGAAATATATGAGAAAAGGAAGCCTTACTTTTCTTTTGGAAATGATGGACTTTCTTCTTCTACATCTTTCTTCCACCTGATGATGATGTCAATATCTTTAAACTTCAGTTCCATACCTTTTGTTTTCTTCATCTTGAAGTAGCAAGCACTCTTGAATTCTTCAAATGAACTTTTCTCTTCCTCTAGTGCTAAGAGTAAGAGACAAAACAAACATGGTATACAAATGGAAGTGAACATAGAATCATGTTTTACCATCTCCTCATATCTCTAAATCAAAATTTTGCTTCAAATGTGATTGATATGACTGAATTCACCAACTTTTGCCTGAATGATGAATTACCTTTCAAGAGCTACCTTCTCTAGATACCAAATATGAGCAAAAACTTCCAACCAACTTACAACACAAGATTGGCTGAAAACAAAACTGATGCTCTTCACATTTGTCTTCTTAGATGAGCTTTCTTGTCATGAAAGAGATCTATCAAAACTCTCTAGAAAAACTTCTAGATACCTATTTTGATGTAGCCTTTAACTTTCAAATAATGAAAGTGTATAAAAGCACTCCTTGAATCCTTCAAATCTCTTCATAACTTCTATTCTAAGATATGACCTGCAAATGATAATCTGATAGTAGAAACTCATACCTGTAATTTGATGATGATCTCATTCCTTCATCTTCTCCAAACCATTGTTTTTCCTTGAATTTGAAGTAGCCTTCTCTTCATCAAGTTTTGGTCTTCAAAAAATGCTTTTCTATACTTTACAGAAGTATTCGGCTCCTAACAGATCATCAACTTCATACTCCATACTGATGAATACACATGTGACTAAATTGTCTAATTCTCAAAATCTACTCATCTAGATTAAGTGTGTATGTCAAATATTAGAAGATGCTTTTAAATCATGTGTTGTATACCTGGAAGTCTGGGAACCTGGGAATCTCAGAGCTTGAATGAACTCTGATATCAAAACCCTAAAGCTCTGATACCAAATGTTGGAAATTTAGTAGACCCATAACTAATGCCACAGGTCCAAGGTTTCATAGGTCCAACATATACAACATAGAATCTAGCAATCTTCCAATATTGATGAAACATGAACATACCACATTTAATCATACAAATGATGATTCAAAGATAGAGAAAGATTAGACACCATGTGTAAAGTGTTACGTAAGCCACTGCTTACTCACACTATCATATATACCAATGTTCAATGTACAATGTGGGAGCAAAACTCTCAACCACTCTATGTGAACAGAAATAGATGGATGAGTGAATGTACAAATGTAATAAACATATTCAGATGTATGGACAAAAATCTGAATATACATGAGATGTATGACCTAATAGGTTGTAGAAGAGTACTAATGAGTGACAGAAAGAGGAAGGATCGGTCTAAAACTAATAATCAGCAAACCCTCATCTAAACTTAGGCTATGGAAGACCCTAAGTTAGATCCATGTGTGAAAAGATCACTACCAGAAATCCTCAAACTCATATGACCATACCTTCTCAAACACCTCATCCAAATATGCATACATCATACATATACTGATTCTCTTGTACCTATGCCGAATAGGACTCCTCCTGATATGGATGCCTTTGCCTCCATAAACTCCAAGTAGTACTTGTGTGCATAAAGAGAATATGTACCTGAATTCTTAACATCAGATGCAAATCTTATGTTAACCACCATCCAATGTCTTTGAAGTAACCCAAAATCTTCATGTAGAAGACAATCCTCAAATACATCATGTGAATGGCTGATCCACACCATCAAGATGCTAATAGCCTCTCCATAAGCAAGAGTGTGAGCACACTCTTCTTCTGCAAGAAGAACTCCATAGCCGCTCCTCAACATGCTCCAAGATAGCAACATGGCTGCCCCATGTGCTAAGAAGCACCACCTCTAATGAGGTACAAGCTCCAAAGCTTGTGTTGAAATAGGTGATGGATTCTTACAATGAGCCCAAGACTCTTCTTATGTAGTTTTAGAGTGTATCTTGAAAAGCTCCTTCAAAGTATAACTCAAAAAGCACAAGCGATTGCCACTTTGTAAGTTAATCAGAAAAACATCCATCGCGTATTCGTCGATTTCTTTCCAAAAAGATGATAAATAAAAACTTTTGCGCTATGCCCACTGGGTATCGAACCTTGGTGGGTGGGATACGAGGACTTTCCTTTAACCAAGGCACCCACGTTGTTGCGTGTATATGGATTAATACAAAGATGTACAGATCCTGTAAATCCTGGATAATTTTGACCAACAAGTCTAGACATGATGTAATCTTTGGACAATTTTGACCACATGATCTAATCTTTGGACAATTTTGACCAATAGGACATTGTTTCCAACATACTATATGCCTAGCAAGGCTCAATGAAGTGTTTTTGTTCAACTTTTTGAGATATAGTCAAATGTTTGAGTTATGGTATTTAATCATTGGCCATGGATCAAAAGTTTGAATGTTGTTGTTCGGGATATGTTGGATGGTACTACTTACCCATTCAGGGAATGTATATTGCATCATATATTGGTTGCAAAGCACTTGTGGAATATTGTGCACAATGTTGAAAAATTTCTTACTACACCTAAAAAGTGTTGAAGATGATCATCTTCCATTTCCGGGTCATGCTTTGATTCTAATTGCACCTACTATGAGGAGTGATGGTTGTTTAAACAGATGAGAGGGTCTTGAAAAAAACCTACTCTAGACTAGCCTATGTCTCACTTGGAATCTCTAACAGATTTCCTAAATTGAAATCTATGCAATGATATGAGCATAGTACCTTGGAGCATTGATCTCAAATTTTTGGATTAAGAGAGACATTTTTAGAATATGCACATGTAGAGAAAACCTTATATTTATGGAAGAAGGCTATCATAAAAATACTCAAAGCTCATACCATGCTAGGGATCGACCTGAATACCTTTGCACAAATTCAAATAGGAGGGTGAGTGAGCTAACACAATTCATGTCAACAACATAGAGTGAATAATGTGTGATATATATTTTAGAATATGCACATGTAGAGAAAACCTTATATTTATGCAAGAAGGCTCTCATACAAATACTCAAAGCTCACAGCATGCTGGGGATTGACCTAGATACCTTTGCACAAATTCAAATAAGAGAGCAAGTGAGCTAATGCATTTCAACAATTTAGAATGACTATAATGTGTAGGTACACAATCAGAAAGATATGGTCATATCTCCACACAACCCAATGACTAAAATAATTTGTAGCCACACTTAGAAGACTGTTAGCATCATTATCCAATCATAAACAAGACAATTAAACCATAAATGCACTTCACTAGCTCAAAGAAGTTGATAGACTTTTTGAAGTACACAACAATAGAGAACGATAGCTTTTCAGAGGAGCACTAGATTGTGCTCTCTAACTACACTTGACAAGATTTCAAAAATATACTTTTGATCACAAGAACACCCACCTAGGGAAAATGATACAAGAATATGTGATTGATACAAGACGTCCCACAATTCGGGACTGATAGGTATGAATAACTCGACTAGAGATGATACAGGAGATCCCACAACCCGAGATTGTAAGTATGAAACAAGATATCCCGATTACAAGAAATCTCTTATGGGAGATGAACTAGATACAAGAAAGAACTCGACAAGATCTCATACTACGAGATTACAAGAGGACAAGACAAGATGTCCAAGAACTAGACTAGACAAGACTAGAACAAGGAACAAGACAAGAACTGGAACTGGAACTTGGAGAGTACTTACTTGGCGGTCCCGAATCCTTGAGCTCCCATGACTGGTATTGGCAAGACTGAGAATGAATGTGGCCAAGCCTTCCTTTTATAGGTTTTCCAAGGGTGGTTATGAATTGATGATGTCATCAATTCAAAGCATGGTCTCTGGATGTCAGAATCAAGCAAGAAGATAGTCGATCTTAGGGTTTTGGCATGTTTCGAACGCAATGAAAGCTTTGGTTTCTCTTAATTCTAAACCAATTATGAGATATAGGATTCAGATGGAATCTGATGTTTAGGATGGTTTCCTTTGTCCATGACATCACCTCCCCCTCAAGCGACGAGTTCCACAAGGAGCGGTCATGTTCTCTAGTCTTTACTTCATTGGATTTCTCTTATGGAATTCTTGAACATTGATTGATGCTCTTTGAAGATTTTTTGCAGGTTCCCAAGTACGATCACTGATGTCATACCCTTTTCAATGAATAAGGTACTCCAATCTTCCTTGGGATATTCTCGAATCTAGGACATGCTCGATTTCAAATTATTCATGATCATCAATCTCGATAGGTGGTGAAGGACTAGGTCTCTCCCCCCTGAATGGTGAAATCTGATATGGTTCCAACATGGATACATGGAAAACTGGATGTATTCTCATGGTACTTGGTAGCTGGAGCTTGAGGGTGACTAGATTAATCTTGGCCAAGATGGTGAATGGGCCAAATCTTTGATGATCTAACTTTGCACAAGGCCTTGAAGTTTGCAAATTGTTTCTAAGTAACCATACTTTATCTCCAATTTGATACGATGGATCCTGAACATGAAGTTGATCTGCATAGTACTTATATTGTTCTTGAGCTTTATGGATCTCTTCCTTGAGTTCTTTGTGAATGTCCATTAGGTACTGGTCCTTGTCTCTGGGAGCTGGGTTCTTGACATGATTTGAGAGTTGTATATCCATCCTTGGATGTTGTCCACAATTTTCAAAGAAGGGAGTCTGCTAAGTAGATGCATGAATACTATTGTTGTACGCAAACTCTACAAAGGGTAAAAGCTCAAACCAATCATTTTGATGATAATTGTTGGTGCAACGGAGATATTGCTCTAGGACTTGATTCACCCATTCTGTTTGTCCATCAATCTATGGATGATTTGTTGTACATAGTTTAACTTGAACACCAAGGAGCTTGCAAAGACTGTTCCAAAAGCTAGATATGAACTGTGGACCTTGATCATTGACAATATCATCAAGCAATCCATGAAGCCTAAAGATGTATCTGAGAAAAAGTATAGGAGTAGCTGCACCTGTGATTGCCTTGGTAGTTGGAATGAAGTGTGCCATCTTTGTAAATATATCCACAATAACAAGAATGGCATCATACTTATCTGACCTTGGTAGATATGTGATGAAATCCATAGACAAGGAAGCCCATTGCCTTTCTGGAACAGGTAAAGGTTGCAAGAGGCTATGAGGTTTATGTCAGGGTACCTTAGATCTATTGCAAATGTCACAGGTTCGGATATATTCTTTGACATCCTTCCACATTTGAGGCCACCAAAAATCCCTTAATATGAGTTCTATTGTTTTGGTCACTCCAAAATGTCCTACTACAAGGTTGTCATGATGTTCTTGAAGTACTTGGGTCCTAGGCTTTCCAAGAGGGACATACAATAGGTTCTTATAGAGTAGTAATCCATCCTTTTCCTTAAATTTGTTTACTTCTTGGACTTTTCCTTTTTGAGCTTTCTGCTTCACATTATGAAACAATTCATCTTGTGGTAGATTCTCACGGATCAAATGATTCAAGGCTGAATCTTCATGATGGCTTGAAGAGATAGCTGCTAACTAGAGATGCTCAGGCTTGGAGAGTACTTACTTGGCAATCACGACTCCTTGAGCTCCCAATACTGGTATTGGAAAGACTGAGAATGAATGTGGCCAACCCCTCCGTTTATAGGTTTTCTAAGGGCGGTTACGAATTGATGATGTCATCAATTCAAAGCATGGTCTTTGGATGTCAGAATCAAGCAAGAAGATAATCGATCTTAGGGTTTTGGCACGTTCTGGATGCAATGGATTGGTTTCTCCTTATTCTGAACCAAGTATGAGATATAGGGAATCTGATGTTTAGGATGGTTTCCTTTGTCCATGGCATAGCTAGAGATGATGAAGAAACTTAATGTTTATGTATTGATATGTGTAGGCTCATTGAAAATGACATCACTTCTTTTGATCACTGATCGTGTTTCAAAATCCCATAAGTGATATCCAAATTGTCCTTCTCGACAATATCCAAGAAAAATGCATTTCTTTGACTTATGTTCCAACTTTTTTCTAAGATTCTTTCTTATATGAACATATGCTTCACAACCAAAAAATCAAGGAGGATCATGATATGGTGGCTTCCCTCTCCATAACTCGTGCCACTTTCAGACCTTTGGCAGTAGAAAGTGAAAGGTTAATCACATGAACAGTAGTCAATACTGCTTCTGCCCGAAAGCCTTTTGAAAGGTTTGCTTGATGTAGCATAGAAACTATTCTATCATGAACATTTCTATTCATCCTTTTAGCTACACCATTATCTATTGGGTTATAAGAAGCTCTAAACTCCCTATGAATGCCTTTAGACTAGCAAAAAAAGCTAAATTCATGTGAGGTATATGCAACCCCCATTATCTGAATGTAAAGCTTTGCGCTTAGTTCCTTTTTTAGTCTCAACTGAAGCAATTCATTTTCTAAAGGTAGGGAATACCTCATCCTTCGATTTGATAGGATATACCTAGACTTTTCTAGAAGCATCATCTATGAAAGTGACAAACTACAGAGAACCACCTAATGACTTTGTGGGCATAGGACCACACACATCGATATGAACAATATCAAAAGGCTCAACTGAAGAGTCAATGTGCATTTTATGCACATTCCTAGTTTGCTTTTCGAATTGAAAATGCTCACACAATGAAAAATCAAAGAAAGATAACATAGGTAAGTATCTAGAATGAGAATGATTTTCCATTCCACTATAAGCCATAGGATGTTCAATAACAGCTAACAAGTGTTGTTTTTTGTGATACAAATAAAGGATAAAGTAAGACAACTTTTCTTCCTTTTGCAATAACCATATTGCCCTTTGATATGCAAAAAGACTAAGCATAGAAAGCCACATTATGAACAAGGTCATCAAGTTGATCAACTGACATCAAACTACGTGATAAGTGAGGTACATTGTGTAAATTATGCATAGTAAATTTTGAGCCATCAATGAATTGCACAACCACATTCTGGTTCCCACAACATCAAACCAGTCTCACAATACAAAGAGACTTTGATGCATAATTAGAGAACCATTCTCTATGTGGTGTCATATGGAAAGAAGCACCAAAATCTTGCAGCCAGGTGTGGGAAAGGGAATCAGCCATACGAGCCTCAATGGACACAATACTGTCAAGTGTCAACCCATCAACATCATCAAAAATAGCATTAATTTTTTCAATCTTCACAATTGAAGAAGTTGATGTAGGTAGATGCTTAACATGCCCATCAACATTTTTTCCTTTACCTTTAGCATTCTTTAATGCATAGTATTCTTTCTTCATGTGTCCTTTCTTGTGACAATAATGGCATTCAATATCCCACTTCCTTGATTTACTTCTACTCTTATTCTATTGACCATTCTTTTCCTTGTTCTTGCTACTGCCACTATTGATTCTTTCCTTGATAAGAATCATGAACATTATATGCATCTCCACTCTAAGTGCCAACCATAGATTTTCTATGAATCTCCTCACTCAAGAGCACTTTGCATATGTCATCATAGTGCACTTTACCACCATGTGCACTATTGCTAATAGTTGTGCAAAATGTATCCCATGATGATGGCAAGGTGCATAACAACAAGACTGCTTTCATTTCATTATCCATATCCATTTTTTGAACCTATGAGTGGGAGAATATAGCATCAAACTCATTTAGATGAGCAGCAACACTATCTGTGTCCTTCATGTGAAGGTTATAAAACTTTCTCATTAGATACACTTTATTTGATGCCATCTCTTTTTATACGTATTGCATAACTTCTTCCAAAGCTCCTTTTCACTTTCAAAGTCTAATACTATAAAGTAAACATTATCTACCAGGTGCAATCAAATGGTAGACCTAGCCATTTTATCTAACTCATCCCAATCATCTTCGTCCATGTCACCAGGCTTCTTTGAGATTCCATTTGTTGGCTTCATGTTGATCCAATCCCGTAGATGCATGTACGTAGAGGAAAGTATAGAAACGAAATCTCACAAAAGTTCTCAGAGAATAGAAAGAGACAAGAGACTTGACACCATATTGGGTTAAAAATCTCCCTCCACATACTCTGATGGACGAGTCTATTAGAGCATATGTATTTATAGGTATTTTGCATTATATATTGAATAGAAGATACATGAGGGTGGCGCTTCAAATAGCGTGCATTTATGAAAATCTGCTTTATTTACAAAATTGTCTCTTTTCAAGCAATCTACTATTTTGACAAAAATGTCTCTTTTTAAAGGGATATATTATTTTTTACAAAAAAATAACTTAAATACAATCTTTTAAATATTCTTTTAAATATCTGAATAAGTCCACGTGCGTCACATCCTCATGAGTCTTCACCTACTACATCAGAACACAAATCATATTAAAACCCTCAAGACATTAAAATCCATATAACATTCCATTATTCCATAGAGTATAACATGCCTCCCAGTTGATGAGAAACTGATCTCAATTGATAAAAATAAAATAGACATGGCTGGCTAGTCACATGTCCCATCACTGAACAATCATAAGCATGTTCCATGTAAAAAAACATGCATGGAATTGGAAAACTCAAATGTAAAGTGACTGTTAAGGATATGCAGAAATCAGATGATCATAATGTGGAGTTAATGATGTTTTATGAATCCATTGAGATTCTTCAACGGAGTGATTTTTATATTTAATATCTATGATATTGGTTACCTGTGCATGCAGTAGTAACATCATAATCAAGTATTATCTCTAGAACTAAAATTTCAACATCCTCTTTAAGTAATGGAGGATCATCTAAAATAAGAGTGGGTGGTAAAGTTCCTTTAAAATATTTCAATAAACTAATATGAAAAGAATTATGTATATTCCAATGAGAAGGTACGTCTAGTCTAAAATTATTCTCATTAATTTTTTGTATAATACAAAAAGGTCCATAATAACGTGGTGCAAGTTTAACTTTAGGATGTTGTGAAATATTTTTCAAACTTCTTTTAATTATTCATAACCATACAAAGTCATTTTCATTAAATTGTTTAGCTACTCGCTGCTTATTAACATTATGCATGTAACATTCTTGAATCTTCTTAATGTGCTCATGAACCTGATGAAGTGTACAAATATGATCTTTTGCAAAAGAATCAGCCATAGGTATATCAGTTTGAGTGAGTCATGGGAGTTGGAAGCTTTTTACCATAAACAATTTCATATCGTGCACGTCTAGTAGTGGTATGTGTTGTGTTATTATATACAAACTGTAGTAAAGGAATTTTCTCATCCCAATTACTAAAGATTAACAACATAATACATCTAAAATAGTACTATTTGTAGCTTCACTTTGTCCAGTACTTTTAGGATGAAAAGCAAGCTAAAGTCTATTCTAGAACCTAAATTTTGAAATAATGCAACCCAAAAGTGGTTACAAAAATAAACATCTCGATCTAAAAGAATAACTTTTAGAAAACCATGATGTGGAAGTTAACATTTAATAAATAACTTAGCAGCTTGAGGTGCAGATAGAGTCTTTTTACAAGGAATGAAATACACTTGTTTTACTAAATCTATCAACTGTAATTGTCCAAATCATATCATTATGAGATGAACTTGTAGGAAGACCAGTAATAAATCCATAGAAATTTGTTCCCATGGTCCATTAGGTATGGGAAGTGGCATTAATAATCCAAATGGTTTACTATGATGTCTTTTCACATGTTGACACACAATGCAATGGGAAACATATTGTGCAATATTCTTCTCCATATTTGGCCAAAAGAAAAAATCTTTACATGTAGAAATAGTACTTTGTATGCCCCTATGATCCATATATGGTGGTTCATGCATCTCTTTCATAAAATATTCTTAAAACCTTGTGTGAGGCATAAATTGTGTTGGAGACACAAGAATCCATTATGAAAAGTGTAGTTATCCTCACAAAATTGTGCAGAATTATTGAAAGCATTCCATGTTTGTGAAAAATACAAATTAGATGCATAAGTAAGAATCATGTCATGAAATGAATGAATATGAATAGTAGAAATATTATTGATTGAAAGAATAGTTGTTTGTGGGGATGGGGAACGACTAAAGGCATCAACTATAACATTAGCTTTGCCAGGTTGATATTGAATCATAGGCTGAAAATTTTGTATGAATGAAGCCCATTTAATGTGTGTGTCAAAAATCAATGTTTGATTGGTCTATTTTGATTAGAACTTTAAAACCTATAAGGTAATGCTTCCAAAGTTTTAAAGCATGCATAACAGCCAAAAGTTCCTTATCATATGTACTATAATTCTTTTTAGAAGGTTTAAGTTTCCTAATTCCAAATGCAATGTGATGATCATTTTGCATTAATACAACATCTATGCCTAAACCACTAGCATCCGTAACTACATGGAAAGGTTGTGTAAGATCTCATAATTCCAAAACAGGTGCATGAGAAAGTGCATGTTTGAGTTCTTCAAAAGATTGTTATTGTGCTAAACCCCATGTAAATTTTAACTTTTTCTTCAATAATAATGTGAGCAGAAGTGCTAAATAAGAAAAACCTTTTACAAACTTTTGATAGAAACTAGCTAACCCTAGAAAAGAGTGTACATCATTCATAGATTGAGGTATAGACCATTCTTCAATTACTTTAATTTTCTTTGGATCAACATGAATGCCTTGACTAGAAGCAATATAGCCTAAATACTCTAATTCTTTTTTAATGAAATAACACTTTTCAGGATTGGCATTTTTTTTGCATAAAAAGTTAAAAACAGTTGCTAGATGATCTCATGGTCATTGTTGTTGATATATTTAGGTAGTGATGTGTGTGGACACACTAGGACCATCGGGGCACTTTCTCCCCTCTTTAAGAGGTTTTTTTCCCCCGGCTTGTATATATGCCTATAGCCCTAACGGGTTACTTATCTTTGTACATTCTCGTGGTAATATATTTAGTATTGTGTGTTGTGATCCAAGCTTGCTCTTCTTCCTTGTGCTATTCCCATGCTTCTACAGACATCTAACTCCAACAATTGCATCAGATCAGGTTGTCGCTTCATCTAGGGCGTCGTTGACACCCCTCCAATCATAGTCTCAGAATCACACGAAATTTGGTGAGTATACTCAAGGTGATTATGAGATCAAAACTGATTCACTCTATGGTGCCAAAATCACGATCTGAGCTTGTTTTTGGCCTTTGAATGCACTATCACAGTGCTTGTGCAAGCTATTTCATCTTTTTGTGCCAAAGATATATATAGGTTTTAGTTTGCCAGTATGAGCATCTCGAAGTTTGCTACAGGTCTAACAGAACTTTTCAGGGTAGTTCTATTCAACGTTTTCAGATATACTCCTTTTTTTGCATCAAGGTATTTTAGTAAGTCGCCATGGTTGAAAGCAGTGATGTATTCGGTATAATGGCTGTTGAGGATAAGTTGGATGGTACCGATTACCCATTGTGGGATTATATGATGCGACCTGTGTCGGTTGCAAAAGGACTATGGAACATTGTGCAAGGTGTCGGAAGACGTCCTATTACACCTGCGAATATAAGTCATTAGGGGAAAAAATGGACCTTGCATTGGCCTTGTAAGGATCCCTAATTTTTAGGGATTAAAGAGATTAATCTCTCAACTTAGGGAGGCATATGAAACCACCAATGGTTTTGTGAAATAAAAAAATATTTGATGAAGCACTTCATTTGAAATCTCAGATGTGAGGATCTGGAACCATCGGATCATTTTACATCAATGGGTAACATTCAAATTGGTGCTAAGTTAGAGAGAGAAGGGTGTCACTTTTGTGGGAGTGGGGCTCAGGCCTTAGGGACTCTCTGCAAGATCTTATCCAAGTATCGAGCGTGAATGGGGCTGATCTACATTCAGAGATAAGCGTGGATCATTAGATCTGCTGGCTCATCTGATGGCTATAGATAAAAGGCACCCTTGGATTATGAGCAAGCAACGTGAGCCATGGGATCAAGGATAGATCTAAGGGCCTATAATGGAAGCACCTAAAAATCCTTGAATTCAAACTCCTCCATCCGATGAAAGCCATGATCCAATGGTCAATGCTGATTCATGCAAATTGTTATCATTGCTTTCATCCTAGCCACTTGTTCTCAAGCAAATCGAAGGGTCTATAATTAACGATGCCTTGAATTTTTTCATTTCACCTTAGCCATTGGATCTTCCAAGAAATCAAGGGCTCCAAATGATTTTTGAGATTTTGAAAACCATTCTCAAGAGGAAACCCACCATTTCTAGGTGCTTTTTGCATATTTGACCACATGAGCAAATCGAAGGGTCTATAATTAACGATGCCCTGGCTTTTTTCATTTCACCTTAGCCATTGGATCTTCCAAGAAATCAAGGGCTCCAAATGATTTTTGGGATTTTGAAAACCATTCTCAAGAGGAAACCCACCATTTCTAGGTGCTTTTTGCATATTTGACCACACAAAAACAAGGGAAGCCTATGCCTACCCTATGTGATTAAGGGACTAGACTGTGGCCATGAACCTCTTCTCATTGGTCCATCCCTAATCAATCCTTAATCTAAAAGGCCCATGTAGGGTTCATTTTTTCCCATATGTATTGAAGCTGATGCAAATGGCATTGAAGATGGTGATATTCTTTAGATTCCTATTCGTGCTACAATTTCTGCTTCACCTACTATAGAGCAAATTCGTTGGGATGGCAGAGATGCTCAGGCACATGCATTGATAACCTTGTCTGTCAAACATGCCATTTTTCCTCACATTCCCTCTTGTAGAACATCGAAGGATGCTTTGGATACACTTACCACATTGTACCATGCTAGGAATGAGGCTCATGTTGCTTACCTCTGAAAATAATTGGAGAGTGAGCATATGAATGAAGGTGATTCTATGGACAGATTTCTAGAAAAGATCAAAGACTTGAAGGAACACTTGATTTGTGTTGATGAAGTTATACTAGATAGCTCACTTGTGCAAACCGTTCTGAATGGTCTTCCTAATTCATATCAGAGTTTTGCTTCTACTCTTCATTTGATAATGAAAGGCAATCCAAATGCTTTGACATTTGAGGAATTAGTCTTTTTTGTGTTGTAGGAAGATTAGTCTGGGTAGAACATGTCCATTATGCGTGTTGTAGATCCAGCTTTCTTGGTTAGTCAGAAGAGCAAAAGTAAATGGAGCTCATTTACTAGTAAGCAAAAATCTGCAAATGTTGCACATTCGAAGAACGAAGACAAAGATGAGGAGAAATCAGAAAAGCAAAAATTCTTTTGTAAATACTATAAAAGATACGATCATGTCATAAAGAATGGTCCAAAACTGGCTGCAAAAAAGGCAAAGAGAAAAGAGGTGGGAATGGTTGTTGCAAAGGCCTATGCAGCAAAAACAGAGTCTACTAGTCATATGCAGAATGAAGAATGGGTCTTTACTGCTATTTGTAGTTTTGACCCATCTTCTCATGAGTAGTGTATGTCTACAGTAGACTTAGATGTTTGGTATTTTGACAGTGGGGTAACCAAACATATTACCTCACAGTGCAGTTTCTTCACTTGAGCCTCCCCCTACAAGGAATACTATCAAATGCTCCAACAAATCCTCTTATCTTGTCATGGGAGTTGGTAAGATCATTCTGACTACTGCTAATGGTAGTTCTTTCACTTTGTCGGATTCTTTATTTGTGCCAAGGATCAAGAAAAATATGTTATCATTTTTTGCATTAGCCAAGATTGGCTTGGTTGTGAAATTTGTTGATGATAGATGTACAGTTCATGATATGTCAAATGGCAACATGATTATTGCTTTTGGCATTTTATGTCGTGGGCTGTATAAGCTCATAGACTATGAAAAATCTATGAATGATTTAGCATGTGCAATACATGATTCTTAGGCTATGTCAGATGCAAAGCTTTGGCATGCATGCTTTAGTCATCTAAATTTTGCTAGTTTGCTATGCCTATAGATAGATAGATTGATAGATTGATAGATAGATAGATAGATAGATAGATAGATAGATAGATAGATAGATAGATAGATAGATAGATAGATAGATAGATAGATAGATAGATAGATAGATAGATAGATAGATAGATAGATGAAATAGTGCCCTCTTTGCCCAAACTTAAGACACCCAAAAAAAATGTCTACGAAGGCTATATTTTGGGCAAAAATCAACATTCCTCCTTTCCAAAAGATGGTTCAATTTGAGCTACTCAAAATTGCAGCTTGTTCACAGTGATGTATGTGGTCCTATGCCGACATCCTCTTTTGGAAATTGTCTTTACTTTGTGACTTTCATTGATGATTTTTCCAGGCATGCATGGGTATATCCATTGAAAACAAAGTCCGAAGTATTCATGTGCTTCAAAAAAATTTTGGTTTTGGCTGAAAATCTATCAGCATGTAAAAGGGGCACCCTCCGTTCTGATCAAGGGGGGGAATATATGTCTTCAGACTTTAATGCATTTCTAGCTGAACGTGCGATAGAACATTAGTGTACAATGCCATATACACCTCAACAGAATGGAGTTGTTGAATGGAAGAATAGGTCACTCATGGAGATGGCAAGGTGTACGGTCAAGAGTCAGGCTTTACCACATAGTTTTTGGCTTGATGTTTTTATGTGTGCAGCATATGTACTTAACAGGTCTCCCACCAAAGCACTGTAGTCTATCACTCCATATGAGGCTTTGCATGGTTGCAAGACATTTGTTGCTCATCTATGTGTTTTTGTTTGTCTGGCATAAACATTAGTGCCTAAACAACATCGCAAGAAATTGGATGATAAAGCACTAAAATGTATTTTTGTTGGGTACAGTTCTAAAAGCAAAGGCTATCATCTGTATCATCCACATAATAAATGCATTTTGGTTAGCCATGATGTTGTTTTTGTGGAAAATGTTATTCAGCCTTTACTTTTATGTATGAAGAAGACATTTGTTAGCTGGAAAGACATGTATGATACTTTGTTGCCTCTTTTTACAAGTGGAAATTCTAGTGCTAGTCCTATTGAGGCAACTTGTTAGCCTTTACAGGTTTCATGTGATGATGCAGATCATTCCATTTCTGAAGCAGATTTGCATGATGCACCTGTTGATGAGACAACTGATATTGAGGAGGCAAGACTATGCCAAAATGGCTAGTGCAGACTTTGTGTCACAAGAAATTAGATGCACCTCTATCATATCGTACTCGTTCAAGCTCTCATAGTGCCTCTTTTGCATCAAATTGCTATGCTATGGCTGCCTCTAGTCTCTGTGATGAGACTCATCCTGTTTTGTTTGATGAAGCACAAAATTCCAAGCATTGGATGGCTACAATCTAATCTAAATATGATGCTATCATGAAAAATGGTACCTGGTCTTTATGTGACGTGCCTCTTGGCAAGAAGGCTAGTGGCACTAAGTGGGTATCCAAGCTGAAGCATAAACCTCATGGAATAGTTCATAGGTATAAGGCTAGGCTTGTTACAAAGGGTTATGTGCAAGAAAGAGGCATTGATTTTGATAAATTTACCTTTGCACCTACATGCCGAATGACTACTGCTCGTAGCATCTGTGCACTTACAATGCATCATGGTTGGAATGTACATCAATTGGAAATTAAAATTGCATTTCTGAATGGTGACTTGCATGAAGAAGTGTATGTTTTTCAGCCCCTTGGATTTGTGCAGAAAGGGCATGAAAACCAGCTATGCACGTTAAAGAAGGCATTATATGGTTTAAAGCAAGCACCGCTTGCTTCGTATGAAAAGATACATGCTTATCTGATTGCACTTGGTTTTGATAATAGTCAAACTAAAAGCACCTTATATGTTAAGCATGCTAATGATGTGATTCTAATCATTGTTGTCTATGTTGATGACATGCTACTCAGGGTTCTCATGAGAGGCATATTGCTAATTTCAAGGCTAACTTGCATGCCTCATTTGAGATGTCTGATTTGGGGCATTTGCATCATTATTTGGGCATTCAGTTTATGCAAGTTGATGGTGGAATAGCTATGTGTCAAACAAAATATATTGACACATTATTGTAGTGTTTTGGCTTACCTATAGTAGAGTTTGCATATAATAGTGTCAAGCACTCTTCCATTGGGAATAGTCCATTTATGCTTATGTATGGGTTTTAGCCAAGAGCTCCTTATGTACTAGGATTGTAGAATGAGAAAGTCCAAGTTGAAAAGGACTTGTTGGAAGAGATGAACAATATTCTTAGGCTTTCTAAGTAGCATAAGTAGAGCTTAGAATAGAGCTAGAGCCTATGTTGAGGCTCAAAGGAGAGATATCGAGACTGAGGTAGGAGAGTAAGTCTAGCTTAGAGTTCTATCTAGATTTGAAACCATGAAGATGGGACCTTGTCCGGAACTATCTTCTAGGTATTGAGGACCATTCCCAATATGTAAGATAATATGAAAGATGGCTTACTAGCCCAAATTTCAAATGAATAGCCAAATCCATCTAGTATTTCATGTTAGCCAACTTAAGAAAAGGTTGGGTGGATTTGAAAATCTCATTCTAGGTAGTGAGGTAGTAGAGCCTATTTCTATTCAATCTTTTCCACATGAGCTTGAGAGCGTACTAGGCACTCGAGGGAAATGGAGGGGTCACCTATATAAAGAGTGTGTATTAAAGAGGAAAGATAGTGTTATAAATTATATGGAATGTGTTGAACAAGGCATTGTTGGAGTGTTAATTTATTAATATATTAATGTGTTTTGGTGTTTTTGATATAGTAGCTAAAGGTTTGTGAGGGCATGAAAGGTGTGAAAGGGTGGGCATCAATAATCTGACTCTAGGGAAGACATCAATAATCCAACTTATAATTTAGTTTGTAAAAAAACATGCATAGAAGTTTCTTTTCTTAGAAACAATTAGAAAAGTAGTGGTTAGAATAAGGGTCATTGTAGACCGTAATTTTTGATATTGAAAGCAAAGGCTTTCTACAAAATTTACCAACTTTTACTTTCATGCATGCTTTTTGACGCCGCTCTCATGTAACCACTATTGCGACATAATAAAAAATTCTTATAAATACATGTACTCTGTGGACTGTCGAAAAAAAGTGCATGGGGGGAGATTGCACCCAATAGAACGTTACTAGCTTATCTCCTAGGTATATCATATACCCATGTGTTGATCTTCTGTCATCCTGGTTACCTGCCCAGTCTGAGTCACTGTGGGCTCTCAAATTTATATTTGACGTATAAGGATAGTATAATCCTTCCTTAATAGTTCTCTTTATATATATGAGAACTCTTTGACCTGCAATCCAATGTGGGTCTTTCGGACAATGCATAAACTGTGATAAAACTCCCACTGCATAGCTTAAGTCAGGTCTCGTCAGTGTAGCATAAATCAGACTTCCTACTAATGACTGATACTTTGTCATATCTTTGTAATCTGCGCCCATCATATTTACTGAGTTTGTGATTGGCTTCAAGCGGTGTTGAAGCTTCTCTGCAATTCTGCATATCAAATTTCTTCAATATATTCAGAAGATACCTTTCTTGTGATACATATACGCCGTGATCTGTATAAGTGACTTCCATTCCAAGAAAGTATGACAACTTTCCTAGGTCACTGATCTTAAACTCCTTTTCAAGCAGTTTCTTCACCTCTGTGATTCCAGCATCTGAGGTACCTGTAATTATTATGTCGTCTACATAAATGCAAATGTAGATCATTCCTTCGTCTGTTCTTTTAATGAGTAGACTTGCATCTGCCTTTGAACTTTGGTATCCAAGTTCGTTTAGATACTTCACGAGTCTGTAGTTCCAAGCTCTTGGAGCTTGCTTTAGTCCATAAAGTGCTTTTCTTAACCCGCACACAAATTTTGGGTATCTAGAGCTTACAAACCCTTCAGGCTGCTCCATGTAAACTTCATCTAATATATATCCGTTCAGAAATGCATTCTTAATGTCTAGCTGACTTAGCTTCCATCCTTTTGATGCTGCTATAGCAATCACTGTCCTTATGGTTGACATTTTTGCCACCGGACTAAACGTTTCGTCGTAATCTATGCCATGCGTCTGAGCATAGCCTTTGACTACCAGTCTAGCCTTATATCTGGCTATCCTTCCATCTGCAAGCTTCTTTAATTTGTAAACCCATTTACTTCCAATTACTTTCTTACCATTTGGTTTCGGAACAAGTTCCCATGTCTTGTTCCGCTCCTGTGCTATAAACTCTTCTTCCATTGCTTCTTCCATTGCTTCTTCCATTGCTTCTTCCCATTGCTTCTTTCCTTTAGCTTCAGCATAGCTATGAGGTTCTTCATCATCTTTGACTATATATGCATAGTCTTTCTGAGTTATGTATGAAGTATCATACGAGTACCTTTCCGGTTGTCTTCTAATCCTACTTGACCTTCTTGGTTCACATTCTTCATAAGTGTCTGAATACACTTCTTCATCTTCATTTCTCATACTTGATCCCGTCCTGGACGTACTTGCCTTCATATGATCTTCATCTCTATTTACGTGCACAATTTATTTCCCTTTCTCTTTTCTTCTTACCTCTTCTTCAAATTCTTCAATTGTTTGACCTTGATCTGTATACCAGCTTTTCTGTTCATCAAACGTAACATCTCTTGAAACAATAAACTGCTTAGTTAGAGGACTCCATAACCTGTAACCCATCTCTCTTTCATCGTATCCGATGAACACATATTTTTCGCATTTCAGTTCAAGCTTATGTCTGAGTTGAGACGGTACATAAGCATAAGCGACTGATCCAAACACTTTGCAGTGATCAAGTGTTGGCTTCTTTCCCCACCAAGCTTCATAAGGGGTCATTCCATCTAAAGTTGTACATGGTAATCTGTTTACCAAGTATGTCGCTGTGTTTATGGCTTCAACCCAAAGATAATTTGGACAATCCTTCTCGTTTAACATGGCTCGTGCAAACTTAACTAGAGTTCGGTTCCTTCTTTCTGCTACTCCGTTTTGTTGCGGTGTATACCTGCAAGTTATTTCTCTTTTGATACCTGCATTCCAAAGATAATAATTGAACTCTCGGGAGAAGTATTCTCCCCCTCCATCAGACCTCAATCTCTTAAGCTTTCGTCCTGTGAGTCTTTCAGCGTATGCATGAAAATGCTTGAAGGCTTCAAATACTTTTGATTTTTCTTTTAAGACATATAACGTTATCCATCTTGTAGCATCATCAATGAATAAAACATAGTACCTTGAACCGCTGATCGATCCTTCTTTTGTTGAACCCCATACATCTGTATGTATGAGTTCAAGTACTTCATCATGTTTGAATCCTTTCTTCTGGAAAGGTAATCTGTGGGCTTTTCCCATCTGACAAGCTTCGCACTTATGAATCATATGTTGGTTCTGTACGTTCGGTAAACCCAATACAAACTGATTTGCAATCATAGCTTTAATTCCTTTTTCATGAAAATGACCTAATCTCTTATGCCAGAGATCAAGTTCTGTAATCACCTTTTCATTATGTGTGAGCAATGCTTGGCCAATGTTCCCTTGTACTCTTAAAGTAAAGAGTCTGCCTTCTTTCTTACCAGATACGATCTGATTGTATCCGTTCGCTCATTCGCAGAGTGATGGCACATTTGTTTCTTGCTAGCTCACTCATTCCTAGACATTAGGTTTTTCCTTATGTACTGATCTTTATATATTCCACTGGTTGTATTCTTGTTTTTGGGTCATTCTTGTACATTCCTTATGTAATAGAAGAAGAAGAAGAAGAAGAAGAAGAAGCAGAAGAAGATCATTCTTCCTTGCCTCAATCTATGTGTGTGCTTCCCCTTGAGAGGGAGAGTGTGTGTGTGAACTCTCTTCCTTATCTCATTCCTCGTGACATGATATCAGAGCCAGCGTGGCTGTAGAGAGCTCGTGGAGAAGATGACGGTGAAGACTACACGGCAAGGCATGGAGAAAATGTGATTTCACAAACGGCCTCCATTTGCTACTAAAAATCGGCCTGAAGGTAGACGACCTCAAAATATTTTTGAGATTTATCCCTTTAGGGTCACTTGTTTTTGTCAGATTGAACTTTCGGAGCCATCTCAACCTCCGTTTTGAGCCCGCAAGGGTGGGACACAGAAAAACCAGGTCAGTTTCAGAAACTCTAACTTGCATTGTGTTTGGCGACACTCATATATTCCAGATCCAGAATTTGTAGCCATTCCGTGTACTATTGATACACGAAACTATGTTTTTCTGAGATCGAACTATCACGTCATAGTGCGACAGTGTTCAAGCAGAAGTGTTGCTTGTAGTGTTTTGCAGTGTTGTGAATTATTGCAGAAATGGCAAACACAGATGGAATGAGTCAACTCATGAGTGATAAGCTGGACAAGAACAACTTCCATGCTTGGAGATTCAGAATGACGAATTTCCTGATGGGAAAAGGCTACTGGAAGTACATCGACAGAGAGAATGAAAATGTTCTGCAGTTACCAAAAAGGAATCGAACTGCAGACCAGTTAAGAGCATATGAGGAATGGAATCAAGGAGAAAGGTAATGTATTGGCTATCTGTTAGCATAAAGGATAGCATGATTGGACACATACAGGATGCCAAGACTCCAAAAGAGGCTTGGAACAGTTTGGTCACTTTGTATGAGACTAATACAAAGGCATGAAAATTGCAACTCAAGAACGAGCTGCATACATTGGAAAAGAAGAGCATGTCAGTGACTACACTCTAAAAATCAAAAGCATATGTGAGTCACTTGCATCTATTGGCGTGAATGTAGATGATGATGATAAGGTGGAAGTGTGCCTTCGTGGTTTAGGAGCTACATATAAGCAGTTCAGAACTTCCATACAGACCAGGGAAAATATTCCGAATTTTGCTGATCTGGTCTATGCTGATTATTGAAGAAAAGAATCTTGGTGAGGATTCAAACTCCCAAGGAAAGCCCATTTCTGAGCAGGTATTCTACTATGGCAGAGGAAGAAGCAGAGGTAGAGTCTTTGGAAGTGGAAGAGGAAACAGTAACCAAGACCAAGGTCAACAACAGAATCATGCAGGAGGAAGAGGACAACTTCGAGGCACGGGGAGCCAAAGAGGTCGCAGAAATTTTGAAAGAAATGATTCAAGTAATGATAGTGAAGGATGCTGGAATTGTGGTAAACTTGGACACTTTGAATGTGATTGCAGGTTGAAGAATCAAAGTAACAGAAGGCAGCAAAACATCTATGCATCCATAAGTGCAGATGATTCTGAGAAGTTGTTTATGGTTCAACATCACATGATGAATACGATGTCTGCTGGTGTTTCAAAATTGAATAATAATGTGTGGTATGTTGATTCACGTGCTTCAAATCACATGACCAGTCATGTAGAATGATTTAGTAGTTTGCAAAAAATGCCAGTTCCTGGATATGTTGAAACAGGTGATGATACATCGCATCCTATTGAGCATACAGGAAACATAGCATTGTCTATGGAGGACGGGAAGGTAAAACATATTGCTGATGTGTTGCATGTTCCAAATATAACAAAGAATCTGGTTTCTGTTGGACAAATGGTTGACCAGGGATTACAAGTCAGGTTCAATGCTGATGGATTATATGTAGAAGAGTACAAGCAAGATGGACGATTGGTTGCCAAAGGAAACAAAGTGGGTAGGACGTTCACTTTAAATGTGAAGATTCCTAAAATGAATGCAGCCATGTTTGCAAAAGGTGCAAGAGTTATTGCAGATATAGAGATATGGCACAAAAAAATTGGACATGCAAACTTGCAAAGGCTTAAGCTGATGTAGTCAAAGGAGATTGTCCATGGACTACCAAATTTCAAAGTTGCAAAAATGCAAAAGGTATGTGCAGCATGTCAATTTGGTAAACTGTCAAGAGCATCATTTCCACATGACAAGCATGTTAGTGAGAATGTACTAGAAGTAGTACATACAGATGTTTGGGGTCCAGCAAAGACCACATCTATGGGTGGTTGCAGGTTTTATGTTACTTTCATTGATGACCATACACGCAAAGTATGGGTATATTTCATGAAAGAGAAGAGCGAGGTGTTCACTCACTTCTAGAATTTTAAAGTTATGGTGGAAAAGCAGACAGAGAAGTACATTCAGACATTAAGATCTGGTGGAGGAGGTGAATACATGTCAAATGAGTTCAACAGTTTTCTAAAAAAATCATGGAATTCGACGTCAGTTTTCATGCAAGTACACACCACAACAGAATGGTGTTGCTGAACGCAAAAATAGACATATTGCAGAAATAGCATAAGCCTTAATGGCTGAGAAGAATATGCCTCATTGTTATTGGGCACAAGCTCTGTGTACTGCTGTATACATCATGAACAAAACTCTGAGTGTTGTTGTACATCAAGTTACACCTGAAGAGAAGTTTATAGGTAAAAAGCCAAACTTATCACATCTGAAAGTTTTTGGTTGTATTGCATATGTACATGTCCGAGATGAATTGAGGATGAAGCTTGATCCAAAAGTAGAAAAGTGTGTCTTCATTGGATACTCCCTTGAGCAAAAGGGATATAAATGTTATAACTCACTCACACGACAGGTAAAGGTGAGCAGAGATGTGGTATTTGATGAAATGTCAAGCTTCTATGCAGATGCCAAAGAAGGACTGAGTCTTGAACCAAATGAAAAAGAAAATGCTAAAAAAGCAAGTGCAAAATCTCAGGTTTTGAGTGGACCGGTGTGGAGGTGATCGCAATCCAGGTGGATCGGGTCCGGTCGTGGCACACACAGGGTGTATGAAGCTAATGAATGTTGGAAGGTTTAAGGACATGAAAGTGAAATTAATGTTGAGTATGGAGAAGAGAGAGATGTTGAAATGATTTTGGCAATGGGAATGTAGGAGTGCAAATTAGATTTATGAACATGACTGATAAGAATGAAAGAGAACCATACACACGAATCAAATTTGGAAGGAAGAATGGTCCATTGAAGGAGCTTCTTAAACACTTCCTAATTCTAATCCAGATGCATAGTCTTCTTTGGATGATATGTATGCATGACGAGAATAGATGGAATCCTTACACATAAATCAGTTTCGAAAGGAAGAATGGTCCAATATTGGAGCTTCTTATACACTTTCAAAAACTAATCAATATGTATGGGTATGTATGGATTATATGCATGCAAGTGAATTATGATGATAGAGTTTAATCACAAGCTCAATGAAACATCCTCACTGGTTCAACACAATACTGTGGAGCCTTCTCACACACAGAAGAAAATAGAAGACATGTAAAAATACTTAAGAGACTGAGAGACAAGAGACAAGAGACAAGTGACAAGTGACATGAATTAAAAATATTTGAATTAAGATACATGTATAAGATCGTCGTGATACGTCAAGCTAAGCAGTCTACTGATCAAAGGCGGTTCCAACCTTCAAACCATGACAGTTCAATGGAATGTCACACGTAAGAAGATGAGTTCCACTTCATTGACCCTATGTATGTCTAGGCTCGTAACATCTAACTAAAGAAGCCTAAGACTCATTAAAACCAGCTCTAACTCACTCACACGCTCCACCGAGGGTGAGTCAAGATAGAGATGCTGGTTTCAAGAGCCTATCCTAGATTGGATTTCTAACTTAAATTTGAAACTAGGTACTATACTCATACTAGCCCACCTTGGATCCTCACTCGCTCAACCGAGGGTGATCGTCTCAAGGAAACCTTAAGCTAGCAAGAGCCCTATGGATGCCTAACAATGATGCTCTAGGAGTTTGGAGGGGGGTTTATATAGTTTTCTGAATGAATTTGGGCCCTTGGATCTAGAGAAATCAACTCTCAACTCTAGGATCACTACTTTTGATTACAACCATTTGATTAATCAAATCAATGGCTTGGAATTGTTCTTTCTATCAAATCTAGTGTAAAGGAGTGAAATTTAGGCGCCTTCATTCTCCACCATTGGATCTGGGGATGATCTGGACCTTCAGATCAGTGCTGGCATCAATTCGGATAAGATAAGCCACTATTTTTGGAGAAACTTTGCATTATTGATCTTTAACTGTCACAAAAGTCTTCTTTGATGAAAAAACTCGTGGATCCTCCTTCCTTTATGATTTAGTGCATCTCCACCTTTGAATATGATCTCCTCTTGACGGTACAACATGGTTCAATCATATTTTGCCATGTGGTAGCCCTTCAAGCCTTCAATTTTCTTATTCTAGAAAACTGCGGTGACCTTGAAAACTAGATTTTGTGCTCTTTGACCCTTCAAATATCCTTTGATGAAGATAAAAGTTTGTAGGACCATGTTTTGAAAGGCCTCGTTTAGGAATATACAAAAGAAACTCCCATCTGAATCTTCCTTGTACAAGTTTGACTACATTTGGAAGCTTGCAATGTGGCATCAAGGTGTCTAGGAAGCTCTGATAGCCTTGAAACTTTGTACAAATATGTAGCCACATATGTTCTTTATAGATGCCAAACCATATGGCTAACAAAAATTCCTATACAAAATTTTGTAGGTTCGAAGTGGAAAAATTACATTTTTTATAAAATGCACATGGCATATCAATGTGCTAGAAAATCCATTTTCATGTGAAATTCGGGCTATAGAATGCCTTTGATAGGCTTTACAAGTATATGAATTTTCATGTGATTTGGAGACATTGAAATTTTTGCGCTAATTTCCAAAGTTTGACCAGCTTTGACTACTACCTTGGATTTGCTCGATTTCTTCCAAATTTTGCATGTGAACTCCCTTTGACATCCTTGATGCATCTTGGACTTCTTAGGGAATTCTGGCTACCTTCACCGAATGTGTTTCCTATAGGCTTTCATGAGTGAGACATGAGAGAAAATCTCGACAACATTCGCCCCACTAAACCTGCGATTCCTCCGGAAGTGCCACTCTAGTATTTGTGAGAAACAAAATTTTCCAGGCATCAAATTATTTTATAGGCAACATACATGGAAGGAAAAATTGATCATATGCATGAATGAGTAGGCAACGTGACATGAAGCAAAATTTGCATGAAAGAAAGAATTGAAACACGCAACATGAATATACATGAACAAATAGGCAACATATATGCAAATGAACAAGCAACATTGACAACAAGAAAGAAAACAAACAAGCATCAATATGAAGTGGAAGTGGATGTATTGAGTCGTTTTAAACGTCAGTTCCTCTCATCTTGAAGAAAAAATTGTACCTTTTTCATAAAGCAATCTACCTTAAATACGATTATAAACAAAGATTTAGGATTTTCAAGAGACATCTTTCATCTTTAGCTTATTTTAGATCAACTCCTTTCCTACATAAATATGAATATGCCCTTTCTCTAATAACATGCAAGGAAATCTTACTAAACTCCACTAATGCATAAATCTACCTATATAGCCTGTGATTTATTCCACTATGCCTCTTTATCCTCCTTTGGCTTGCTCTTTTTTTTTTATGATGATTCGGCAACTTTATGGTTTTTTCGGGTGGAAGAAAGTGTAAACTTCTTGGTAATATGTAGCAGCTTTATTTTTTATGACGGGGAAAAATTAAACCCCGATACAAGGTACAACCATTTTTGATGACGGAGAACAGTCGTTTAAACTCTGATACAAGTGTTGTGAGATGGACTAAGAATGTAGAAACATGCAATAGCAGGAGCTAGGATTTCAACAATTATGCTTTCGATACAGGATACATATGCATGTTTATATATGAAAGTCATGTCACCAAAATAAACCTCCAAATCTACATGCCCTATCTTTCCACAATCCTAGATTATAATCAATTTCTTAGTAGATAAGTTACTACTTAAGATAAAATTTTACACAAGTAGATAAATCATCATTTGCCCTTTTTTTTTTACTCAAGTGATGTGGATATGCAATGCAATGCAAAGACTGAAAACAAACATGCATGAAACAAGAACGGAAAAAAAATAGAATGAAAAAAACAAAGCAACATGAACTTGAAAAATTAATTATATTTTTATATGTTTTTTATTTTTTTATTTTCATTTTTTTTTATTTTAATTTTTTTCTATATAAGTTTTTATAACATGGATACTCTTGTTTATGAATCGGCCTCATTGTTGTCATCTTCTTCAATGTCATCATCCAAAATGTACTCGTCATTATCACGTTTCTTGAATAGCTTTATCCTTTTATCTACAATCAAGGTTTTTAGTGCAACATCATTTAATTCACAAAGAGCATATGTACCATTGTTGTTGACTTTTGATACAATGTATGTCCCAAACCATCGTTGAGTGAGCTTTTTGTGTGCATCATATTGAGAGTCAAATGTACTATCATAAATGAGCACCCAATCTCCTACTTCAATTGGCTTAGGATGCAATCGATGAGTTTTATCAAAATAATGCTTGTTCTTCATTCTAGATTCTCTTAATTTTTCAACGACATCATCAAGTCTTAATTTACCTTGTTCGAACTGTTTAATGCGCAAACTCAAAAAATCATCAATAGACATGTTTTCAGACCAAGGCAAATTTGACCATGCAGAAATATGAGACTGAATTGGAAACAATGGTTTTTGACAGTACATGAGTTCAGCAGGCATATATCCAGTAGTACATGTGCATGTCATTCTATCTGCCCAAAGTGCAAAAGGTAAGAATATAGGCCATTGTTTGATGTCACTGTTACATGCTTTAGATATGGCTTTCACAATAGGTGGATGCCCTCTCTCTATTTTACCATTGGCCTCTGGATTATATGCAGTAGTGAAAGACAAACGAATACCATGACGCTCAAAGAACTCTTTAGCTTCTCTCGCATTTAACTCTCCACGATCGGCAACTACTTTCTCTAAATACCCAAAGCGACTTATGACATCTTCAAGCAAGAATTTGCAAACATTGTAAGTGGTCTTAGATCGTAGTGCACGTCACTCTACATGATTAGTTAAGTCTTCTCTTGCAAGTACAATCTAACGCATTTTGTCAATACCTTTAGGCATAGTTACATGAATGAAGTTGATAAGTAGAACATGTAGAAACATAGCTACTAATGTCAAAATACATCCTAGGCCAATAATAGGTACTTCTAATTTTTTCACATGTTCCAAAAAGTCCTTTATGACCTGCCCCTAATGTCTCATGCATTTCCTTCATTACTTGCAATTGAAGCCCTCGTTTTCCTAGGACTTGTTGTGGATTCTTAACCTTACCCTTAGCATGTCTCCAAAGATAACCGTTACATAGGAAAAAGTTATAAGCTCGTTTCCTAATGTTACGGAATCTATTCATAGTCCAGGTAGGTAATGGTTGTAGTGTACTTAGATACTTTCCTATGTCTCTCCATTCATTTTCGTACTCAGACTCATGAAATTTCTCATACTCATATATATGTGGAACATAGTCAACTAAATTCACATTCTTTATTAGATCACTTTCAAGATCATCATCAAATCTAGCTCTCGATAACAATCAGCAACTGAGTTTGACTTACCTGAAATATGAACTAACTCAGGCTTTATGAACTTAATATATGAGATCCATCTAAGCATGGTTATATCAGGAGATGAACAATTGGCTATCATTCCAATGAGAGGCAAACAATCAGTCTCAACTTTGACATTTGCATCAATGAAATATTCTTTGTCTGTTTTCAAAGCTGTTACCATACCCCATAGTTCTCGTTTGATCTGTGGATATTTTTGTTGTGTTTCATGTAGAATTTTGGCACCAAACCTAATTGCATATCTATTCCCTTCACTATCATCTTGACTTATGACCCAACCTATACCAAGAGGACTAGTATCAACAGTCAATATAATAGGTTTGTTAACAGAATAGTCTACACGCTTAAGGATGGGAGCTTCAAGCAATAATTTCTTCAATTTACGCATATCTTGAGTGTCTTTGTCAGTCCAAATAAATTTTCGTTTGTTCCTCAACAAGTCATAGAGACAATCAGCAACATGAGCAAAGTGTGGAATCCAAATAACATAAAAGATGCAAGCACCAAGAAATCTACGTACCTCACTTCATTGTTACATGTTTCAGAAATCTTGCTAATGGCATCAAATTTTTGTGGGTATGGCTTTTGACCATAATGGCCACATAAATGTCCAACAATAAGAACCTCGTAAACACCAAAAACAGATTTTTCTATGGAGAATGTGAGACCTACCTCTTCAAATCGTTGAAATATTCTTTCACAATCAGAGATATGGTCAAGAACAAATTTACGACATCCAAATGAATCTAAAGTAATGTACTTTACATGTTCCTCACTCCTTTTAATTGGAATATCATCAATGAATGGCATAGTTATATGAGGGATAAAATCATGTAAGACCATATTCATAGCACTCATCATATGAGCCACAGAATTATTCACTCCTTGAGGTAAGGTACACATTCGCACTAAGCCTAAAGGAGTTTTCATTGTGGTTATGTCATGACTATCAATTGCTAATTGGAATTGGTCATATCCAGAATATAAATCACCCATTGAATAGATAGAATGTCCTGCAAATGATTCAACAAATTCATTTACAATGGGTCATGTTCCTACATTCCTTATGGTACTTTATTGACGGGTTGGATGTCTTGAATAAAATGTAGTTTCCTATTCTTTTTAGGCACAGTGAACCATCGATTTGAGTAAGGTGCAAAAGATGGCTCTAAAATTCTCATGTTTATCTTCTCCTTAAGTAGTTTCATTAGCTCAGGTAAGTGAGCCTTTGGATCTGGTATAGGGTAAAGATTCCATGGAATATGTGGAATAGTAAAGATTATCATGGGTGCAACTAGCTTAGGATCTACACAACCAATCTCATGAGGACATAGTAAAGGCTTTTTCATGGCTCCGTATAACTCTCTCAAATTTATCTCTCTCTGCTGGCAAAAGAAAGTCATCATCTCTACCAATTTTCACCTGTTTGATTGTCTCATGTGTGAATGTATGTCCTATGTTTTTCTTATCCCAAAGAATTGGATGATTTTTCACATCAATAATTTTTTCATTACTTCCTTGAGGTAATGGTTGAGCTATGGGTTTGATTTTTTTGTCTACAGTTTTGTACTTTGTTTCAACTAAGGCATCATGTGTTTGGTTAAATTTTGAGCACTTCTCAACATTGAGAGCATATTCTTGGATTAGAGCATACTCATCAAGGGAAGAAAGAAGAATAATATGCGAATTAGAATTTTGTTGAAGACATAACTCTAACTCCTCAAGAGTAGAGAAACAATGAGATGTTTTAATCACATGCTCAATGTTCTCATCATGTTCCATGAATTGGTTGTTTTTATAATTTTTTTGGGTTTTTTGGATAAAAGACTTGGACAATTGACTCTTATGAAGAAAATCTAATCTAGAATGTGGAAAACAAAGTGAGAAACTATTGTACATGTTGGTTGGATGCGATATGTCAAACCAATATCCACTATTGTCCCGCTCAACAATGGATTCTATCCGAAATTTTGATCATATGTAGCTCCAAACATGAATCGAGGTGCACAATCACGACAAGCATGCTCATGACTTTGAGTAACAATAGGTTTCTTTCTAATTGACAATCAATTCCTAGGATGATTCACTCCTACCGTCATGACTTGAAGTGATTGCATTCCATCCTTAGACTTAAATCTAGCATAGGTAGACCCATCATCCATGGCTTTAGTTTCCATACGACTCTCACAAATAAAGGGTTGACTTGAGAGAACTTCATAGGAGCAATTATCTTGAATAAAAAAGTGAAACTCTTCTGTGATTCCTCCTATGGATATGGGCACACTAGCACAAGCTCCATACAGGGTACCTACACCATTATCTGCAGTTCTCATATGCCATCCACAATCTTTATCTATGGGCCATCGAAACTTATCATAGACTTCTCTTGAAATCACATTGATTTCGGAGCCGGAATCTACTAATGCATTTACAGTGATAGTGTTCTTATCATTTACTATTTTAACATGCATCTCTGATGTGCCTCTAGACCAAAATTTTCTTTTAAAGTGACTTTCAGGATGGTTTTCATGATTTTCATGGTCAGGTTGAATAGGTCCTAAGAAATTTTTATTAACATTTACTTCATCATCATCAAAGTCCTCTTCATCAGATTCATCAAAGCTTAAGGCTTCATTCATAGCTTGAACTTGATCTAGAGAATCTTGCATCTCAGTATCTAGATTAAGTGGAAACCTCTTCCTTTTAATTAGGCCGATAAAGTTATCTTTAAAAATAGGCTTTGCAATAGAGAAAACTTGTTCTAAAGACATAGTCACTTGACTCTTAAGCAAAATGTCATCTAAAATCTCCATAGGATCTATTTTTCTCTCAATTTCTAAAATCAAGATGGCTTTAGATTTTTTCTTTGGTTTCTTTTTTTTTTTTGCTCAGGATCTTGTTTTTGTTCATGTTCTCGTGTTTTTTCTTCAGTTTGTTTTGATTACTCTTGTTTATCTAAAGGCTTTGGTTCTGTTTTTCTTTGCGTTGTCTTCTTCCCTTTTTGTTTCTCCTCTTGTTTTTGTTCATTGGGTTGTGATTCTTGTTTTTTATCTTTGGATTGTGGTGTTTCTCCTTGCTCTATGATTGTTTCTATTCCCTCTGAGGTTTGTTCTCGAGTCACTCTTCTTTCACTAGGCTCAACTTCATCTCTTTTTTGTTTTTTTTCTACATTGGGTATATGAGAAATCTCATCTCGTGCCCTTACTAAATCCTCTATAAAAAAATCACCTTCCTTTGTCGGTTTACTTGATTCTACTTGTTGCTCATCAAGAGCTTCTAGTTTCACTCCTCTAGTTCCTACATCCGTTATGGTTATATTTTCATAGTCTTTTTTCATTCCTCCCTTACCATAATTTCCTTGCAAAGGTAGCCTAGATCGATAGTCACAGATTTTCTTGTCTATGTCTATTACTAGTCGTTGCTCCTTAGCAGCCTTCAATAGTTCACAATCTCTCAAAAAGTGCTCTAACGAATCACACCAAGGACACCTATGAGGGCCACGCACAAAACCATTTTGATTTTGAGGATTTTGATTAACTTGTGGTGGGAAATTTTGAAATTGAGGATTTTGTTGATAAGGTATTGCTTGAACATGATAATTAGGATTTTGAAAAGGCAATTGATGTATTTGAGGAGCTTGGGGAGCAACATGCGGTACTTGAGGTGCAAGAGGAGCTTCCATATTATACAATTGATGATTTTGAAAATTTTGATTTTGAGGATTTTGAAAAGCTATTTGATAAGCTTGAGGATACATGTTTTGATACATTTGAGGATTTTGCACATGAGGATGAGGATTTTGCATTGAAGGATTATGCATTGGAGGAACTTGATATGCTTGAGTAGGAGCTACTTGTGGATTTTGATTGGTAGCTATAACATGTAGGCTCTTGAGAAGACATTGGGCTCATTTGATTTTGGAAAGTTTTGGTGTAATTAGATTGTAAAGCATCTATAGTCTTGGCCAAATTGGATTGTGTGACAATAAGACTTTCCATTTGCTTAGTGAGAATTTCTTGAGATTGTTCAATTACACTTTTATTTGGCTCTACTTTGAAACCTTGAGTAGGCTCCATCATTTGAGGAATAGCAGTAGAGTCGAAAATCATAGCATGGGATTGTTCTCTAACTTGCTCCTTAGTTTGTGGAAGGCAACTAGCTTGAGGAAGACTAGTTTGCTCATAAAGCATGGATTGTCATTGATGTCTTGTTGGAGACCTCTTAATCTCCAAAGGTTTGATCTATACTGACTTAAGAACACTTCTATGTCAGTTATAAACCAAACTTTACACAAATATTGTTCTTCTTTATCAAAACTTTCATTAACACTTCTCTGAGTGAAGAAATGTTTACTTCAGAAAGTCTGCTTTAGAAATCAACTTCATTACCTGCACATAACTTCAAATTTCTTCAAGTAAATGATGCACAAGTATTCGCAATACCTTTGCGCAATCATACCAATCATTAGTTCCCAAAACTAATCATCAAAAGTTTAATTTGATCCTTAAGATCAAAGATATGTTATAACTGTCTTCCAGAAGTAGCGCCTTCGACATGGTCAACTTCTTAAGTTGATTTCTCACAGTACAAGTCCCGTTTTGCTAAATGCTTTTAGCCATAGCTTCCTTATCTCCTAACTTAGATTTTAAGTGCTCACTCATCAAAAAATTTACAGTATACACTGAGATCTAAGCAAAACACTGAGACGGAAAAGTGCGCTACTCTCAGACTTCAGTTTTCACTTTTACATACAAATGTTCCTATTAATCATTCTCACAGTAGGAGAGGAATTAGATCATGAAACTCTGAACATAGCTTCTTTAGCTTCTCAATTAGATGTGTACAAAAAGAATCTTGATCCACATGATTAGACAGAGAGCACTCAGAGAAAAACCCGTCGCTATTTTCTGAGAAAAAACTCTCTACACATCTCTAAGACATTTGTCATCTACAAATGACTCTCTCATCTAATTCTTATCATCATTAACTTATATATACATGATTTTAGACTTATTCCGCGTCTATAACATTACTCCTTATCATCCTAAGGATCTAGCTCTACTCAGATTACAAGGATTTCCACTTATATGTACATATGTGTACAAGCTATCATTCTGAAATCTCCTTCACTTCCTCAAGTGTCTTCTTTCACTTCATTCTGACCATAAGCCTTCTTCAAGATCTTTATAATCACTAATTTGTGATTGGCTTGTTCCAACAGCTCCCCCTCAATCACTAATTGTGATTATTCCATTCTTCTTCACTCCTGCCATCTCTTTGAATCTTTGTAGCTTAGGTCCATCCAAGCTCTTTGTCATCATATTTGCCACTTGTTCTTTTGTTGGAGTATACATCACTTCAATCTCTTTATCAAGTACTTTTTCCCTCAAGAAATGATACTGAATCTCTATATGCTTAGTCCTGGCATGAAAAACAGGGTTAGCTGCCAAATACAAAGAACTCATATTACCTCCAAAAATAATTGGAGTACTATGATAAGTTTCAAAACTCTTCATCAAGGTCTTCAACCATATCACTTCTTTTGCAGCTTCTACCATTCCTTTATACTCAGCTTCTGTGGATGATAAAGCAACTATATGTTGCTTCTTTGAACACCAAGAAACTAATTTATCTCCAACATAACAGAGATACCCATGAGTAGACCTTCTATCATCTGAGTCACCTGCCCAATCTGCATCACTAAACACTTTGATTCTTGTATCAGAAGTGAAACCATAGTACAAACCTTCACTTAGGGTTCTTTTAATATATCTGAGTACCCTTTGAGCTGCAATCCAATGAGTCTTCTTTGGACAATGCATAAATTGTGACAACACACCTACTGCATATGATAAATCTGGTCTTGTCAAGGTAGCATAGATTAAACTACCTACCAAACTCTGATATTTCTTCATATCATTAAACTCTTCACCTCCATGCCTGCTCAATTTATGATTTACCTCCAATGGTGTAGTTGAAGTCTTGCAATCTTCCATGTTAAACTTAACTAGAAGATTTTTCAAATACCTCTCTTGTGAAACATATACTCCATGTTGAGTATATACAATCTGCATTCCTAGGAAATAAGATAAGTTTCCCAAATCACTTATCTTAAACTCCTTCTCTATTTGCCTTTTAATTTCATTGATTCCTTGAGCATCTGTTCCTGTGACAATAATATCATCAACATAAATGCACATGTAAATGTATCCATTTTCACTTGCCTTCACTAGCAAGCTACTATCTGCCTTTGATGCTTGAAATCCTCATTCATTTAAGAACTTGACAAGTCTATAATTCCAAGCTCTTGGGGCCTGCTTCAACCCATACAAAGCTCTCTTGAGCTTACACACATAATCTGATCCAATTGAATCCATAAAACCTTCTGGTTGCTCCATGTATACTTCATCTGCAATGTATCCATTCAGAAATGCATTTTTCACATCTAATTGTGATAGCTTCCATCCTTTACAAGTAGCAATAGCAATCAATGTTCTAATTGTAGACATTTTAGCAACAGGACTAAAAGTTTCATCATAATCTACCCCATAAGTTTGGGCATAACCTTTGACCACAAGTCTAGCCTTGTATCTAGACACCTTACCATCTGCAAACCTTTTTGTTTTATATACCCACTTACATCCAATGACTTTCTGATTCTTTGGTCTTGGTACTAATTCCCAAGTTTCATTTTCAACTAGAGCATCATACTCTTCCTGCATTGCCTTCTCCCAATTCTGTTTACCTTTGGCTTCTTCATAAGTGATTGGATCTTCTTTTGTCTTCACAATGTAAGCATAATCTTTTGTTGTTAGAAAAGATGTATCATAACTATACCTTATAGGTTCTTTCCTTTCCCTTGAGGATCTTTTGATTTCTACACTTCTCGAAGTTTCAGCCTCATTTGATTCTGGATCAAATCTTGGCCCATCTTCTACATGATCCTGCAATCTACTTTTAGAGTCAACATCATCAATACTTTCTTCATACACTTTTACTTTTGCCTTTCCTTTTCTTTGTATCTCTTCAACACCTGCATAATCAATTGTTGATCCTGTATACCATGTATTTTGCTCATCAAATGTCACATCTTTGGTAACAAGAAATTGCTTTGTGGATGGACTCCACAACCTGTAACCCATCTGTCTATCATCATATCCAATAAACACATATTTTTCTGCTTTTGGTTCTAGCTTATGTCTTAATTGTGAAGGAACATAAGCATATGCTACACATCCAAATACTTTACAATGATCAAGAGTAGGTTTCTTACCCCACCATGCTTCATAAGGGGTTCCTCCATCCAAAGCTTTACAAGGTAACCTATTCACAAGGTATGTTGCAGTATTAATGGCTTCTGCCCATAAGTAATTTGGACAATTCTTTTCCTTCATCATTGCTCTTGCAAATTCTACAAGAGTCCTAGTTCTCCTTTCTGCTACTCCATTCTGTTGAGGAGAGTACCTGCAAGTTACTTCTCTTTTTATACCTGCACTCCACAAATAATCATCAAACTCTTTAGAGAAATACTCTCCCCCTCCATCTGATCTTAACCTCTTAAGCTTTTGCCCTGTGATCCTTTCTGCATAGGCATGATAATGTTTGATTGTCTTGAAAACTTCTGATTTATCCTTGATTACATATAAAGTAATCCATCTGGTTGCATCATCAACAAACAACACATAATATCTGGATCCATTTATGCTATAGTCCCTTGAGGGACCCCATACATCTGTATGAACTAATTCAAGCATATTTGAATGCTTATACCCTGATTTATTGTAAGAACCTTTATGTGCTTTACCTAATTGACAAGCTTCACACTTATACACCATATGTTGCCCTTCAACATTTGGCAATCCAAGCACCACCTGATTCTTTGACATTTCCTTTATAGCTCTCTCATTAAAATGACCTAGCCTTTTATGCCATAGGTCTAATTCAGACACCTTTTGACTTCCATAAGTAAATAATGCATGTCCCACATTACCTTGGACTTTGAGAGTGAACAATCTTCCTTCCTTTTTCCCTGCAATTATGTTTCGATATCCCTGATTTGGATCTTGCACATAACACCATCATTTGTGAATCTTACCTCATATCCTTTCTCCACAATTTGCCCTACACTTATCAAATTTTTAGGAATAGTAGGAACATAAAGTACCTTGCTCAAAAGTGTACTTCCACTCTTTGTCTTCACTGATCCAATGCTCTCCACTTTATGTTTGGTATTGTCACCTGTTTGAACTGTATGTCCATTCACCTTTGCTTCCATGTCAGTCACCAAGGATAGATTCCCACTCAGATGGTTGCTACATCCTGAGTCAATATAAAACACTCTTTGATCTTCTCCCACTGATTCATGAGTTGCATTCAAGATAAGAGTCATATCATCCTTCTGATCTGATGCATAATTATAATAATTGTTGTTGTAGGACTGAGATTGGAAGTTTCTTCCACCTCCTCTACCATATGATGTCCTACCACCTCTTCCTCTGAAGTTGCCTCTTTGGTTTCTGCCTCCTCTACCTCTTTGATTAAAATTCTGATTATTGCTTCCACCATTTTGATTGTTATACCAACAATCATTTGCCAAATGATTGGTTCTGCCACAAATCCAACAAGCTTTAGCATTATCTTTGTTCTTACCTCCTCTTCCTTTACCTCTGAAATTCATCTTTCCTTTTGTGAAGTTAGCTTGACTTGAATTCCCTTCATCATCAGTCGATTGCTTTCCCTTGCCATTCTTTTTCTTGTCCTTGGAGTACATAGCTTGACTTGCACTTCTATCATTGTCTCCTTTAATGTCCTGCTCAAAAGTTAGCATGTGTCCTAGCAATTGATTAAGATCAGGAGTAAAGTGATCAAGTGACAACTCTATGGACAATATGAAAGGCTTCCACTTCTCATCTCCTCTTAGACCTGTAAGTATTTGTCTTACCAACTTATCCTCTTCAATGTCTTCATCCACTGCTCCCAAGCTATCTGCAATATCCTTCATCCTTGCCACATAATCAGAAATTGATTGTGAGCTCTTCTTCTTGAAGGTTGTGAACTCAGCCCATAGTGAGTGTGTGAAGAAGCTTAGGAAAATTGATCACAAGATCAGGTTCCAAAGTTATCTTATCCTCATCAGGAAGTTGTTCATAGCATCTAATATACTATATCATATTAATTGAACACCAATATTCTAGTGTTGCAAGGCACCGATAGAGCATATCGCTTTGGGAATTTCAATGAATACAAGATTTAATAGTCATGTCCGAGCACATTCGACATCATGATTAAGTAGGCTACCTCTAGGGTGGGAGTGGGGCTTATGTCCCTATGAACTGTGTGTAAACTTAGCAAAGCATTGTATGGTCTCAAGCAAGGCCCAAGAGCTTGGACTTTCAGGCTTGTTTCATTCTTGCAGGACAAAGGCTTTCAACCAAGCAAGGCAGATCCTTCACTCTTTATTAAAAAGAGTAATTCTGAGGTCATCTACCTATGTGTATATGTAGATGATATTATATTGATAGGAAATGATGCAGATGGTATGAGGAAGATCAAAGATCAGATGAGAGAAGAATTCAAGATAAGTGATTTAGGATTACTTACCTACTTTCTAGGTTTGGAAGTTGTCTACAAAGATCATGGTTTATTTCTCACTCAAAGGAAGTATATCAAGGATATGTTAGCAAAATTCAAGATGAAGGATTGTAAGATTGCAGATACTTCAAAGGAGGTCAACCATAAATTGAGCTCACATGAAGGTGAACTCATAGATGACATCACATCATATCAAAGCCTTATGGCTAGTCTCAACTATGAGAGATTGACAAGGGTAGATATATGCTATAGTGTGAGTGTGCTAAGTCAATTCACACACACACCAAGGAAATCACACATGGATGCTGCTAAGAGGATACTCAAATATCTCAAAGGAACCATAAATGAAGGTCTTTATTATCCTAATGTATCTAATTTAGGGATGAAGCTATTTTCTGATGCAGATTGGGCTCGCTCCAAGGAAGATAGAAGGAGCACTTCAGGTTATCTTACCTTTGTAGGTTCAAAGCTTATTTTATGGTCATCCAAGAAGCAACCCATAGTTGATCTCTCTTCTACTGAAGCTGAATATAGGGGTCTTGCCATAGCTACACAAGAAGCTATGTGGATGAAGACATTATTCAAAGATCTTGGATTGGAGTTTGGAACTCCAACTATTTTTGGTGACAACATGAGTTCTATTCATTTAGCTGCTAAAACTATGTTTCATGCAAGGACTAAACACATTGAAGTTAATTATCACTATGTAAGAGAGAAAGTGCTAAACAAAGAGATTCAAATATCGTATGTGTCCACTCATCAACAATGTGCAGATATTTTGACCAAAGCATTCGATGGTACAAAACTTCGCAAATTCAAGGCTATGATTGGATTGCAGGTTATTCTTGAAGATGGAAGACCTCAAGCATACTTGGCTTGATGGGGAGCTGCTGGAACAAATCTATTTCAAGCCTAAGTATTGGCTTGAGAAGTAGTAAGAGAAGACAATGTATGGAAATCTAAGAGTTCACTTGTGAACTCACCCTTGTAACTGGTTGACCATTTACTTGATGTAAAAGTAAGAGGAATCAAGTGGTTGAGTTCACTTGATAAGAATAGAGAGAAGCCACCAACTCTTGATTTTGAGGTTGAAGAATCAATCAATCTCTAAAAATTAGGAAACTACTTTTAGGTGAGCAAGATTCAAATTCAAATCTTGGCTCCAAAACTCTCTATATAAACATGGCAGTTTAGTCGCACTTTAGGGGCATCCATAAGCTGAGCTATATGCTATATCAACTGTGGATACAAGACACACACATGTATCTGTAAGTTCATTGTATTCTACAATCAATATACATTCATATTTATGATCATACAAGTTCATATCTTCATGGTTGTGTGAGTCTACTCTTTATTGTTATGCTTCTCAAGTTTTTCAGTCAGCTTACAGAGATCACTACTCTTAGTATGGTCCATCTTTTTCAATGATTTATCTTGCTAAAGTTTTTTTTACAATCTACTATATGCTTACAAAATCTCGTTGCTATTGGAGTTCTCAATCTTGAGTTATGTTCAGTTCAAGTCAACCCTGTCTGTTCATATTCACTTCTCTATGAGATTTTTGATTTTAAGAGTCATCATGTGAGAGCTGGTTCTCCGCGTGTACTTGATCAAATTGCATTATTCAAATCGTATTGGATTCAACGTACTATCTATTATCAGTATACAAAATTTCATAATCATTTAATATTTTAATCTTGAGTTATTATCATTTTTCGGCTCATAATTGGTCTAAGTATTGTTGGAGCCCGTGAAAATCGAGATGATGTCATAACTTATTAAACTTCATTCTCATTGTGTGATTCACCATTTCTGATGAGATTACTCTTGAAAGTTAGCTCTCTAAGTTAATTCGAGTTCCCCAAAAGGAGTTAAGCAAATTGCTGCTGTGCTCAGAGAATTATTCAAAACACTAGACAGGTATATGAATCAAAATATCAAGTTTTTTACCTCTGAACTAATTTCAGCTCATCTATTTTGATCTATATTTTTGAGATTGATCTTCCGAGGTACATAGGGTGTCTAACACATCCATTGGCAAGCTAAAAGTTTCCACCACATACTCATGGAGTTCATTTGGCTGGTGTAGTGCAAGGATTTTGCAACACAACTTCATCTTCAAGCACATATCTATCCCTCTCTTCATAGACATCCATATGAGCGAAGATGGCAGATGGATTTCCTTCATGAATTGAAAAATTGGATAGAGGTAATTACTCAGCTTGTTCATTAAGGATGGAAGTTTATCTCTAAGGAAGAAGTTTATATGGTTATGTGGTTGGAGATGAAGTTATGCCTATATTCAGAAACAAGAGTCAACCAACATAAGGAGAGCAAGAGAGATTGAACACGGTGTTCCAAAAATGCATTGGCAAGGTCATACCTCCTTAACTCTATCTCAAATTGTTTGTTGCCTCACATTAGAAGTTGTAAGAAATCTCAGGAAGTATGGGATGCACTTGAAGACTTCTTGTCTTCAAGTACCAAAGCTAGGAAGCATCAACTATGGTTGGATTTCACAGCCCTCAAGAAGGCTCCGAAACAAAATGTGACTGATTTTATCACAAAGGTCAAGGACATAGCTGATGAGTTGGGAAGCATTGGAGAGGTTATAGATGAAGAACAAATTGTAAAGCAAGTTATCAATGGATTGAAAGCAGATGACAAGTGGGAAGCATTCACCACAGCTATGGATTTGTACATGGACATGCATGTACCTGATTTCAATACACTCATTGGACAATTACTCACTCAAGAGGTTAAGCTTATCAAGAATGAAGAAAGCTCTAAAGGTAATCAATCTTTAGCTTTATATATTGATAAAAGCAAGTCCAAAGAAAACAAAGGAAAGTCAAAGTAGTTGGATGATGAAGCAGGAACATATCAAGCTAACTATGCAGGTAGACGAAGACATGGTAGAGGTAGAGGAAGAGGAGGTAGACAAGGTAGGGGGAGATCCCAAGACTCCAACCCATGTTTTATTTGTGGATTAACTAATCATACAACTGAAAATTGCTTTAGGAATTCTAGGAATCAAAGAGGCAGATGATAAAATAGAGGAAGTTATGGCTACTCAAGAGGAAGGTTCAACAAATATCATGGCAACAAGAACAACTACAATCGTTCAAACTATCAAGGAGGCTACAAAGGAAGGAGAGACTTCAATAACTACACAGAAGACTCAAACAAAGAGGATTCATTATTAGTCATGAACATGGCTATGCCACAAGGTAAATCTTATAAGCATGTTTTCTACATAGATTCATGTCGTTCAAATCATGTGGCACGAAATGTGGCCCTCCTATCAGATTTAGAAGATCCAAGGAACAAGCATGAGGTACAAACATGCATTGATACAAGACACCTTGTGGAGAAAATAGGAAATGTCAAAGCACCTGATGGAAACATCAACTTACTTAGTAAGGTACTCTATGTCCCTACCATTACAAAGAATTTGATAAGTGTTGGGTAGATAGTAGAAAAAGGATTGCAAGTTAGGTTCACAAGAGGAGGAGCATATGTGGAAGACCCTAGCCAAGGGTTCAAAAGAATAGCAAAGGGAGAAAAAACAGGTAGATTATTCACTTTAAGTTGCAAGACACAAGGAACATAGCTCTCTTCAACTATGGTAATCAAACACTCATAGAACTAGAGGTATGGGACAAGAGATTGGCACATATTGGTGAAAGATCATTAAAGCAAATTTACAGGGACCAAAGTGTACTTGGATCCCTAACTTGTCAAAACAACACATGATTTATAAGTGTAGTGCATGTCAATTTGGAAAGTCTCACAGGTTACCATTCATGAGGAAAGGCTATATGCATGGAGATCTCTTGGAGTTGGTTCATACAGATGTATGGGGACCTAGCAAGGATACTTCAATATCTAGATCAAGGTATTATGTCTCCTTTATTGATGATTGCAGTAGATGGACTATCCTATTCTTTATAAAACAAAAAGATGAATTTTTTTCATGCTTCAAAAGATATTTGGCTCTTGTGGAGAATCCAACAGGTAAATCACTAAAAATGCTAAGGTAAGATGGAGCGGTGTCGTTGAGATTTTCTCTCCTCTCTCACTTGTGAAGGCCTACAAAAAACATATTTGGTGAAGGTAGCCAGAATTCCCCGAGAAGTCCAGTATGCATCAAGGATGTCAAAGGAAGGTCACATACAAAGTTTCAAAGAAATCAAGAAAGTCCATGGTAGCGGTCAAAGCTGGTCAAAGTTGGTCAAAGTTGGGAAATTAGGGCAAAAATTTCATTGTCACCAAATTAGATGAAAATCCATATACTTGTAAAGATTGTCAAAGGCAGTCTATAGCCCAAATTTCAGCAGAAAATGGATTTTGTAGCACATTGATATGCTATGTTCATTTTGTAAAAATGTAATTTTTCTAGTTTGACCCTACAAATTCTTGTATAGAAAATTATGTTAGCCATATGGTTTGGCATGTATAAAGACCATATGTGGCTACATATTTGTATAAAGTTTCAAGGCTATCCGAGCTTCCTAGACACCTTAATGCCACCTTGCAAGCTTCCAAATGTAGTCAAACTTGTACAAGTTAGATTCAGATGGGAGTTTTTTCTGCATATTCCTGAAGGAGATCTTTGGAAACATAGTCCTACAATGTTTCATCTTCATCAAAGCCTATTTGGAGGGTCAAAGAGTACAAAGTCCAGTTTTCAGGATCACCGCAGTTTTCTAGTTTAAGAAAATTGAAGGCTTGAATGTCTGCCACATGTCAAAATATGATTGAACCATGTTGTACGGTCAAGATGAGCTCATATTCAAGGGTGGAGATGCACTAAAGCATAAAGGAAGGAGGATCCACGAATTTTTTCCATAAAAGAAGACCTTTTTTACAATCAAAGATCAATAATGCAGCATTTCTCCAAAAATAGTGGCTTATCTTATCCGAATTGATGTCAGCACTGATCCGACAGTCCAGATCATCCCCAGATCCAATGGTGGAGAATGAGGGCGCCTAAATTTCACTCCTTTACACTAGATTTGATAGAAAGAACAATTCCAAGCCATTGATTTGATTAATCAAATGGTTGTAATCAAAAGTAGTGATCCTAGAGTTGAGAGTTGATTTCTCTAGATCCAAGGGCCCAAATTCATTCAAAAAACTATATAAACCCCCCTCCAAACTCCTAGAGCATCATTGTTAGGCATCCATAGGGCTCATGCTAGCTTACGGTTTCCTTGAGACGATCACCCTCGGTTGAGCGAGTGAGGATCCAAGGTGAGCTAGTATGAGTATAGAACCTAGTTTCAAATTTAAGTTAGAACTCCAATCTAGGATAGGCTCTTGAAACCAGCATCTCTATCTTGACTCACCCTCGGTGGAGCGTGTGAGTGAGTTAGAGCTGATTTTAATGAGTCTTAGACTTCTTTAGTTAGACGTTACGAGCCTAGACAGACATAGGGTCACTGGAGTGGAACTCACCTTCTTACGTGTGACATTCGGTTGAACTGTCATGGTTTGAGGGTCGGAACCACCTTTGATCAGTAGACTGCTTAGCATGACGTACCACGACTATATTTTACATGTAACTTAATTCAAATCCTTTTAATTCATGTCACTTGTCACTTGTCTCTTGTCTCTTGTCTCCTCTCTCAGTCTCTTAAGTATTTTTACATGTCTTCTATTTCTTCTATGTGTGAGAAGGCTCCGCAGTATTGCGTTGAACCAGTGAGGATGTTTCTTTGAGCTTGTGAGTAAACTCTATCATCATAATTCACTTGCATGCATATAATCCATACATACCCATACATATTGATTAGTTTCTGAAAGTGTATAAGAAGCTCCAATATTGGACCATTCTTCCTTTCGAAACTGGTTTATGTGTAAGGGTTCCATCTATTCTCTTCATGCATACATATCATCCAAAAAAGACTATGCATATGGATTGGAATTAGGAAGTGTTTAAGAAGCTCCTTCAATGGACCATTCTTCCTTCCAAATTTCATTCGTATGTATGGTTCTCTTTCATTCTTATCATTCATGTTCATAAATCTAACTTGCACTCCTACATTCCTATTCCCATAATCATTTCAACATCTCTCTCTTCTCCATACTCAACATTAATTTCACTTTCATGTCCTTAAACCTTCCAACATTCATTAGCTTCATACACCCTGTGTGTGCCACGACCGGACCCGATCCACCCGGATTGCGATCACCTCCACATTTGAACCCGACGTGAAACGCTTCGTGGCATTTGCTTCTGAACTTGTTGGGAGGTTGTGATCCATATCCTTTGTTTCATATTTTTTATCCTCATCATATTATCATCATCAGTCTTGAGTGTATCCTTTGTTTCATATTTTTTATCCTCATCATATTATCATCATCAGTCTTGAGTGTTGCACTGGATTTCTCACAGTATCGTGCACATCTTCGTCGTGAAGTAAACGCATTTGTGAGAGATCTAGAGCATCGTGCATCACTTGCTTATTCACATAAGATGGAGGAAGGATTCAAATCCCTTATTGTTGAGAAACAAGGCCAAAGAATAGTCTCTTCTATGTTGAGAGAGAAGGGAAAATTCAATGGCATCAACATCACAAGCTACTTAGATTTGTTTGAAGAGCAAGCTATGATTTTTGGTCTTCCCGAAGATCTTTTGATATCATTCTTTGAACGAATTGTTGATAGCTCTATCATAAACCGTGTCACTCAATATGATAGTCTTCCTTGGAGTGATTTTAGAAAGGAGATGCTCAAAGAATTCTATCTTGAAGATTATAGCCAACATAATCGGGATGGATTCTTACGATGGGTCAATTCTCCAAAGCCTAGTAGCTCTATTACTCACTTACAAAATGAGTATATTAGACGCTATGAACAACTTCCTGATGAGGATAAGATAACTTTGGAACCTGATCTTGTGATCAATTTTCTTAAGCTTCTGCATCCTGAAACTCGTAGGGAAGTTGAACGGCGATTAGAAGAACCAGATAAGCGCTATGGTCTTACTGACAATTGGCAAAAAGTGCGTAAAGTAGTAGAGGCTGTAGCCCATAGACATCAAAGACAATCCATGCTTTATGAGCAAACTAGTCATCCTCAAGCTAGCCTTCCATAAACTAAGGAGCAAGTTAGAGAACAATCCCATGCTATGCTTTTTGACTCTACTCCTATTCCTCAAATGATGGAGCCTACTCAAGGTTTTAAAGTAGAGCCAAATAAAAGTGTAGTTGAACAATCTCAAGTGGATATTCTCACTAAGCAAATGGAAAGTCTTATTGCTACACAATCCAATTTGGCCAAGACTATAGATGCTTTACAATCTAGTTACACCAAAACTTTCCAAAATCAAATGAACCCAATGACTTTTCAAGAGCCTAATCAACATGTTATAGCTACCAATCAAAATCCACAAGTAGCTCCTACTCAAGCATATCAAGTTCCTCCAATGCATAATCCTTCAATGCAAAATCCTCATCCTCATGTGCAAAATCCTCAAATGTATCAAAACATGTATCCTCAAGCTTCTCAAATAGCTTTTCAAAATCCTCAAAATCAAAATTTTCAAAATCATCAACCGTATAATATGGAAGCTCCTCTTGCACCTCAAGTACCACATGTTGCTCCCCAAGCTCCTCAAATACATCAATTGCCTTATCAAAATCCTAATTATCCTGTTCAAGCAATACCTTATCAACAAAATCCTCAATTTCAAAATTTCCCACCACAAGTTAATCAAAATCCTCAAAATCAAAATGGTTTTGTGCGTGGCCCTCGTAGGTGTCCTTGGTGTGATTCGTTAGAGCACTTTTTGAGAGATTGTGAATTATTGAAGGCTGCTAAGGAGCAACGACTAGTAATAGACATAGACAAGAAAATCTGTGACTATCGATCTAGGCTACCTTTGCAAGGAAATTATGGTAAGGGAGGAATGAAAAAACATTATGAAAATATAACCATAATGGACGTAGGAACTAGAGGAGTGAAACTAGAAGCTCTTGATGAACAACAAGTAGAATCAAGTAAACCCACAAAGGAAGGTGATTTTTCCATAGAGGCTTTAGTAAGAGCACGGGATGAGATTAGGAGAATAACGGCTTGGGAGTCACCGATAGAAGATCAATCTCTTATTTCTCACATATCCAATGTAGAAGAAAAACGAAAAAGAGATGAAGCTGAGCCTAGTGAAAGAAGAGTGACTCGAAAACAAACCTCAGAGGGAATAGAAACAATCATAGAGCAATCTAAAGATAAAGAACAAGAATCAGAACCCAATGAACAAAAACAAGAGGAGAAACAAAAAGGGAAGAAGACAAAGCAAAGAAAAACAGAACCAAAGCCTTTAGATAAACCAGAACAATCAAAACAAACTGAAGACCAAACACGAGAACATGAACAAAAACAAGATCCTGAGCAAAAACAAAAGAAACCAAAGAGAAAACCTAAAGCCATCTTGATTTCAGAAATTGAGAGAAAAATAGATCCTATGGAGATTTTAGATGACATTTTGCTTAAGAGTCAAGTGACTATGTCTTTAGAACAAGTTTTCTCTATTGCAAAGCCTGTTTTTAAAGATAACTTTATCGGCCTAATTAAAAGGAAGAGGTTTCCGCTTAATCTAGATACTGAGATGCAAGATTCTCTAGATCAAGATCAAGCTATGAATGAAGCCTTAAACTTTGATGAATCTGATGAAGAGGACTTTGATGATGATGAAGTAAATGTTAATAAAAATTTCTTAGGACCTATTCAACCTGACCATGAAAATCATGCAAACAATCCTGAAAGTCACTTTAAAAGAACATTTTGGTCTAGAGGTACATCAGAGATGCATGTTAAAATAGGGAATGATAAGAACACTATCACTGTAAATGCATTAGTAGATTCCGGCTCCGAAATCAATGTGATTTCAAGAAAAGTTTATGATCGATGGCCCATAGATAAAGATTGTGGATGGCGTATGAGAACTGCAGATAATGGTGTAGGTACCCTGTATGGAGCTTGTGCTAGTGTGCCCATATCCATAGGAGGAATCACAGAAGAGTTTCACTTTTTTATTCAAGATAATTGCTCCTATGAAGTTCTCTTAGGTCAACCCTTTATTTGTGAGAGTCGTATGGAAACTAAAGCCATGGATGATGGGTCTACCTATGCTAGATTCAAGTCTAAGGATGGAATGCAATCACTTCAAGTCATGACAGTAGGAGTGAATCATCCTAGGAATCGATTGTCAATTAGAAAGAAACCTATTGTTACTCAGGGTCACGAGCATGCTTGTAGTGATTGTGCACCTCGATTCATGTTTGGAGCTACATATGATCAAAATTTCGGATAGAATCCATTGTTGAGCGGGACAACAGTGGATATTGGTTTGACATCTCGCATCCAACCAACATGTACAATAGTTTGTCACTTTGTTTTCCACATTCTAGATTAGATTTTCTTCATAAGAGTCAATTGTCCAAGTCTTTTATCCAAAAAACCCAAAAAAATTATAAAAACAACAAAATCATGGAACATGATGAGAACATTGAGCATGTGATTGAGACATCTCATTGTTTCTCTACTCTTGAGGAGTTAGAGTTATGTCTTCAACAAAATTCTAATTCCCATATTATTCTTATTTCTTCCCTTGATGAGTATGCTCTAATCCAAGAGTATGCTCTCAATATTGACAAGTGCTCGGAATTTAACCAAACACATGATGCCTTAGTTGAAACAAAGTACAAAACTGCAGACAAAAAAATCAAACCCATAGCTCAACCATTACCTCAAGGAAGTAATGAAAAAATTATTGATGTGAAAAATGATCCAATTCTTCGGGATAAGAAAAACATAGGACATACATTCACGGATGAGACAATCAAACAGGTGAAAATTGGTAGAGATGATGACTTTCTTTTGCCAGCAGAGAGAGATAAATTTGAGAGAGTTATACGGAGCCATGGAAAAGCCTTTACTATGTATCCTCATGAGATTGGTTGTGTAGATCCTAAGCTAGTTGCACCCATGATAATCTTTACTATTCCACATATTCCATGGAATCTTCGCCCTATACCAGTTCCAAAGGCTCACTTACCTGAGCTAATGAAACTACTTAAGGAGAAGATAAACATGAGAATTTTAGAGCCATCTTTTGCACCTTACTCAAACAGATGGTTCACTGTGCCTAAAAAGAATGGGAAACTACGTTTTATTCAAGATCTCCAACCTGTCAATAAAGTCACCATAAGGAATGTAGGAATAGGACCCATTGTAGATGAGTTTGCTGAATCATTTTCAGGACATTCTATCTATTCAATGGGTGATTTATATTCGGGATATGACCAATTCCAATTAGCAATTGATAGTCGTGACATAACCACAATGAAAACTCCTTTAGGCTTAGTGCGAATGTGTACTTTACCTCAAGGAGCGACTAATTCTGTGGCTCATATGATGAGTGCTATGAATATGGTCTTACATGACTTTATCCCTCATATAACTATGCCATTCATTGATGATATTCCAATTAAAGGGAGTGAGGAACGTGTAAAGGACATTACTTTAGATTCATCGGGATGTCGTAAATTTGTTCTTGACCATATCTCTGATTGTGAAAGAATATTTCAACGATTTGAAGAGGTAGGTCTCACATTTTCCATAGAGAAATCTGTTTTTGGTGTCAATGAGGTACTTATTGTTGGACATTTATGTGGCCATTATGGTCGAAAGCCATACCCACAAAAAGTTGATGCCATTAGCAAGATTTCTGAAACATGTAACAACGTGAGTGAGGTACGTAGATTTCTTGGTGCTTGCATCTTTTATGTTATTTGGATCCCTCACTTTGCTCATGTTGCTGATTGTCTTTATGACTTGTTGAGGAAGAAACGAAAATTTATTTGGACTGACAAACACACTCAAGCTATGCGTAAATTGAAGAAATTATTGCTTAAAGCTCCCATCCTTAAGCGTGTAGACTATTCTGCTAACAAACCTATTATATTGACTATTGATACTAGTCCTATTGGTATAGGTTGGGTCATAAGTCAAGATGATAGTGAAGGGAATAGATATGCAATTAGGTTTGGTGCCAAAATTCTACATGAAACACAACGAAAATATCCACAAATCAAACGAGAACTATGGGGTATGGTAACAGCTTTGAAAACAGACAAAGAATATTTCATTGGTGCAAATGTCAAAGTTGAGACTGATTGTTTGCCTCTCATTGGAATGATAGCCAATTGTTCATCTCCTGATATAGCCATGCTTAGATGGATCTCATATATTAAGTTCATAAATCCTGAGTTAGTTCATATTTCAGGTAAGTCAAACTCAGTTGCTGATATGTTATCGAGAGCTAGATTTGATGATGATCTTGAAAGTGATCTAATAAAGAATGTGAACTTAATTGACTATGTTCCACATATATATGAGTATGAGCAATTTCATGAGTCTGAGTACGAAAATGAATGGAGAGACATAGGAAAGTATCTAAGTACACTACAACCATTACCTAACTGGACTACGAATAGATTCCGTAACATTAGGAAACGAGCTTATAACTTTTTCCTAAGTAATGGTTATCTTTGGAGACATGCTAAGGGTAAGGTTAAGAATCCACAACGAGTCCTAGGAAAACGAGGTCTTCAATTGCAAGTAATGAAGGAAATGCATGAGACATTATGGGCCGGTCATAAAGGATTTTTTGGAACATATGAAAAGATTAGAAGTACCTATTATTGGCCTAGGATGTATGTTGACATTAGTAGCTATGTTTCTACATGTTCTACTTGTCAACTTCATTCATCAGTCAAACATAGAGATCCGTTGCATCCTACTTATCCACCTTGTATTCACTACAAGTGGGTAGTAGATCTTGTAACTATGCCTAAAGGTATCGACAAAATGCGTTACATTGTACTTGCAAGAGAAGACTTAACTAATCATGTAGAGGGACGTGCACTACGATCTAAGACCACTTACAATGTTTGCAAATTCTTGCTTGAAGATGTCATAAGTCGCTTTGGGTACATAGAGAAAGTAGTTGCCGATCGTGGAGAGTTAAATGCGAGAGAAGCTAAAGAGTTCTTTGAGCGTCACGGTATTCGTTTGTCTCTCACTACTGCATATAACCCAGAGGCCAATGGTAAAATAGAGAGAGGGCATCCACCTATTGTGAAAGCCATATCTAAAGCATGTAATGGTGACATCAAACAATGGCCTAGATTCTTACCTTTTGCACTTTGGGCAGATAGAATGACATGCACACGTACTACTGGATATATGCCTGCTGAACTCATGTACTGTCAAAAACCATTGTTTCCAATTCAGTCTCATATTTCTGCATGGTCAAATTTTCCTTGGTCTGAAAACATGTCTACTGATGATTTTTTGAGTTTGCGTATTAAACAGTTAGAACAAGGTAAATTAAGACTTGATGATGCTGTTGAAAAATTAAGAGAATCTAGAATGAAGAACAAGCATTATTTTGATAAAACTCATCGATTGCGTCCTAAGCCAATTGAAGTAGGAGATTGGGTGCTCATTTATGATAGTACATTTGACTCTCAATATGATGCACGCAAAAAGCTCACTCAACGGTGGTTTGGGCCATACATAGTATCAAAAGTCAACAACAATGGTACGTATGCTCTTTGTGAATTAAATGGTGTTGCACTAAAAACTTTGATTGCAGGTAAAAGGATAAAGTTATTCAAGAAGCGTGATAATGACGAGTACATTTTGGATGAGGACATTGAAGAAGATGACAACAATGAGGCCGATTCATAAACAGGAGTATCCATGTTATAAAAAAAAATAAAAAAAAAATCATTAATTTTCAAGTTCATGTTGCTTTGTTTTTTTTCAAGTTCATTCTATTTTTTTTCCATGCTTGTTTCATGCATGTTTTTTTTCAGTCTTTGCATTGCATTGCATATCCACATCACTTGAGTCAAAAAAGGCAAATGATGATTTCTCTACTTGTGTAAAATTGTATCTTAAGTAGTAACTTATCTACTAAGAAATTGATTATAATCTAGGATTGTGGAAAGATAGGGCATGTAGATTTGGAGGTTTATTTTGGTGACAAGACTTTCATATATAAACATGCATATGTATCCTGTATCGAAAGCATAATTGTTGAAATCCTAGCTCCTGCTATTGCATGTTTCTACATCTTTAGTCCACCTCACAGCACTTGTATCGGAGTTTAAACGACTGTTCTCCGTCATCAAAAATGGTTGTACCTTGTATCGGGGTTTAATTTTTCCTCGTCAAAAAAAAAAAAAAAAAAAAAAAGCTACATGTTACCAAGAAGTTTACACTTTCTTCCACCCCAAAAAAGTGATCGTAACCATAAAGTTGCCGAATCATCATCATCATCATCAAAAAAAAAAAAAAAAAAAAAAAAAGGGAAGCAAGCCAAAGGAGGATAAAGAGGCATAGTAGAATAAATCACGGGCTATATAGGCAGATTTATGCATTAGTGGAGTTTAGTTAGATTTCCTTGCATGTTATTAGAGAAAGAGCATATTCATATTTATGTAGGAAAGGAGTTGATCTAAAATAAGCTAAAGATGAAAGATGTCTCTTGAAAATCCTAAATCTTTGTTTATAATCATATTTAAGGTAGATTGCTTTATGAAAAAGGTACAAAATTTTCTTCGATGAGAGGAACTGATGCTTAAAACGACTCAATACATCCACTTCCACTTCATATTGATGCTTGTTTTTTTTTCTTTCTTGTTGCCAATGTTGCTTGTTCATTTGCATATATGTTGCCTATTTGTTCATGCATATTCATGTTGCCTGTTTCAATTCTTTCTTTCATGCAAATTTTTCTTCATGTCGCGTTACCTACTTATTCATGCATATAATCAATTTTCCTTCCATGTTTCTTATGTTGCCTATAAAAGAATTTGATGCCTGGAACATTTTGTTTTTCAGAGATGCTAGAGTGGCGCTTCCGGAGGAATCGCAGGTTTAGTGGGGGCGAATGTCGTTGAGATTTTCTCTCCTCTCTCACTTGTGAAGGCCTACAAAAAACATATTTGGTGAAGGTAGCCAAAATTCCCCGAGAAGTCCAGTATGCATCAAGGATGTCAAAGGAAGGTCACATACAAAGTTTCAAAGAAATCAAGAAAGTCCATGGTAGCGGTCAAAGCTGGTCAAAGTTGGTCAAAGTTAGGAAATTAGGGCAAAAATTTCATTGTCACCAAATTAGATGAAAATCCATATACTTGTAAAGATTGTCAAAGGCAGTCTATAGCCCAAATTTCAGCAGAAAATGGATTTTGTAGCACATTGATATGCTATGTTCATTTTGTAAAAATGTAATTTTTCTAGTTTGACCCTACAAATTCTTGTATAGAAAATTATGTTAGCCATATGGTTTGGCATGTATAAAGACCATATGTGGCTACATATTTGTATAAAGTTTCAAGGCTATCCGAGCTTCCTAGACACCTTAATGCCACCTTGCAAGCTTCCAAATGTAGTCAAACTTGTACAAGTTAGATTCAGATGGGAGTTTTTTCTGCATATTCCTGAAGGAGATCTTTGGAAACATAGTCCTACAATGTTTCATCTTCATCAAAGCCTATTTGGAGGGTCAAAGAGTACAAAGTCCAGTTTTCAGGATCACCGCAGTTTTCTAGTTTAAGAAAATTGAAGGCTTGAATGTCTGCCACATGTCAAAATATGATTGAACCATGTTGTACGGTCAAGATGAGCTCATATTCAAGGGTGGAGATGCACTAAAGCATAAAGGAAGGAGGATCCACGAATTTTTTCCATAAAAGAAGACCTTTTTTACAATCAAAGATCAATAATGCAGCATTTCTCCAAAAATAGTGGCTTATCTTATCCGAATTGATGTCAGCACTGATCCGACGGTCCAGATCATCCCCAGATCCAATGGTGGAGAATGAGGGCGCCTAAATTTCACTCCTTTACACTAGATTTGATAGAAAGAACAATTCCAAGCCATTGATTTGATTAATCAAATGGTTGTAATCAAAAGTAGTGATCCTAGAGTTGAGAGTTGATTTCTCTAGATCCAAGGGCCCAAATTCATTCAAAAAACTATATAAACCCCCCTCCAAACTCCTAGAGCATCATTGTTAGGCATCCATAGGGCTCATGCTAGCTTACGGTTTCCTTGAGACGATCACCCTCGGTTGAGCGAGTGAGGATCCAAGGTGAGCTAGTATGAGTATAGAACCTAGTTTCAAATTTAAGTTAGAACTCCAATCTAGGATAGGCTCTTGAAACCAGCATCTCTATCTTGACTCACCCTCGATAGAGCGTGTGAGTGAGTTAGAGCTGATTTTAATGAGTCTTAGACTTCTTTAGTTAGACGTTACGAGCCTAGACAGACATAGGGTCACTGGAGTGGAACTCACCTTCTTACGTGTGACATTCGGTTGAACTGTCATGGTTTGAGGGTCGGAACCACCTTTGATCAGTAGAGTGCTTAGCATGACGTACCACGACTATATTTTACATGTAACTTAATTCAAATCCTTTTAATTCATGTCACTTGTCACTTGTCTCTTGTCTCTTGTCTCCTCTCTCAGTCTCTTAAGTATTTTTACATGTCTTCTATTTCTTCTATGTGTGAGAAGGCTCCGCAGTATTGCGTTGAACCAGTGAGGATGTTTCTTTGAGCTTGTGAGTAAACTCTATCATCATAATTCACTTGCATGCATATAATCCATACATACCCATACATATTGATTAGTTTCTGAAAGTGTATAAGAAGCTCCAATATTGGACCATTCTTCCTTTCGAAACTGGTTTATGTGTAAGGGTTCCATCTATTCTCTTCATGCATACATATCATCCAAAAAAGACTATGCATATGGATTGGAATTAGGAAGTGTTTAAGAAGCTCCTTCAATGGACCATTCTTCCTTCCAAATTTCATTCGTATGTATGGTTCTCTTTCATTCTTATCATTCATGTTCATAAATCTAACTTGCACTCCTACATTCCTATTCCCATAATCATTTCAACATCTCTCTCTTCTCCATACTCAACATTAATTTCACTTTCATGTCCTTAAACCTTCCAACATTCATTAGCTTCATACACCCTGTGTGTGCCACGACCGGACCCGATCCACCCGGATTGCGATCACCTCCACAGCGGGAGAATACTTCTCCCATGAATTTGATTCTTTTCTTCAAAGAGGAATCAAAAGAGAGGTAACTACAAGATACACTCCTGAGCAAAATGGATTGGCAGAAAGGAGGAATAGGACAATTTTTTATGCTGGAAGGTCCATGTTAAATGAAAAGCATTTGCCTAACTATCTATGGGCTAAGGCTTTATCTACAGCCACCTACTTGATTATCAAGTTGCCTTCAAAATCCCTTGATGGGATGAATCCATATGAGGCTTGGAATGGAAGAAGACCTAGCTTAGATCATTGTAAAATTTTTGGATGTATTGCTTATGTTTATGTTCCCTCACAGGTTAGAGGCAAGATGGATCCAAAGGCAAAAAGGTGTGTATTCATTCGATATGACAACAATCAAAAGGGTTAGAGGTTATACAACCCTACCAACAAAGGATTCTTGAAAAGTAGAGATGTAGTTTTTTATGAGAACAATTCATGGTATGAAGATTCATACAGGAAGGTCAAATTTCCATATGACCTTGAAAAAGATTTTCCAAAGCTTGGTAGAGAACGTCAACCAAAGATTAAGAACAAGATACTTCAGAAGATGATGAAGAAACACAGATGGAAAAAATCAAAGCATGGAAGTCTAAAGGTAAAACAAAATTGCAGGAACTTGGACATGAGGTAGAATCATCACAACATGGCTTAATAAGGTCTATAAGGGAAAGAAAAAAACCAGAAAGGTATGGGTTGGACACCTCATTAGTAACTAAACATCTTATTTACATAGCACAGGACATAAATCAAGAGGATCCATCATCCTTTCAAAAGGCCAAAACAAAATCAGAATGGAAGCATGCAATGAAGGAAGAAATTGAAGCACTTGAGGAAAACAACACTTGAGATTTGGTGCCCAAGACTTCATCTATGAAGCTAATAGGCTCAAGATGGGTCTATAAACTCAAGAAGAATTCTGATCGTTCCATAAATAGGTATAAGGCAAGGCTTGTAGAAAAAGGATTTGCACAAACTCAGGGAAGTGATTATGAGGAGACCTTCTCTCATGTGGCAAAGATGCCTACTATTAGGGTTTTGTTTAGTATAACCTCTTCCAAGAATTGGAAGATACTTCAACTAGATGTAAAGAATGCATTCTTGAATGGGTAGATAATAGAAGAGGTATACATGGCACAACCACCTCGTTTTGAGAATCAAGTTTATCTTGATTATGTGTGTAAATTTAACAAAGCATTGTATGGTCTCAAACAAGCTCCAAGAGCTTGGAATTTCAGGCTTGTTTCATTCTTGCAGGACAAAGGCTTTCAACCAAGCAAGGCAGATCCTTCACTCTTTATTAAAAAGAGTAATTCTAAGGTCATCTACCTATGTGTATATGTAGATGATATTATATTGACAGGAAATGATGCAGATGGTATGAAGAAGATCAAAGATCATATGAGAGAAGAATTCAAGATAAGTGATTTAGGATCACTTACCTACTTACTAGGTTTGGAAGTTGTCTACAAAGATCATGGTTTATTTCTCACTCAATGGAAGTATCTCAAGGATATGTTAGCAAAATTCAAGATGGAGGATTGTAACATTGCAGGTACTCCAATAGAGGTCACCCATAAATTGAGCTCACATGAAGATGAACTCATAGAGGACATCACATCATATCAAAGCCTTGTGGGTAGTCTCAACTATGCCACATTGACAAGGGTAGATATATGCTATAGTGTGAGTGTGCTAAGTCAATTCATGCACACACCAAGGAAACCACACATGGATGCTGCTAAGAGGATACTCAAATATCTCAAAGGAACCATAAATGAAGGACTTTATTATCCTTATGTATCTGATTTAGGGTTGAAGCTATTTTCTGATGCAGATTGGGCTGGCTCCAAGGAAGATAGAAGGAGCACTTCAGGTTATCTTACCTTTGCAGGTTCAAAGCTTATTTCATGGTCATCCAAGAAGCAACCTGTAGTTGCTCTCTCTTCTATTGAAGCTGAATACAGAGGTCTTGCCATAGCTACACAAGAAGCTATGTGAATGAAGACATTATTCAAAGATCTTGGATTGGAGTTTGGAACTCCAACTATTTTTGGTGACAACATGAGTTCTATTCATTTAGCTGCTAAACCTATTTTTCATGCAAGGACTAAACACATTGAAGTTAATTATCACTATGTAAGAGAGAAGGTGCTAAGAAAAGAGATTCAAATATCATGTGTCCACTCATTTACAATGTGCAGATATTTTGACCAAAGCATTGGATGGTACAAAACTTTGCAAATTCAAGGCTATGATTGGATTGCAGGTTATTCTTGAAGATTGAAGACCTCAAGCATACTTGGCTTGAGTGGGAGCTGTTGGAGAAAATCTATTACAAGCCTAAGTATTGGCTTGAGAAGTAGTAAGAGAAGACAATGTATGGAAATTTAAGAGTTCACTTGTGAACTCACCCTTGTAATTGTTTGATCATTTACTTGATGTAAAAGTAAGAGGAATCAAGTGGCTGAGTTCACTTGATAAGAATAGAGAGAGAAGCCACGAAAATTTGATTTGGAGGTCGAAGAATCAATCAATCTCTAAAAATTAGGAAACTACTTTTAGGTGAGCGAGATTCAAATTCAAATCTTTGCTACAAAACTGTTTATATATACATGGCAGTTTAGTTGCAGTTTAGGGGCGTCCATAAGCTGAGATATATGCTATATCAAGTGTGGATAAAGGCACACACTTGTATCTGTAAGTTCATTGTATTCTACGATCAATATACATTCATATTTATCATCATACAAGTTCATATCTTCATGGTTGTGTGAGTCTACTCTTTATGTTATGCTTCTCAAGTTTTTTAGTCAACTTGCAGAGATCACTACTCTTAGTATGGTGCATCTTGTTCAATGATTTATTTTGCTAAAGTTTTCTTTTACAGACTACTATATGCTCACAAAATTTTGTTGCTATTGCAACTCTCAATCTTGAGTTATGTTTAGTTGAAGTCAACCCTATCTGTTCATATTCACTTCTTTGTCAGAGTTTCGATTTTAATAGTCATCTTGTGAGAGTTGGTTCTCTTGATCTTCAATTGGTATAGGTGCTCGATCCAATCCCATTGGTCCCATGACAATGTCAAGTAATTCATAAGAGTCCAAAATTGTAGAAATTTTGAACTTCAAGAGTGTATAGTTGGTTCCATCTAGCTTCCCTTTAGTGAATGCAGGTGGACACATTCAAAAAGGTGCATCATTAACATTAGCTAGAGCAACAAGACCAGTGTTTGAGGATGAAGCCTTCATGTAATCATTCTAATGATCTATTGATATTATAGTCTACTAGTAGGCTAGAATAGTGATACTTCTCAAGCTATTCAAACCTTACGACTCTGATACCATGTAAGATAATAGTTATGCAATATAACACAAGAGCAGTAGCAGAGAAGATAGCAAATATAGGAGAATCTCAACAATTTTCTACTAATAGCAAGTACAAAGATGATGGCATTGTCACTCATGCGCTCTCAAGGTAGAGCTTAAATGGTGATCTAGACAACTCTAGATAGGGAGATACAAGGTAGAGGTATGCTAGCTCGATTCGATGTCTCAGGTAGTCGAGAAGTTATGTATATATAGGAAAATGGGCAGCCTTCCACGGACAGCTATACATGGGCAGTAGAGCATGGGTAACCACCACCCATGTAGTTGCCATACAAGGCTTAGGATAGTTAAAATGACCTAACAAATATAAATGACTTCTAACTTTGAGAGGGAATATTCTCTTTATCGTCGTGTCGAGGGTGCTGCCCCTAGACCCCCACCAAGGGGACTGTTGGCCCCTTGGGGCCCCCTAACCAGGTGGCCCACTGACCCCCTTGGACCCCCCAGCCAAGGCTCCTCATCGTTTCCTTGAACCCCATAATTGGGGACCCTGGTAACTCCCTTTCCTTATAATACCTTACATGGTCCAATATGACCATCCAACATGCAAGTTGGTATTCCCATCAATTGGGTAATGCACGCTTGGCTTCTCCTCATAATGGGGGCCTTACAAAATGTGCATACAATCATGAGGGGTAGACATTGACCATATACTAACAATATTAATATGTATGTCTGAGTTAACATTAATAACTATTAAATAGAATTAAAAAAAGAATAAAATTAAAAACATAATAAAAAGGAAATTAAAAACAACATAAATAGAAAGGAATAAAAAGAAAGCCTAAATAAATTATAAAGTAAACAAAAGAAAAAGTGCATAAAGAAGGATGCGTGCATATATCTAAGAGTGTGTATGTGTGAGTTGTGAGTGAGTTAAGTGTATGAAGTGTCTGGTATGCATGGTTGTGGTGTGTTTGCATGTGCATATGTGAGTAAACTAAAGTAGTGTGTGTTCGTGTGGATGAAATCTATAAGTCTATTTAAATGTATGCATTTGTGTGATGTTCTTTTTCTAATACTTAGTGCATAACATTTTGAGCTTTTATGAGAGTTTATAAAACATTATGAAGCTTACAAAAAGAGATCAAGTGTTTCCTAATGCTCGGGGCTGCAGATGTTGGACCTCTTTTTCATCCATCATTTTATTGGGATGTGTTTACTTCATATGGGCACTTCGATTTCTCATTGAGATAAAAGCTACATTGATTTCATATTGTTGAGCATACTTTGTTTAGGGCTATACTTTGTATAGAGTTTTATGATAAGCATCCCTATTACTCATTTAAACTCATTTCGTTGAAGGACCACTAATGGAAGTAGATTCCTCTAGTTTAGTTAATACATCTTCAATAGAAATTCCTCTTGTTCAAGTGCATCAACTTTCCTAAACTTAGTTAAATTACATAATTGTTTAACACTTGCATGCCCTAGTTCATGCACATAGTAGCAACTCAATCAGTTTTGAATTCACTTATCATGCCTTAAAGCAATGCACAAGCACCCTGTGTGTAGCCATGAAGAGACCCATAGAAAAGGTGGACCTGGTCCACTCAGTGGTCTCAATTTTTGCCCCAGAACATCATGTAGAAATTCAACATTTTTGTTGGAGTTAGACGTCTACAAAAGCACGCGAACAACACAAGGAAGAAGAAGAAGCTTGGAGCATAACACACAATACTAAATGTATTACCACTAGAATATGAAAAGATAAGCAACCCATTAGAGCTATAGGCATATATACAAGTTGAGGGAAAACAACTCCTAAAGATGGAAAAAGTTTCGTGGTGGTCCTAGTGTGTCCACACACATCACTACCTAAATATATCAACAAATCCCCCCTGGGCATGATGTGATGAACAAGGCATTGTCATGCATGTATAAGGAAGTGCCAAGCTATGTGGAATCAATCCACAAAAGGAAGTAAGCCCAAAGCTTTGTGGAAAGCTTCAAAGTTCTCCCTAGGCAGAGCCTTTGTGAAAAGGTCTACAATGTTCTCCTGCATGGGCACATATGCCAAGCTGATCTCTCGAATAGAGAATCTCTCCCCTGACATAATGATCCTGCACCTTAATGTGCTTAGTGTGAGCATGGAACACAGAGTTCCTTGCAATTGACAATGCGCTCTGACTATCAATGAAGATGTTGGTGGCAGAAGACTAACCAACACCCAAATCAGCCATAAGGCATCTGAGCCACACACATTCAACAATCACTATGAAAGTTGTCCTATACTTAGCCTCACAACTGGAAGTGGCCGTAGTAGGCTGCTTCTTACTCAATCAAGATATGCATGAGCTACCAAGAAGGAAGGAAAAACCACTAGTGGACACATGACTGTCATAGCAACCAGCCTAGTTAGAGTAAAAAAAGCATGTAAATCTGGCAGTAGTGATCCCCCCTTGGGATAAAACAACCCAAGTAGTCGGGTACCACTCAAGAAGTGAAAGATGCACTTAAGTGCCTACCAATGCTTGACACCTCGGCAATGCATAAACTTGCTCATCTATGAGACAAAAAACTGAATATCTGGCCAACTAATGCATAAGTAAATCTGGCATCCAACAACCTGTTGATAGATCACAGCATGAAATGCATCTCCAGCATCATGAAGAATTGATCGTAAATCTGTTTCTGTAGGAGTGGCAATAGGTTTATAGTCTTCAAGGCCAAAACAGTACAATAATGTGTCAATATACTTTGTTTGACACAAAACCATTCCACCATCAACGTGCATAAGTTGAATGCCCAAATAATAATGCAAATGCCCTAAATAAAACATTTCAAATGAAGCATGCAAATGAGCCTTGAAATCAGAAATATGCTTCTCATGAGGACCAGTGAGCAGCATGTCATTGACATACACAACAATTATCAGAAGCACATTATTAGCACATTTAACATATAAGGTGCTTTTGGTTGGACTCTTCTCAAAACCATGTGCAATGAGATAGGCATGTATCTTTTCATACCAATCACATGGTGCTTGCTTTAAACCATATAATGCCTTCTTTAACCTGCACACCTAGATTTGATGCCCTTTCTACACAAAGCGACAAGGCTGAAAAACATACACCTCTTCATGCAAGTTACCATTCAGAAATGTTGTTTTAATGTCCAACTGATGTACATTCTAACCATATGAGGTACAATTGCATATATGCTATGAATAGTAGTCATTCAGCAAGTAGGTGTAAAGGTGTCATAAAAATCAATGCCTCTTTCTTGTGCATAACCCTTTGCAACAAGCCCACTTAGTGCTAATGGACTTCTTGCCAGGAGGCAAGTTACATAAAGACTAGGTACCATTTTTCATGATAGCATCATACTCAGATTGCATTGCAGCCATCCAATGTTCAAAATTTTTCATCAAACAAAACATGTTCAGTCTCATCACAGAGACTAGATGCAGCCATAGCATAGCAATTAGATGCAAAAGAGGCACTATGAGAGCCTGAACAAGTACGATATGACAGAGGTGAATCTAATTTGCTCTCACGCAAAGTCTCCACTAGCCATTTTGGCATAGTTTTTGCCTTCTGAATATTATCTCTCTCATCAACAAGTGCATCATGCAAATCTGTATCACAAATGGAATGATCTGCATCATCACATGAAACCTGCAATGGCTGAGAAGTTGCGTCGTTAGGACCAATACTAGACTATCCACCTATAAAAAGAGGCAACTCATATATGTCTTTGGAGCTAACAAATGTCCTTAGTACATGAAAGTAAAGGCTAAATAGCATCTTCCACAATAACAACATCATAGCTAACCAAAATGCATTTAGTATGTGGATGATACAAACAATAACCTTTGCTTTCAAAACTGTACCCAGCAAAAATATATTTTACGACTTTATCATCCAATTTCCTACGATGTTGTTCAAGCACTAATGCATATGCCAAACAACCAAAAACACGCAGATGAGCAACAGATGGCTTGCGACCATGCCAAGCCTCGTATGGAGTGATATACTATAGTGCTTTAGTAGGACACCTCTTAAGTACATATGTTGCACACATGATAGCCTGAAAGCCAGAAACTATGTGGTAAAGCCTGACTCTTGACCATACACCTCGCCATCTCCATGAGTGACCTATTCTTCTGTTCACCAACTCCATTCTGTTGAGGTGTATATGGCACTGTACACTGATATTTTATTCCAGGCTCAGCCATAAATGCATTAAAGTCAGAAGACATATATTTCCCCCCTCGATCAGAATGGAGGGTTCCCATTTTACATGCTGACAGATTTTCAACCAAAAACAAAAATTGTTTGAAGCACATAAACACTTCGGACTTTGCTTTGAGTGGATATACCCATGCATGCGTGGAAAAATCATCAATCAAAGTCATGAAGTAAAGTTAGTTTCCAAAAGAAGGTGTCTGCATAGGGCATGCATGCCAAAGCTTTGCATCTACATAGCCTGAGAATCATGTACTGCACATGCTTCATATATTTTTCATAGTCTATGAGCTTATACAAACCACAACATAAAATTCCAAAAGCAATAATCATGTCACCATTTGACAGATCATGAATTGTACATGTGTCATCAACAAATTTCACAACCAAGCCAAACTTGGCTAATGTAGAAATTGATAACAGATTTTTCTTGATCCCTAGCACAAATAAAGCATCTGACAAAGTGAAAGAACTACCATAGTAGTAGTGAGAACTATCTTATCAACTCCCATGATAGGATAAGAGGAGTTGTTGGTGCATGTGACATTATTCCCTATAGGGGTAGGCTCGAGTGAAGTGAAGAATCTACACTACAAGGTAATATGTTTGGTTGCCCCACTATCAAAGTACCAAACATCTCAGTCTACTATAGACATACAATGTTCAAGAGAAGATGGATAAAAACTACAAACAGTAGTAAACATCCATTTCTACACAAGATTAACATACTCTATTTTTGGTGTAGAGGCCTTTGCAACAACCATTCCAGCCTCTTTTCCAACCAGTTTTGGACAGTTCTTTGTAACATGATTGTTTCCTTTACAATACATACAAAAGAATTTGTGCTTTTCTGATTTCTTTTCATCTTTGTCTTCCATCTTCGAATGTGCAGCATGAAGTTTAAGAGAAACTTCACCAGTTCTGGATGCCTTTTTACGGTCAGACTTTGTACTGTGTGTACGTGTTCCTTTTCACCGGATTCTTTGATCAACTTATAGTTGAGACTACTAGCTTCAAGATGAGCTATCACTCATGAAAATCTTTACACTGTGCTGCGAGATCTAACTCTCAGAAGTACCGGAAAATGTTTACTTAGAAAACTGTAACTGTTAACTAACTTTCACAGTAACATGAAATTACTCAGATTTCTTCACATACAAAGAATGCGCTTAATCTTCCACATGAACATGTGTTTTCTATTAGAGAAGATGTGTACAAAATAGCTTGGCCTCACTTTGCTCATAGCTATGGAAAACTCTCCTACTCTGAGTAGTTATTCCTTACCATCTCTCTCAGATGAATACCCGACAATTCAGGTTTTACTATTCATCTCTACATACGCGATCTCTGGCGTCTTCTTCTTCCTCTATATGTGCTCTTCTATTCTTTCCTCTATATACATTTTGATCCGAGATTTAAAAACTTGTTTTACTGGAAGTTTCTATGAACTATATTACAGTCATGAATTTGTCCCTTCACTGAGACTTGATTTTCTGAATACTTTGTTTCTGCTTCTCTTTATCTTCCTTCGTCTTTATGTCTATCTGTATGTCAAATTTGTGAGTGATTCTTCAACAGCTCCCCCTCAATCACTAATTTGCATTCTGTGATCTTTCATATATTCTTCTTTCTTTTATACTTGCCATTTCTTTGAATCTGCTTGTCTTTACTCCATCCAAGCTCTTTGTTAGAATATCTGCAGTCTGATCTTTTGTAGGAGTGAATACTAATTCAATCTCCTTCTCCATTACCTTTTCCCTCAGGTAATGATATTGAATTTCTATGTGTTTTGTTCTTGCATGAAATACTGGATTTGCAGCAAGATACAAGGAGCTCATATTATCTCCATGTATGATAGGTATACCTTGATCAATACCCATGCTTTTGAACAAGGTTTGTATCCATATCACTTCTTTAGCTGCTTCCACAAGTCCTTTATATTCTGCTTCTCTTGACGATAAAGCCACTGTATGCTGCTTCTTTGAACACCAGCTTACAAGCTTATCTCTTAGGTATATCATATACCCATGTGTGGACCTTCTATCATCTTGACTTCCTGCCCAATCTGAGTCATTGTCAACTTTATATCTGACGTATAAGGATAACATAATCCTTCCTTTATAGTTCTTTTGATATATCTAAGAACTCTTTGTCCTGCAACCCAATGTTGATCCTTTGGACAATGCATGAACTGTGAGAGAACTCCCACTACATAACTGAGATCCAGTCTTGTTAGTGTAGCATAAATCAAGCTTCCCACTAACGACTGATACTTCCTCATATCTTTAAACTCTGCACCACCATATTTGCTGAGTTTATGATTTACTTCAAGCGGTGTTGAAGCTTCTCTGCAATTCTCCATGTTAAACTTCTTTAGTAAGTTTAGGAGATACCTTTCTTGTGAAACATATACACCATGATCTGTATATGTAACTTCCATTCCAAGAAAATCTGATGATTTTCCTAGATCACTGATCTTGAACTCTTTTTCAAGCAATCTCTTTACCTCTTTGATTCCTTCATCTGAGGTTCCTGTGATTATTATGTCATCTACATAAATACAAATGTAGATCATGCCTTCATCTGTTCTCTTAATGAGTAGACTTGCATCAGCTTTCGAACTTTGGTATCCAAGGTCATTGAGATACTTCACAAGTCTGTAATTCCAAGCTCTTGGAGCTTGCTTCAATCCATAGAGAGCTCTTCTTAATCTGCAAACATGATCTGGGTAATTAGAACTTACAAACCCTTCAGGTTGTTCCATGTAAACCTCATCTGATATATATCCATTCAGAAATGCATTCTTTATATCCAGCTGGCTTAGCTTCCATCCTTTTGATGCTTCTATAGCAATCAATGTCCTTATGGTTGACATCTTTGCCACCGGACTAAATGTCTCATCATAATCTATGCCATGCGTCTGAGCATAGCCTTTGACCACCAATCTAGCTTTGTATCTAGCTATCCTTCCATCTGCAAGTTTCTTAACTTTGTAAACCCATTTATTTCCAATCACTTTCTTACCATTTGGTTTTTGAACAAGTTCCCAAGTCTTGTTCTCTTCAAGAGCATTGAACTCCTCCTTCATTGCTTCTTCCCATTGTTTCTTACCTTTTGCTTCACCGTACTTCTGAGGTTCTTCATCTTCCTTTACTAAGTAAGCATAATTTTTCTGAGTCAAATAAGAAGTGTCATAGGAATACCTTGTTGGTTGTTTCCTTACTCTGTTTGACCTTCTTAGCTCATATTCTTCATGTGTATCTGAATACACATCTTCATCACATCTTGGTTCATCTTTGTTTCTCATACCTGATCCGATCCTGGACGTACTTGCCTGCATATGATCTTCATCTCCATTCACCTGCATATGTGATTTTCCTTTTTCTTTTCTTGTTATCTCTTCTTCAAGTGTTTCAACACTATGCTCTTTATCTGTATACCAACTCTTTCCTTCATCAAATGTCACATCTCTGGAAACAGTAAACTATTTGGTTAGAGGAATCCATAACCTGTAACCCATCTCTTTTTCATCATATCCAATGAACACGTATTTTTCAGCTTTTGGTTCAAGCTTATGTCTCAGCTATGATGGTACATAAGCATAAGCAACTGATCCAAACACTTTACAATGATCAAGTGTTGGTTTCTTGCCCCACCAAGCTTCATAAGGGGTCATCTCATTTAAAGTTGTACATGGTAATCTATTTACTAGATATGTAGCTGTATTTACAGCCTCAGCCCAAAGATAGTTTGGACAATTCTTCTCCTTTAGCATTGCTCTTGCAAACTCAACTAGAGTTCAATTTCTTCTTTATGCTACTCCATTTTGTTGCGGTGTATACCTGCAAGTTATTTCTCTTTTGATACCTGCATTCCATAGATAATCATTGAATTCTCGAGAAAAATATTCTCCTCCTCCATCAGACCTTAGTCTTTTGAGTTTTTGTCCTGTAAGTCTTTTAGCATATGCATGAAAATGCCTGAAAGCTTCAAATACTTCTGACTTCTCTTTCAAAACATAAAGAGTTATCCATCTTGTTGCATCATCAATAAAAAGAACATAATACCTTGAGCTGTTGATAGATCCTTCTTTTGTCGGTCCCCATACATCTGTATGTATGAGCTGTAACACACCATCGTGTTTGTACCCTTTCTTCTGAAATGGTAACCTGTGTGCTTTTCCCATCCAACATGCTTCGCACTTATGAATCATATGTTGATTCTTTATATTTGGTAATCCTCTCACGGATTGTTTCTCCACCATAGTTTTGATTCATGATTTCTGACTCCGATAGGAAATATTCTATGGAATATTCCCTTTACCGTCGCGCCGGGGGCGCTGCCCCCGGACCCCCACCAAGGGGCCCACTGGCCCCTTGGGATCCCCCAGCCAGGGGGCCCACTGGCCCCCTTGGAGCCCCCAGCCGGGGCTGCTCCCCGCTGCCCCGGACCCCCCAATTGGGGACCCTGGTAACTCCCTTTCCTTACAATACCTTACATGGTCCAATATGACCTTCATCCAACATGCAAGTTGGGATTCCCATCAATTGGGTAATGCACGCTTGGCTTCTCCTCATAACGGGGGCCTTACAAAATGTGCATACAATCATGAGGGGTAGACATTGATCATATAGTAACAGTGTGATCAAGGCTTGACCAACATTCCCTTGTACTTTCAGAGTAAAAATTCTACCTTCCTTTTTACCATGGACAATTTGTTTGTATCCTTTCTCTAGATCTTCAACAAATACTCCTTCATTTGTAAACCTGACTTTAAAACCTTTTTCTACTATCTGACCCACGGTGATCAGATTCTTCGGAATTGTTGGAACATACAAAACATTCGTTAGTAGGTCAGCTCCATTCTTACACTTTACCTTTCCAATTGACCTTACATTATGTTTTGTGTTATCACCTGTCTGTACTGTATGATTTGAAATACATCCTTCAAGTTCTGATAACAATTCTATATTTCCTGACAAATGATTTGAACAACCAGAGTCAATATAGAATACCTTGAGGTCTTCATTTTCTGACACACTTATCGAGTTCATCATCAACGTCGTATGATCATCATTCTACGTATCATTCGCATAGTTGTAGTAAGTAGTGTTGTGAGACTGATTCTGTCCCCAACTTCTTGCTCCACCTCTACCATATCTGCCTCTTTGGTTTTGTCTTCCTCTTTGATATCTTCCACTTCTACATCTACTGTTATTATTCTGATTCTGACTTCATCCTTGAGAATTATGCCAGCAATCATGAGCCAAATGATTGCTTAATCCACAGATCCAACAAGTCTTCTTGTTGTTAGTCTGATTACCTCTTCCTTTACCTCTTTTTTTGACATTACCTCTTTCTCTTGCATAATTTTCTTGAGCAGTCACTTCTTCTTCATCTTTTTCTTTACCTCTGTCACCTTTCTTCTTATTCTTTGCATACATAGCAGAAATATGTCCTTTTTCTCCATCTGTCTTCAAATCTTGCTCAAACGTTAGCATTAGTCCAAGCAACTGATTTAAATCTGGTACAAAATGATTTAAAGACAGTTCAGTTGAGAGTACGAAAGGTTTCCACCTTTCATCTCCTCTCAAACATGCAAGCACTTGCGCTATTAACCTGTGGTCTTCGATATCTTCATTAATGGATCCAAGACTGTCTGCCAAGTCTTTCGTCTTAGTGACATAATCACTAATGCTTTGACTTTGCTTTTTCTTGAACGTTGTAAACGCTGACCATAAGCTAGCCTTTCTAGCTTTCGTTGTATTTTGGAAATGATCTTCCAAAGCACTCCATATGTCTTCTACTTTCTCCAGACCTCTAATATGCGGTAGTAGATGATCTGTAACGGTATTGTAGATATAAGCTCTTGCCGTTGCATCTTTCTTCTGCCACAGCTTCAAGGCTTCTAACTCTTCTTTCTTCGGTTGATTGTCATCTTCGAAATTCGGCTTCTTTTCTTCTCCTGTCACATATATCATTAAGTCTTTACTCATAAGTATAGCTTCCATGCGCATTACCCATGCGGGATAATTATCTCTGTCCAATTTTTCAAGAGATATGATCTGCCGTAATCTTCTTGATTCTGTTACTTCCAGTGAGTGTAATGTTTAAAAAATTTTACCTTTAACAAATCTTTACCCTTGAGAATTACTTCGGAACGTTTCTTGATGCCGTTAGTTAGCTTTCACCTTTCTTTATGAAAATTCTTCAAATTCTCTTTCCATTTCTTCTTTTGAGAAACCATTCCTGCTTTTCATAATCTTTTCTTGTTCTGATACCACCTGTTGATCTTACTACTCTGATACCACTTGTTGATTTCGTGACAAAAGCTCGTTCACTAACAAGACTGCAGAAAATTGCCACGACTCAACTAGAACTAAGCTAGAGTGATATTAGAACACCTCTATAATCATCAGTAGCTTAGCAACCTTCTAAAACTGAAAACTTTATAACTGTATCTAGTGAATGCCGAAAATTCACTTTACCAAAAAGCTTCGCGTTTCCTTCAAGCTTCAATTCTGTACTGATTTACTTCAAACTTTACACTACTACGTTTTCTTACAATTAAATAATCTTTTCGTTACTTAAATGTGCCAAAACTATGTTTTGAACTCACCGAAATTTCATCGGAACTTCACCAAATTGTTAATGGAATGTCACCATAATCTTACCGGAATCTTACCAGAATCAACTGCAATTCTGTTTGTAATTACTTCAAATGATTGTTGATGAAGTAAGGAAGTAATACCTGAGCTTCCTTCAGTAATTGAACTCTTTCTGAAGTTTAAGAAAAACTTCACCAGTTCTGGATGCCTTTTTACGGTCAGACTTTGTACTGTGTGTACGTGTTTCTTTTCATCGGATTCTTTGATCAACTTATAGTTGAGACTACTAGCTTCAAGATGAGCTATCACTCATTAAAATGTTTACACTGTGCTGCGAGATCTAACTCTCAGAAGTACCAGAAAATATTTACTGAGAAAACTGTAACTGTTAACTAACTTTCACAGTAACATGAAATTACTCAGATTTCTTCACATACGAAGAATGCGCTTAATCTTCCACATGAACATGTGTTTTCTATTATAGAAGATGTGTACAAAATAGCTTGGCCTCACTTTGCTCATAGCTATGGAAAACTCTCCTACTTTGAGTAGTTATTCCTTACCATCTCTCTCAGATGAATACTTGACAATTCAGGTTTTACTATTCATCTCTACATACGCGATCTCTGGCGTCTTCTTCTTCCTCTATATGCGCTCTTCTATTCTTTCCTCTATATTCTGGTTCTATGCTCTCTCTTATATACATTTTGATCCGAGATTTAAAAACTCGTTTTACTGAAAGTTTCTATGAACTATATTACAGTCATGAATTTGTCCCTTCACTGAGGCTTGATTTTCTGAATACTTTGTTTCTGCTTCTCTTTGTCTTCCTTCGTCTTTATGTCTATCTTTATGTCAAATTTGTGAGTGATTCTTCAACAACCAACCTTTTCTTAATATAAGAAAATAGCCTTTTTCTTGATGAGTATCACCAAAATCTTTTTCCCATGAGCATCATCAAATATCCTTTTCTTGATGAGTATCAGCAAAGATCCTATTCTCAATGATTACCAAGAAACAACCTTTTCCCAATGAGTATCACCAAATATCCTTTTTGCAATGATTATCACCAAAAAACGTTTTCTTGATGAGTAGCAGCAAATAGCCGTTTCCCAAGGAATATCATTAAATAGAATATTCTTGATGAATTTGGAGGATGCTCCTATACAATTGAGCTTTTGCTCTATCCTGATGAGGGGACCTCTTTTAGAGTGAAGAGTGGAGTGTTATTGCTCGGAAGATCTCTTGATTCTTCAATGCACTATGCTCAAAACGTTTTTTTTTTATACAATTGAGCTTTTGCTCTATCCTGATGAGGGGACCTCTTTTAGAGTGAGGAGTGGAGTGTTATTGCTCGGAAGATCTCTTGATTCTTCAATGCACTCATGCTCAAAACGTTTTTTTTTTTCTCTCCTAGTAAGGTTTAGAACCTTTTCCAAGCTACGCAGCACACTCATGGTCATTCTTTTCTTACACTCCTAGCTCAAGCTATGAGCAAAACATTGATAACGTGTGTAGATCTTTTATCATAATGAGTATTGGATGAAGATTTTACTATCATACATCACGTTTTTGCCACACATAATGTGTAAAATAGCTTTTATGCTCTCCCACAAAATTGTAGATCATTATCGTAGCTACACACAGTAGTTGAATTGCCTTAATCCAGGATTTCTAACTCATGTTATGAGAAAAATACTAACGTATTATTACAACATGGATTGATGGTGTGGTAGATCAAAGAAAGAAGTGTGAAAAGAGGAAGAGGGATGAGAGATGGGTTTGGGTGATGAATTCGGAGTGATGTGGAATGATATTTGATCAATAAGGACTTATGTGAAGAGGATTTACCAATGAGAAACTAGGTAGTGAGGTTTGAGTGATAAGGACTTAGTCTATCAAGTTAGAGCAATAAGGACTTAGGTGATGAGTATGGTTGTATGGGATGCATCACGATGAGAAGTGTATGGAGAAGCTATAAATGATGAGTAATGTGATGAAGGATGGTAGAAAATATTGGCTATCACAATTATCTTTGGCTAATGGCTTGAATTATGAGAAGGCTTAGGAGACCACTCAATTCCATGTTCCTTGGTAAACTGACTTATGTTTTTCATTTCTTTGGCCAATACTTCCAATCTAGAAGAATATTGATTTGGTAGAGAATAAAAACACAAAACAGAGTACAAGAAGAGAAAAAATATATCCTAAATACTATTTTTTATTTTTATCGAAAAAGAATTCAAACCCTCTTATCGATTGCAAAATCCTACCGTGAGAGGTACTAGCGGAATTGGAGGTCTTCTTTCAAAGGAGCTAAAGAACTCCACTTCAATCAACAATTTGAAAACTTCCTATAAAATGTTTTCGCATGATCAAAAAATCTATCAGACAAGTTATCTAAGCATGATCATTGTTGTCCCCAACAAATGTGCCAAAAAAGTGTTAGCTTGTATTATACGTTGTGATCATACACTTTTAATCAACTAATATACAAATATTAGACCTCTCCTTAGTTTCAATTGTAAATAGAACGCAAAACAATGGAGAGGTATCAAGCCATGTTGTCTATTTCCATCCAAGTTTGCTCTCAAAAGAGGTGACCAATCAGGATCTAATCCATCAAGCTCTAGAAGCCAATAAAGTTTCACAATTAGCCATTGCATCACCAAAGCCTTTAGGTAATCAAATCCTCTCCTCAAGCTAATCCACAATTAGGTAACATCTTTCGTGATGAGGGATGGTTAGATGGCCATGTAGCTCGCTAAACACATTACTTGAGTCTCTTATCTCAAGCCAAGTTGGGTTCTCCTTTCACACTTAGGGAAAAAAAAAATCACAAAAAGAATCATATCTCACTCAATGGTTAAACTTTTCTCACCTTCAATAGTTTGTAGTAAAGCTCTCAATGAGTGTCACAGCCAAATAAGTGAAAAGACAAAAGCATATGGTTAACAATCCTATAAAGAGATCAGAAATGTATAGAAATACCCTTCACTCACATAAAATACCTAAACAAGCAATCAATCATGCAAAATAGCTTTAAACAATCACAAACATGATAGTTTAGACATAAATAAAGATAAATAACGTTATATACACATGAAAGAAAATAATACGCATGTGCATCATGTGATTAAAAACAAAGTGAAGAGTTTGTAAGAAGAGAGAGCTCACTGCATCACTTGTAAGAAGAGTTTGACCTTTTATAGTGCCCACCTCATGACCACTAATTCTTAAAATAAGAGATCAAAAAAATAAAATACGTACACTACTCTAGCTCTCCTTCTTGTGGGATTCTCATAAACAAGTATAGTACATAGATAAATATTTACGATTCTTTTTTTATACAATTTGGTGTGAGAAAATCAAAACTTCATGTCACTACCACTACTGTATAAGAAAGACTCTCCCTCACTTTAATATTAGGTTGAGAATGAGTTTTCTTATGGTAAAATACCTTGATAAGGGCTTAAACACCCACTTGATGAGAGGTTGTCTTGGGAAGGACAAATGATTTTTCCACCACTAGTAATTTTCTAAAACATCAAGGATTGGTAGGTAGAAATTGGGAGAAAATGAAGAGGTACAAGACATTAACATATATTAGAATGGAACATAATTTGGAGTATATATCCTATCCATGTTTGGTATTTCTAGCTTAACTATAAACATTTCTAGATTCTATCATTTCTTTTTGAGTATGATAGAAAACATGTAATAATCAGTTTCCATATTTTTATAGCATAATGAAACAAACTATAGATCTATTTAAAACCCCAATTTTCTTGGTTTTTACAAACAAAGATTCAAATGTAAACTTTTAGTACATCAATTAATTGCTAAAAGATGGTAATTGAATAGCTATTGGATTTTGATGATCCAAAACATTGGACCACCACACAAGAGGTTGGGATTGATTGAGCATCACTTCATTTTCAAGCACAAGCCAAACAATAGGATATTTGATAATTGTTCAAAGTTGGTGGGTTTTCTTAATGGATATGAATAATAGGACTTATATTTTATATATAATTATTAAATAAAGACCCACATAAAGGGTTCTTTCTAGAAAAATTCATAAAAAAGGTGGTTAGGATAAGGATCCCTGTAGATCATGATTTATGTGAATAAAAGCAAAGACTCTTGGTAAAAGAGAGAAAATTTTTATTTTCATGCTTGATTTTCGAAGTCGCCCTTGTTCTAATCTCTATTTTTTATGTAATAATAAATTCTATAAATATGTTGGGGGGAGATTGCACCCAATCTTGTATACTATCTCATCTATTTGCATCTCTATTTTCTGTGTGTTTTCAAGATGTGTATCCTTTGTGTGAGTGTGTGTTTAAGATCCTTGCAATAGTGCTATCAGAGCTCGTGTGCATCACTATAGAGGGGTCTAGTGCTATTTGTTTTTGGTCCAACATTGTTTATTTTTGGCATTTGATCTCTGTTTTTAAGTTCAATTTCTATTTGTGTCTCTGTTTCAGTTTCTATTTTAGTTTTTTATTTTGTTTCTAGTCCTAGTTTTGGTTTTTGGATTCTATTCCAGTTCTAGTTCTTGAACATGAACCTAAATTTATTCTAGTTCTCAAGCCTAAGCCTACGTTTATTCTAGTTCCTAAACCTAAACCTATGTTTACTCCTTTGGCACACTCCAAGGTGTTTAAGACTACATTTACTCCTGCAGTTATTCCTTTAGCTTATGACCTTCGGTTTATGAACAAGATGCCAACCAAGGCATCACCCAAGGCATCACCCAAGGCATAGAACTTTGGCATCTTTAGCTTCCCTGGCACCCATGGCTCCCTTGGCCATCAATGGTTGCTATTGGCTATGCACGAGCACATTTTATTAAGGAGTGGAAATAAGGAGATTTTTATCTACCAGCCCACCCACAACCTTACTTTCACAAGTCAAGTGTTTAATCACTGCACTACTCCCTTGTGTTCTCACTCTACTCCTTTTTACTTATGTTTAATGCAACTTGCATCTATCTTACTTTTTAATTCCCAAAGAATCACCCTTGCCTTTTCCATTTGAATACAAAAAATCTCTAAGTTGTTTTCACATATCTAGCAAGGGGGTTTCTTCTTCTACATACCCATGGACCCTACAAATACCATGGAGGACTTTGATGAATCAACTCTACCCAAGGTACCACTTGAGCAACAAATGGAGCTTCTAGGATTTGATCTTTGAGGTGCCCAAAACGAGATCTAACAATGCAATGAAATACTTGAAAAGATGCATTTTGAAGAGGATAACCTTGCAAGGGTGCCGAAGGCTATTGTCTTTGCTCAACCTGATGGCATGCATTCTAAGATTGGTGTAAAAAACTACCAATTTTTATGAATTGATGCCCAAAAGGATGGTCCACTTGTTCTATCATGTTTGTTACAAGTTCATGATTTTATTATGATGAAACCTATTTTGCAAGTGATAAAGTAAGGTTTTCTACTAACTATTTAGTAGGGAAGGCTTAGCTTTGGTGGAATGTTTTACATCATAGTTCAGATCGTCTGATGATATGGAAGGCCTTTCAAGATAAGTTTAAGGAGTCTATCCTTCCCTCTGAGTTCCATCTACGTGCTCAGCATGCTTGGACCACCTTTACATGGAGGGTTCACATGCTCAAAGATGTACTTGAGGATACCTTGGAGAGGAACTATGGATTACTAAACTTTCATTTTTGTTTTTCTTTAATCACGTAGCTCTTTATAGTAGGAATATAATTTGCATATATGACACATTTACAAATAGGATTTAGTATGTAAACACACTTTCATTACTTTTTCCAATGTAAACTAGAATATTTACAGCATATCATTCACATTCACCTTAATTTAACTCCTCCATGAACATTGCCATGCATGTGATTTTACATGGAACATGTTTATGTTTTTCACTAATGGGACATGTGACTGCCAGTCCATGTCTATTTTATTTATATCAATTGAGGTCAATTGATTTTTCAACTGAGGGGCATGCTATCAATTTTGGAATTTTGGAGTTTAATTTAGTGATTTATTAATGTGTTTTGGTATTTTGATGTAGCAACTAAAGGTTCATGAGGCATGAATGGGCATGGACATTTCAGATGTGTCTTGACTCAAATAATAGGAAACATATTTTATATATAGCTTGTAAATAAAGACCCACGTAAAGGGTTCTTTCTAGAAAAGTAGTAAAAATAGTGGTTAGGATAAGAATCATTGTAGATCATGAAAAATTCAGATATAAGCAAAGGCTTTCTATAAAGAGAGAAAATTTTTACTTTCATGCTTGCTTTTTGAAGCCGCCCTCATTGTAATCTCTATTTTTGACATAATAGAAAATCCTATAAATACACTCTATAGACCAATTGCATAGAGTGCTTAGGGAACGATTGAACCCCATCTTGTGTAATGTCTCGTTTGTTTGCATGTCTATTTTCTCTGTGTTTTCAAGATCCCTATCCTTGTATTTAAGATCCTTGTGACATAATACTTTTTCTTTCTTGGCTGCTAATCATTCAAGTAACTTCATGTCATGTAATTGACCACTATACATTTTGACTTCATCTTTGAGGTTTTAATTCCTTTGGGTATTCATTATCATGTTAAGGTTCTATTGGATGTCCTATACCACCATAATACATATTCAATCATCAATGTGTGGATGATATTTGTCTTAAAGTCTAGATACATCACTCCATCTATCTATAGAGAACATTTTAATCAAATCCTAGAAAGAACTTGATCTCAAGGAACTACCTCTATGTCGTATCATGGCTAGGATTCTAGTCGTTCCATCAAAAGATCATTCTATGCTCCTATTCTTTCTATCTAATCCATGCTTTTTGAAGAAGCTTTAAGCCTTTTGCTGGAATAGAATGCCCACCTTTTGTTTTTGGTTCATATGGCAAGCCTAAGTTCTTGGACTTATGCATATGAATTCATAAGAGCATTGAGTTAAAACCTTAGGCATATACATTCATTAGTTAATTAAGTTCTAAGATTAGAGTCATGCATTACTTTTGCCAAAAGTAAAAGAGTGATTGAGAGAGATATATTGGAAGCAAAAACCATGACCATATTTGAATTGAAAATTTGAAAGAACTCTTAGAAGCATGGAACAATTTTAGGTAGATCCAACCAATAGTGATCTCAAGAAAAGTGTATATATACATTTCCACTTAGTCATACGTACAAGAGCTCAAGATCACACTTTTTGAGTGATTATTGTACCTAGCTCAAAGCTCGTGGATTCCTACAACCACTTTTTGTATCATATCTTACTTAGCAATACATTCACGTGATATTTCATCAATTGCATTACTCTTTGTTCATTATTATAATACATTGTTTGGCTTGCTTAAACTCTACAATATGACCGTAGGGGTCTCTTCTACCATTGAAATAGTTTTTTCATGGTATTAGCTACTTGAAAAGGTCTCCAATTTATCACGTTTTCTCTTGTAGTGGAAATTCATCCTAGTCTCGTCATGTGAACATGTGCAAGAACCCAAAAACAAACCTAATAGAGCTTTTCCAAGGTAAAAATGCCCTAAAGACACGAAAATTTAGCCTTTTCCATGTATCTTCTAGATCTCAAGTTTATGATATCGTATATCATTTGAGTTCATTGATTAAATTAAATATTAAGCGAAATTGATACTTAAATTTCTTGATTCATTTGTATTCTTTTTCTGATTCTTGCCTATTCATGGTGCATGAAGAATAGTGTCTAACAATGGGAAATTTTTGTGTCAGCAATCTTACGTCCGTTTTTCCTTATTTTTGAGTTCTTTAAAAATTGTAGCACTTGAGCCCCTTAAGTTCCATCAACCTTCATTTGATTAAGTCCTTTCCACTAACCCTAGAACTTCAAATCCATCTAACAAGAGTTGACAAAGAGAAGTGATATAGTTCAACATTGCAACTTAGTGCTCAAAGTGGATCTTCCTTGTCCATTCAAAGGAAGTTGTAACTTGTTGTCTAGGAGCTTTCAGGAAGGGAGGTATGCATCCTCTCTTGGATATCCTACACATGGGATTCTCACATGAGTGAAAAGTGGAACTCATGTGGAAGTTAAAGTATATGGACTGGGATGCACGATAGGGTAGACTATCGGGCTTCATTCTCCTTGTCTGAGATGAATTATCATGGTTGCCTCAAGATCCGAGCAGAAGTACTCAAAAGTAAGGGAGTTCTCAAGAGATCAATGACCATGCTACATTGGCATCAAATCCAACTAGGACCAAGGACACATGGAGCCCAACTGCCCAAGGACATGTGAAGATAGCATATTCACACTATAGAGCAAATGAGCGCTCATGTGTATATGGGGAGCGTTTTGCCCCTCTTCTCCTCCCCACTTCTCAAAGTTGGAGGCATTGAAGAGAGGCCTTGTCATTTATACACCAGAGTATTCCATTGCAAGAGCATATGTGGGATAAAACACCCTCCTCTTAGCTATCATGAGTTTCATTTTTGGACCACCGTCTTCTTGAGGGATGTAATTCTAAGGATTATTTTCGAGTTTCTTTCAAGTCTAAGGAGGTAGTTGCATAGGGTTTATAGATTCTCTTAGGGAAAAGCAATATACACACATGTAATTTGGATGTGATGATGCGATTAGGGCAATAAAAATGGTTGAAAGACATTTCGAGCACTCCTCTTTGAAGTTCTCAGAGTTTCTCCTTCATCAAGCTTTGCATTTCACCTTCCCACATCGACATGTCAATCTTCTTTGAGACATAGCTTCGTGCTCCAATATCTGATCAAAGTGTTTTTTTTTTCATCTTTTGAAGATACAATCTAAGCTTTTCTTAGAATCAAACAACTCTTGATTTGGAGAAGTTTTGGTGGATCAAAATCCCTCTACAACATTTCAACAGATACTAGATGATCACTTCCAAGACTAGTTTTTTATCTTTTGGGATCCAAATCACCATCTCTTACTTGGGTTGACATCACTTGGGTTGACATCATAGATTTTATTTGCAGGTGTTGGAGCACTTACATTTTATTGTTGAGGAGCAGAATTGCATCAGTTTTTCTCAATTTTGATGTTTTGAGCTTTTGACATTGCGTTCGACATCATTTTCGTCAATTTTGGTGCTAAGACTCGTCTCAATCCAAGTGGACATTTCGAATTTTCATTTGGAACTGGTGAGGAGTGCAAATCAAAGCCTCAATACTTGGAAGATCACTTCAAAATAGCTCTAGAATGTTTCTATTGTATCAAGGAATTGTTTTAGTGTTATTTTACTCTCTTTCTTGCTTTATAACATTTACTTCCATGTATTATAAACACTCTAATTAGTAAGTAGGGGAGTAAACATTGGATCTAAGGGAAAAAAACCTTTAGGGTATACTTCTCCACGTGAGGAAAATCATCTAGAGGATTTGGAGGATAGAATGGAAGAGGTAGATCAAGAGCAAGAAGTAAAGCAGAAGTTTGAGCAAGAAGAGGAATATTTCTATGTAGAGCTTCATGATGAGTTTGTATCACACAAGAAATTCATGGAGCTGAAGGACCAAACCCTTAGGTTAGGGAGGTACATTGGTAGCATGAACTCTCTAATAGAAAAACTTAAAACTCAAATGATCTCACCAGAGACTCAAGTTACCTCTTTCATAGCTAGGAAGGAAAGAAGATTTCTACTCTTCCTATATTAGAGATGGCTATGAAGGATGTTCCCTTTCCCGGCAAACATAAATCGAAGAGTTTTAGAGAGACTTCCCTCCTGAAAAACCTCAAGCCATCAACCTTTATGTGGGATGACTGTGAGAGGAATAAGGATGTAGTCTACACTTTCTTGCAAAAGTGGAATGACCTGCATCAATTGAAGGGCACCCAACCTGAGTACTGTGTGCAAGAAGTGAGTCTCTTGCTTGGTCCACATGCTTACAAGTGGTGGATGGGTCTCAAGAAGGGAAATTCCATCCCTACAGATCGGACTCATTTTGAAACTCTTTTCTTGAAATATTTTCTTTGTGAGAATGAGGAAGAAAGGAATTGAGATGAGTGGGATAGGATTACATGGAGAACTAGGCCTTTGTTTGTCTATATATCAAACTATAGGGAGATCATACTGAAGCTTAAGGGGTTAGATGAGTTTCAAAAGACGAGAGAGTTTCTAGGGGCTTAGAAAAATCCATTAAGAGAGAGAGGTAAGAAGAAACACACCTGTGTCTTTTGAGGCCCTAAGAAGAGATGCACCTACGACTTTAGTATACTCTTATGGAGATCGATCAGACCCTAAAAGATATTAGTACAATCAAGTTCAAGAAGAAAGTAACCATGGGGAAAAAGAGTGTTTATAAAGAAATAAAGATCATAGGGACCCAAGTTACCCAGTAAGCACTATGAGAGGGCGAAGAGGGAAAACATGTGTTTTAGGTGCCTATCTCCTAGTCATGCACAATGGAATTGTCCACTTAGGAAGGGGGAAGAAAATATGAGAGGACCAAGGACTAGCAGAGCCCCTAATAAGGGCAACAAGGCTTGGTAAAAACAATTCCAATACATGATAGATCTAGTTGCAAGGAGATGCAAGTGATGCATGTGGACATAGAACACATATGTTTGACAAAATCATTGTAGTCATCTCAGTTTGGACCACATGACCTAGTTAAACTTAATGATGTACAGGACTAGGGTGACATTCATGATCGATGACTCTACCACACATAACGTCATAAACTATGCTCCTACCAAGAAGTTAAAGATTCTCCAACAACCTAGTGCACAAAAATACATAGTATCTATCATGCAAGGGGAAGATAAGAGAATATGGGATACTATGGTGTCCAATTTTGAAGTCCAAATACAAGGATACACTAATAGTGTAAACTTTCGAATCATGAATGTGGAGAGGATAGATCTTGTTTTAGGGAGAGAGTGGCTATGGGGGTTGGGAGACACACTTAAATGCAGTTACCAAAACAACACTCCTGAATATATGAAGAATGGGAGTAAATTTTGTATTCAAGGAGAGAGATATGTACCTAGTGCACCTCTCATCTCATCGTTAGAGTTGTATAGTCTTTGTTATTTTCAGCATGTACAAATGATCTTTTTTTTGTATAGTCAAGATCTCAAGCATTGTATAGAAACTTCATCTAATGTATATTTTCATTCTAGAAATGTAAATATATACATGAACTTCTATTATTCTTTCTTGCAAGATTGTTTTGATAAATGATTTAAGGATCGTATATTTGAATCTAGAGATGTTTTTCCCATTGACTGACCTAAAGGGCTACCACCTAAGAGAGGGGACATTAACCATGCTATTGAAGTAGTTACTAACAATAATTCTATTTGTAAGCAACCTTATAGGCTTAGTGTTTCTCATCAGGAGGAAAAATCTAGGATTATCTAGATAAAGGTTTCATTAGACCTAGTAACTCACCTTGGGCATCATCCGTGCTCGTAGTTAATAAGAAAGATGGCTTTATGAGACTTTGTATAGATTATAGGCATTAAAAAAGGTAACTATCAAAAATATGTTTCCAATGCTTAGGTTGGAAAACTGCCTTCATGAGTGTATTGCAGCCATATCTAGGGTATTTTGTGGTGCAATTTGTTGGTGCAGATCAAGCCTTCACCTTTGGCTTGGAACCCTTGAAGGATATCACTATGTGAAGATAGAACCATAGGAACACTTGCCTATGTGTTATTACATTTTACTCATTGTAAAAGTCTATATGACTTGGCATTTACATGTAATCACTTACCTACTTGATTAGTCGTGGAATTTGGATGGTGTAATTGGAGAGAATATCTCCCTACTTTTAGAAGAGAGATTCTAGGGAGCCTTAGTTTGAATTTGAAATTCAAATGTATCTCCATCACTTATAAAAGTCAATGTAAAAACTCGCGGGACAGTGAGTGATCTTACGAGCTCCATTCTTCACTATCATTGAGTGTGTGAGTGCTACACTATAGCCTACACATCTCCAACACATTAGGCTACATCTATCAAGCCAATGAGATTGTACATTCATGTGAACTAATAGAAAGATTTACATTCACCATCTCTGTTTTTCTCTGAGTCATCATCTCCAAGTCTGTCAACTTCAACAAGGCATATCTCAGGATCTACTGAACCAAATCAAGTGATTCAAAGCTTGTTGGAACCAGCTCCAAGCATACTACATGCCTACAAAATTTCAAGTCAATTCATTCAGCCATTACAGAGAAATCGCGCTCAAAGTCGACTCTGGTATTCTGCTGCAGTGTTCCTAAAAAGTCGGGGGTACACATAAATTTGCTAAATTCATTTCTCAGAGTATAGTTTGTCATTTCCTTTCATTCCACTTGCAAATAGTATCTTGTTAAACTAATTTAATATGTCCAGAAGGAATTAGATCAATTGTTAGTGTGCTGGTCACACTGAGTAAAAGACTGAGCAGGTGTCACTACAAAAATAGCAAGTTTTTCTTGATTTTTGGAGTGTCAAGTTATCTGTTTTGATTTGATCATTACACATATCATTTGCAAAGTACATATATGCTTTCTTGGTATCATTTGGAAGCTAAACAAGTGTACTAAGCATTCCTGGAGTCAAAGAGGGTTGGAGCAAAGTAGGTCTAGCAGCTTCAACTCAATCTCTTGAGTGCATCCAACCATCCTTCCCAACAGTGGTATCAGAGCAAATAAGGTAAACATGGGAGATGGTTTTCCTTCATTCATTGACAAATTGGACAGGAACAATTACCAAGCTTGGTCTCTAAGAATGAAGACCTATCTACAAGGAAGAAGCTTATTTGGATACATATCAGGAGATGAGGAATTGCCCTCATTCAAAGCGAGAGGACTACCCACCAAGGATGAACAAGAGAGACTCAATCAATGGTGTGCAAAGGATGCTTTAGCAAGGTCTTACCTTCTTAACTCTATATCTGATTTCCTTTTACCTCATATAAGGAACTGTAAGACTTCCCAAGAGACTTGGGAAACCTTGTCAACATACTTTTCTTCTAACACAAGGGCCAGAAAGAATCAACTGTGGATTGAATTCACAACCCTTAGGAAGCAGCCCAAGCAATCAGTCTCAGAGTATGTGACCAAGATTAAAGATGTGGCAGACCAATTAGCAAGTATTGGAGAGGAGATTGAAGAGGAGCAAATAGTCAGGCAAGTAACAAATGGACTCAAGGCAAATGATAAGTGGGAAAGTTTCACCACTGCAATGGACCTCTACATGGATATGCATACCCCAGATCTCACAACACTCATGGGCCAACTATTCACACATGAAGCAAAGTTTACAAAGGCAGGAGATCAATCAAAAGGTAACAATCCCTCTGCTCTATATACTGATAAGAAAGTTAAGGATAAAAGTAAAGGGAAGAAGCAGGAAGAAGAAGGCTCTACCTCCCAAGCTAATTATGCAGGGAGAGGTAGATCCTCAAGAGGAAGAGGCAGAGGAGGTAAGTCAGGTAGGGGGAGACCCTACAACTCATCACCATGCAACATTTGTGGATTGTCCAATCATACCACAGATGAATGCTACAAGAACTACAAGAATCAGAGAGGAAGAGGCTATCAAAGAGGTGGATACTCTCAAGGCAGAGGCAGGTTCAACCAACACCAAGGCTACAATGGATACAACAATCAGTACAACAACAATTACAACCACAACCACAATGGTAACTACCAAGGTGGATTCAGAAACAGAAGGGATTACAACAATTATACAGAGGAGCAAGATGACTCCTTATTGATCATGAACATGACCTCCAAGGTAGGTACAAATGATGATCATTTATTTTATATTGACTCAGGATGTTCTAACCATGTAGCTGGCAATGTGGCACTACTCTCTGATTTGGAAGAACCCAAGGGCAAACATCAGGTACAAACAGGTGATGATACTAAACACTCTGTTGTAAAGATTGGAAATGTAAAGACATGTGATGGTAACCAGAATCTATTGAGCAGGGTACTCTATGTACCAACCATCACCAAGAATCTAATGAGTGTTGGTCAGATTGTGGAGAAAGGTTTGCAGGTCAGGTTCACTCAACATGGAGCATATGTGGAGGACCCAAGACATGGATTCAAAAGGATAGCCAAGGGAGAAAAATCAAGTAGATTGTTTACTTTTGAGCTAGAAGACACCAAGAACATTGCTTTATACAATTACAAGGATCAAACACTTTCAGAGTTAGAAATATGGCACAAGAGGTTAGGCCACATAGGTAAAAGAACCCTAAAGCAAATATGCAGGGATCAATGTGTGCTTGGGATACCTAATGTATCCAAGCAACACATGATTTACAAGTGTGGAGCATGTCAGTTTGGTAAGTCTCACAGGTTGCCATATTCAAGGAAAGGTTTCATGCATGAAGACTACCTAGACTTGGTACACACAGATGTTTGGGGACCTAGCAAGGACCCTTCCATTTCAGGATCAAGGTATTATGTGTCCTTCATTGATGACTATAGCAGGTGGACCATCTTATACTTTATGAAACATAAAGATGAAGTGTTTAATTGTTTCAAGAGGTATCTTGCACTTGTTGAAAACCAAACAGGAAGAAGCTTGAAGAGGCTAAGGTCAGATGGAGGAGGAGAATACTTCTCCAATGAGTTTGAAGATTTCTTGCAGGAAAGAGGCATCAAGAGGAAGATAACTACAAGGTACTCACCTGAACAAAATGGGGTAGCTGAAAGAAGGAATAGACTCATTGTAGAAACAGCTAGGTCTATGCTTAATGAAAAGAAATTGCCAAATTATCTTTGGGCAGAGAGTGTATCTACTGCCACCTATCTCATCAATAGGTTGCCATCCAAATCACTTGATGGCATGACACCATATGAAGCTTGGCATGGTAAGAGACCTGCAAGAGAACAAGAATTACGACCACCACATACTAGAGAGATGACTCTCCTCCCAACCAAATGCCTCTATATATAGCTCTCTCCAGGGGACTGCCTTCTTGGGCAGGTGGATACTAATCATCCAAGTGTCAGCCATGTAACTACATGTGCGCCAAGTGTCCAGTGGATGCTTCTAGAAGGTTCTAGAGCTGTTTGGGCAAAATACTCTTCCCATGTACCTCATGGGGATTGAACCCAAGACCTCGTCCTTCACATCCTTGAGACTTAACCACTAAGCTAAGTGGATCACTTGTTCACAAGAGCACAAGACCTCCTAGTAAGTCTAAACTCGAGATCTTTGGTCATACACACGGATGACCAAACGGTGTCCGATTTCAGATCTGTCTGAACCGGCCAGACCCTTGGATCATAGACTTACTTTATTACATTCTTCCCCCCTTGGAAAAGATTTTCGTCCTCAAAAATAGAGCTATATACATACTGTAGGCAACCCCCGAGCCTCATGTTCTAAAACTGGAAGAACATGGTCATGTTCTAGAGCTGGAAGAACATGTCTCATCTCTGTGGTGGCATCCTTGCCCAAATGATTCAAAACACTATCTGGTTTTGTACTGTGATGAACGGGACAAAGTACAAACTAGTGAAGAATAATAAGGGTGGATCTAATGACATCCTTAGCTAATTCACGGTTTCTGGATGTGCGATCTAGGCACAAACATGTGAACTAGGTGGATTCAAATTACTAGTCCATTTCTAGGCATAACTGGTGCATGGGCTTAGTAATGAAGGTGGGATTCTTATCCCTCGCAAGACTTTGAGAATTCTTGATTCACTTGAATTTGTTTTGGAGAACTTGAAGTTTGATTGTCCCATACATCTAACTTTAGATGTCTGTACAATGGTTTACTTTTATCCAACAGTTACTTGATTTTTCACCCGACTAGAGGACTACTCTGTCCCAATGAGTTGAAAAAATCCTATGTAAACTATAGGAGAAAGTTTACCATTCCGGTGGAATCAACCATACTAACTTCACCAACTCAAATTCAAAATGAAAATTGTCCAACTTAGGACACTTTTCTCAAAGACTTTTAACTGAAAGTTCTTGGGAATTGTCAATCTAATGAGCAATTCCTAACTTCTTTATTCTAGAGTATACTGGACTCTAGGAAAATTTTTTATGCTATAACTTGAAGCAAAATCAAATGAATAAGTCTACTTAGACTTATCATCTTTTGAAGATTGAAAAGGTTCTTGTACATAACATCTATCTAGGATGTTCAAGTTAGTTATTTTATTCTAACCGGCTAACCCTGGTCTTTTGCAAAAGGAATCAGATACTATATCTCAGTCAATTTCAAAAGATTTGGAAAGCGGAAAGAAATAACTAAGACTCTGTACAACCAATTCAAACTTTGAATATACATAAACTTGCTATGAGTCAAAGACTAGATGACTCAGGACTTTTTACTTTTCAAAGATCTATTTCAACAAGATATTGAAGCATTGTCTTTATCTTTCAGAGAAATAAGCTGGATTCTCAGAAAGATACAAAGAAAACCAAAAACATCATCCCACCACAAGATACTAGTGTGGTAACCAACATCAGTGTGTCGACCCACTGAGGTTCTGTCGATGAATAATGCTTCACTTGAGACTAAGTTCAGTTCTCATTCAATCTTTTTGACTCCTAATCGTGAATGCAATTCTTGTGCATTTCTTTGAGTCAAAAGAGTGAATTTTTTCCAAGTTACACTAGGAACTGGATGCTTGACTTAGTCAATTAAATCTTTAGTTGAAAAGATCAACTCAAAATCAAAGTCCACTTCTTTCAGAAATTTATCAAATATTTTTGATCAATAACACCTAAACTTGAAGTGTTCTATGAAGATCTTGGAAGTTACTTACTTCATATCTTCAGTTTCCTTAATCTTGAAGTTACCTTGAAGTATCGTAAGATACTACTTTCACATCCTTTATGAATTAAACTTTCCTTGAAGTCTTAACTCCCTTGAGGATGAAACCTAACTTCAAAATCCAAACTAGGACTAAAAGATAATCATCATCCCACGGTCCGATGTCCCATACCATCAATCTGAGTATAAAATCTGGTGTCCCATACCACCCTATTTTATATTCACATTAATGTGTGGGTGATTCTTATCCTAAAGTCTAAACATCTCTTGATAGAGTACCTTATTTCTTCAATTCTTTTACAAGAATTGGAAGTTTCAGGCATTACCTCTAACTAGATTTTCCTAGGTTTTGATTCCTTCGCATGATCACCTCTTAATCATGTGCTTTGCCTTGGAAACTTGAAAACCTCTTGACAGAATATCAATTCTTCTTTACTGGGGCTTTCAAATGAAAACCAATCAAAATTCCAAGTACTTGAATTTCTCAAATTCAAGTTCAATTGGTTATTCTTGACCAATTTTGTAGCGACAAGAGTTTATGACTTCTTGTCTTTAGATTCCTTTCTATACTGGTGCTTTTTAGGTACCTATCCCGGCCGGGGCTTTTTACAGGAATCTCTCTACTGCCTTAGTCTAAGCATCCGCTCATGCTTTCTGGATTTGTACCAAAATCCCTTTAAGGATAGGCAAATACTTATGTTTTACCTTCCACAGACTTAATTACCATTTTCACAGTTGCAGACTACATTCTTGGAATTTCTTTACTCTGTTCAGACTTGGAACAACTTACTCTTTTTCACAGTTTTCCATCGAATAAATGGAACTTGAGTGAATAATTCCCAAAAGGAATTTTATTGCCAATACTTGGGCAATCTACAAAGTAGTTCTAATCGCACATTACTTGGACAATCATGGCCAAGATTGATCAAGTCTGGTTGATCTTGCGATAAAAATAAAGACTTAGTCTTTATCTTTAAGATCTCTTAAACTATCTTTAAGCTTCTTTGCTTACCTGCAGGATTTTAGAGATCTTTCCCTCAACTTAAGTCCAAGCATTTTCTAATGCTTTTCAGATTCCAAAGCTAAGAATCTTTGATATACCGTTAGGTTATATCACTTATTTGGACTTAAATACCAAAACTGGTGGTTAGGGATTTACTGGGAACTACTTACTCTATAACTTTTCTTGAAAGATGCTAGTCTCACGTCTGGGGAGATTTTTCTTTCAAGAACTTTTTGATTCTTATCAAGTAATACTAGGCTATAATTTGAAGCAAATGATTCATCTTGGAATTTTTTGCTTTCCAGTCTAATGATTCATCTTGGAATCGTTTGTAAAAAGAACATTTGAAAGAACTTCTTTCAAATAATATCCAAAAAATTTACTGATTCAATTGTATTTATTTCCTGAGTACCAAACTAGAGACGAAATATCACATTTGCCAATATGAAAGTTTAAGTTGAACTTTCATTTATGTGATATCGACTTCTATTCTTGATTTTGATACAAAACTCATTATTATTGGTCAATCTTCAGATGTTACTAGAGTCCTTTAAACATATTTCACTAATCAAATTTATGTTTAAAGTCCAAGCATCTATTGATTGATCCAATAGTAATGCAACTATGAACACTTTGAACTTTATAACTTGTTTAGGCGAAGTTCATGGATTGAAAATCCATTTCTTGGAACTTTCTATTCCTAAATGAAAAGTTCACACTTGCTTCAAGTCTTTAGGAACTTATATTATTTCCTAAAGACTGCTTAGCTAGTTGCATCATTTACCAGAGATGCAACTATAGAACCTAACATCCTTTTATTGATATCAAGGATCAATTGATGTTGAGGTTTAACCTTTGATTTCCATCACCCCTTGGGATGAAATCAAATAAAAATTTATAAAAGCTTGGTACCTTTATATCTTGGCAAAACATTTATATCCTAAAGAGGTTTTGCCTTCATCATTCCTTGGACCTACTATATAATATGAATTTATGTGTATTTTGGGAAGAGTTCATGAATCAATTAAGATCCTCTACTTGGAACATCTTCCTTCCCAAAGCTAAATTCATCTTAAACATGGTAGGAGAATGATCTCACATGAAATAGAAGGCTTGACTATTTCATATCTCTATTCCAAAAAGTTAGTTACCGAGGTTTCATCATGAGATACAAATCTTGAAACCACAAGAAACTTCTTTAAAACTTTCGAAATCTTCTAAATAGAAGAGTGCTCATGGAACTTTGGAAATATAGTTGATGTTCTCATCCAACCTTGGGATGCTTGAGAAGTTACATATAATATATAACTAATCAACTAAAACTTTATCCGCATGACTTTCTAAGTACATCCAGGACTTAGAGTCATCATACATCACAAAAGAGTTTGCAAGTAATTAAATTTTCTTGGTCATCAAGAAAATTTATTTTTCTTGGTCATCAAGAAAATTTATTACTTTTCTCTTAGTGCTTACTTATACCTAGCAAGACATCTAACATACTTAATTGTCATTAAGTATTTATCTTTGATAGTAGAATATCGACTTGGGAAGAAATCGACTAATTACTTGAGTTGCAAACTAGAACTAGTATGTCTTTGCAACTAACTAGTCCTTGGTCTTCCCTAATGTCAAACTACGAGCTTTATAAAGTAAGCTAAATACTAAGAGAGTGCATTCTCATATCTACTTGCAAACATCATTCCATTCTTCCATGCAAATGCATGTATCTACATGCAAAAGCATATGTTCACATGCGTATGCATGCATGTTCTTTGCATGCTCAAAAAATAATACAATAATCATGCATGAACTTGATGCACGATTTTTTCCTTGTACTAAGAATGTATATCATGCAATCTTGATGCATGTATATCCTTTCCTTTGTCCTAATGCACTATGATATAAAAACATACCCTTGAAGTGCAATAGAAAACTTACTCAATGGAAAGGAAATATGTATTTAAACTACCAAAATACATTCTTTGATGCACAAGGATCTTTTTTGAAATCAAGTCTTTCCTTAATGCAAACTAATGCTTGAAATAAGAAATGGATTAATTCATTATTCTAATCTAGACTTAATCAATTGAAATCTTGGCTATTTCAATGTGCATCTAGGATTAAGTGTAGAATAATGAAAACAAGATAAATCAAGCATTAAGGCCAAGCAAAAACTGGAAAATACTTAGCTCCACATAGAGCTACGTCCTTCCCTTGATCCTTTGGAAGAGCTATTCTCTCAAGACTTTGGTCCGAATTCAAAGTAGGTTTGACTTTGATCACCAAAGGCCTCCGGATCTTTACTCCACAGCTCCACTTCCATCAAACTTTGCTCATTCTTTGATTCTCCTTGGTTGTTTCTTTGGCTAAAAACAAAATACTTCTCGGGTTCGGCCTGCAACAATTGCTCTTTTTGTAATCCGTGTCCTTAATGCCTCCCGATGGATCTTTAGTTTTGCGACCCGTTCATGAATCTTCACCGCCGACTTCAGATTCAGAGAGCTTTTTCTGCGCACTTGAACCAGAGAAAGGCTTGGAGTGGCTTGGATATCTGATGCAACTTTCAAATATGCCACCACGGTTCGAATCCCGGACGGAACTGTTCAGTAATCGCCCTTTTAGCTCTCGAAGTGAGAGCTTCTGCAGAGCGAACAACGAACAACTTTATGTGCTCTGGGGATGTTTTCGTGCACCTCGTTTGGCCTCGTGGATAGGCGGACGCGTTCCAACACAGAGGTTCTGTGTTCGATCACCCACGGGCCTACAGTAGAGAGGAAATAACCTTTTGATCTTGGCTAGAGCTTGATGAAGAATTTACAGCGCCGATCTTTAGCAAGAGAAGATAATCTGCAGCTCCTTGGACGTGATCCCGCCGTGGGCGCCTTGGATAAGCGATGACAGTCCTATTGGGGGGGCGAGGGATCGATTCCCGCCGGCAGCACACAGAGAATACATTTTGCCTTCTTTTTTAGGTCCTCTTCACCGCTGTTCTATGACAGTACAGACCGCCTCCGAATACAAGTCGTCAATGCCCGCGGGCTCTTTGGATAGGCGAGCGTGCTCTATTCTGAAGGTCGGGGGTTCGATTCCCTCGCCAAACACAGCAGAGATAACCTTCTTCTTTTGGTACTCTTTGCTCTAAGCTAAACCATGAAGATGATTGCGACATGCATCTCTAGACAGGCGGGAGCAGAATTCGAAAAAGAGATTATGCACGCCAAAAGTTCACGAGCAAGATGATGAAGATGAGAGCTATGGAGAATGAAGCTCTGATACCAATGCAAGAGAACAAGAATTACGACCACCACATACTAGAGAGATGACTCTCCTCCCAACCAAATGCCTCTATATATAGCTCTCTCCAGGGGACTGCCTTCTTGGGCAGGTGGATACTAATCATCCAAGTGTCAGCCATGTAACTACATGTGCGCCAAGTGTCCAGTGGATGCTTCTAGAAGGCTCTAGAGCTCTTTGGGCAAAATACTCTTCCCATGTACCTCATGGGGATTGAACCCAAGACCTCGTCCTTCACATCCTTGAGACTTAACCACTAAGCTAAGTGGATCACTTGTTCACAAGAGCACAAGACCTCCTAGTAAGTCTAAACTCGAGATCTTTGGTCATACACACGGATGACCAAACGGTGTCCGATTTCAGATCTGTCTGAACCGGCCAGACCCTTGGATCATAGACTTACTTTATTACAAGACCTTCTCTGGATCATTGAAAAATCTTTGGTTGTGTAGCATATGTGCATATTCCCTCACAGGTAAGGGGAAAGCTAGACCCTAAAGCTGAAAAATGTATCTTCATTGGTTATGATTTGAACCAAAAAGGATACAGATTCTACAACCCAACAAACAAAGGCTTCAAGGTAAGCAGAGATGTCATCTTTGATGAGAATGACTCATGGTATGAGAGTGAATGCAGGAAAGTTAGTCTACCCTATGATATGGAAGAAGATTTCCCAAAGCTCACCAAGGAGGAACCAATCCAGAAAGATGAATCAAGCTCAGACGATGATGATACAATTAACCTTGAGGAATTCAAGGCTTGGAAGTCCAAAGGAAAGATGAAGATGAAAAAGCTAGAGGATATACCAGAATCCTCAACTCAAGCAATTAGAAGATCTCAGAGAGAAAGCAAAAGACCAATCAGATTTGGGTATGACACATCACTTGTAACTAAACATTCTGTATATCTTGCAAAGGATTTGTTAAATGAAGAACCAGGTACCTATGAAGAAGCAATCACCAAACCAGAATGGAAAGGAGCTATGGATGAAGAAATGGAAGCTCTCAAGGAGAGTGATACTTGGGACTTGGTACCCAAGAAGGACTCTATGAAGGTGATAGGATCCAGATGGATCTACAAGCTAAAGAGAAATTCAGATGGAACAATCAATAGGTAGAAAGCTAGGTTGGTAGCCAAGGGTTTTGCACAAACCCAAGGCGTTGATTATGAGGAGACATTTTCTCCTGTGGCTAAGATGCCAACTATCAGAATATTGGTGAGTGTAGCTGCATCCAAGAATTGGAACATGTACCAATTAGATGTCAAGAATGCTTTCTTGAATGGATGGATATCTGAAGAAGTCTACATGTCACAACCACCTGGCTATGAAGACCCCAAGAAGGTAAACTATGTTTGTAAATTGAAGAAAGCCCTCTATGGATTGAAGCACGCACCTAGAGCATGGAATTACAGGTTGACAACCTACCTCCAAGACCAAGGATTTGTAATGAGCAAAGCTGACACTTCTCTGTTCATAAAGAGAAGTAGTACAGAGGTAATCTACTTGTGTGTTTATGTGGATGACATCATCATTACAGGTAATGATGTCAATGGGATTAGACACATCAAAGGACAGATGATGAAAGAATTCAAGATCAATGATCTTGGATTATTGAAGTACTTCTTAGGTCTTGAGTTAGTCTACACCAACTCAGGTATATATATCACTCAAAAGAAGTATGTACAGGATATGGTCAAGAAGTTTGGCTTGCAGGATGCTAAAGTCTCAACTACTCCAATGGAGGTCAACCTAAAGCTAAGTGCTCATGAAGGGGAAGAAGTCCAAGACATCACAGGATATCAAAGCATGGTAGGTAGTTTGAATTATGCTACCTTGACAAGAATTGATATAGCATATGGAGTAAGTGTGCTAAGCCAATTCATGCACAAACCAAGGGTACCTCACCTAGAGGCAGCAAAGAAAATCTTGAAGTACCTCAAAGGAACTCAAAGTCATGGTTTGTACTTTCCTTATACATCAGATATTGACATCAAAGTATACTCAGATGCAGATTGGGCAGGATGCAAGGATGATAGGAGGAGCACATCAGGTTACATTTGTTTTGCAGGAGATAAACCTATTTCTTGGTCAGCCAAGAAGCAACCTACAGTGGCATTGTCATCCACTGAAGCAGAGTATAGAGGGCTTGCCAATGCCACTCAAGAAGCTATCTGGTTGAAGCTCTTGTATACAGAGTTAGGTCTATACACTAGACCTCCAATTATCTTTGGAGATAACACTAGCTCTCTTCACCTTGCACGTAATCCAATATATCATGCTAGAACAAAACACATAGAGATTCATTACCACTATGTGAGAGAGAAGTTACTAAGCAAAGAGATTCAATTGACATATGTGTCTACTAATATGCAATGTGCAGATTTACTCACTAAAGCATTGGATGGAAACAAGTTATGCAGATTCAAATCCATGATTGGATTACAAGATGTGATTGAAGATTAAAGATGAAGACTTAAAGCCAAAGTGCTTGGCTTGAGGGGGAGCTGTTGGTGCAAATCAAGCCTTCACCTTTGGCTTGGAACCCTTGAAGGATATCACTATGTGAAGCTAGAACCATAGGAACACTTGCCTATGTGTTATTACATTTTACTCATTGTAAAAGTCTATATGACTTGGCATTTACATATAATCACTTACCTACTTGATTAGTCGTGGAATTTGGATGGTGTAATTGGAGAGAATATCTCCCTACTTTTAGAAGAGAGATTATAGGGAGCCTTAGTTTGAATTTGAAATTCAAATGTATCTCCATCACTTATAAAAGTCAATGTAAAAACTCGCGGGACAGTGAGTGATCTTACGAGCTCCATTCTTCACTATCATTGAGTGTGTGAGTGCTACACTACAGCCTACACATCTCCAACTCATTAGGCTACATCTATCAAGCCAATGAGATTGTACATTCATGTGAACTAATAGAAAGATTTACATTCACCATCTCTGTTTTTCTCTGAGTCATCATCTCCAAGTCTGTCAACTTCAACAAGGCATATCTCAGGATCTACTGAACCAAATCAAGTGATTCAAATCTTGTTGGAACCAGATCCAAGCATACTACATGCCTACAAAATTTCAAGTCAATTGCTTCAGCCATTACAGAGAAATCGCGCTCAAAGTCGACTCTGGTATTCTGCTGCAGTGTTCCTAAAAAGTCGGGGGTACACATAAATTTGCTAAATTCATTTCTCAGAGTATAGTTTGTCATTTCCTTTCATTCCACTTGCAAATGGTAGCTTGTTAAGCTAATTTAATATGTCCAGAAGGAATTAGATCAATTGTTAGTGTGCTGGTCACACTTAGTAAAAGGTTGAGCAGGTGTCACTACAAAAATAGCAAGTTTTTCTTGATTTTTGGAGTGTCAAGTTATCTGTTTTGATTTGATCATTACACATATCATTTGCAAAGTACATATATGCTTTCTTGGTATCATTTGGAAGCTAAACAAGTGTACTAAGCATTCCTGGAGTCAAAGAGGGCTGGAGCAAAGCAAGTCTAGCAGCTTCAACTCAATCTCTTGAGTGCATCCAACCATCCTTCCCAACACAATTTCTAGTTGATATTCTTAGGCATATAGACTCCCAAGATTGAATCTAGATGGATCCTTAGAAATTACAAGCTATTATGGAATGACCACCTCCAAAGAACTTCAAAGAGTTGTATATCTTCCTAGGTTTATCATGATTTTATCAAAGATTCATGAAGAATTATGCAAAAATCATTGTCCCGATGACAAAGTAGGTTAAAGGGAAAGGGAAAGCTTTGCATTGGGTAGATGATGAGAAGCAAAGTATGGATAAGTTGAAAGAAGCAATTTATAAAGCTCCACTTTTACACATAGTAAATTCCAATGTGGTTGAGACTGACGTGAGTGATTTTTCTATAGGAGAAGTTTTAGTTTAGGATGTTCGGCTAGTGGCTTTTGAGAGAAAAAATTAGGACCTCCTTACAATAATTACTCCGTTTATGAGAAGACATTGTATGCATTTTTCCATGCTTTGAAGAAGTGGCATACTTATTTATATGGTGCCAAAATCACGGTAGTGTTTGATCAAGAGATCATCAAGTGGATCTCTAATCAAACAGACCTTAAAGGTCCTTAGGCCCATTGGGTAGAGATCCTTTAGGAGTTTGATTACAAGCTTAGGTACAAGAAGAGAAAGTTTAATGTAGTGGTTGTCTTGCTACTTGAGTCCATTAAAAGGATATGAAGGCTTGATCATGCATATTCTGAGATTTGGGAAGCCATGAGAAAGGGGATTGTGATATATGGGTTTCCCATGATGATGAAGTACTCGCAGTTACTCAAGAAGGATTCAAGTGGAAGAATTACAATATCCATGACGGATATCTATTATATAAAGGTAATGTGTGTGTTCCTAGAGACTTTGAGATGAGATGATACATTTTTTATGAGTTTCATGTCGCACCTAGTGCAGGACACCCAAGAGTTAACAAGAATTATGATCTTATTAAGAGTCAATTTTATTGGTGTGGAATTCATAAGGATGTCCTTGAGTATGTGCTTAAATTCACTATATATGAGGTCAATAAAGCTAAAATATTGAGGATTAGAGTACTACTCTACCCATTGGATATTCCCAATGGGAACTGGGAGAGTATTTCCATGGTTTTCATTATAGGATTATTGAAGACATAGGGAGGACATGACTCAGTGTGGGTAATTATTTACAGGTTAACCATAATGGCTAGGTTTATTTCAAGACATAGTACAATGATGACATGTGAATTGGCTTAGTTATTTGTAGAGAACCTATACCAGTCATATGGTCTTCCTTTAGACATTGTTTTTGCTTGGGATAGGGAGTTTACACTTTTGAAGAGCAAGTCTTCAAAAGGTTGGATACAAAACTTTGCATGAGTACGATCGAGCGTCCACACTTAGATGGTCAAGCAAAGAGGGTTAACCAAATCCTAGAGTATATGCTTCGAGTATATGTGAATGAAAGCCAAGTACTTTTGATTATTGTTGTGTATGTTGATGACATGCTACTCACTGGTCCTAATGAGAAGCATATTTTTGAATTCAAGGCTGATTTGCATGCCTCTTTTGAGATGCTAGATCTAGGGCATTCGCATCATTATTTGGACATTCGATTTATCCAAGTTGATGGGGGAAGATCTTTTTATCAAACAAAATATATTGACACATTATTGCAACATTTTGGCCTTGAAGATTGCAAACCTGTTGTCACTCTTCTGAAAATAGGTTTATGGTTGAGTCTTCATGATGCTCAAGATGCATTTGATGCTCTTCTCTATCAATGGGTTTTTGGATGCTTAACTTACTTATGCATAACTCATCATGATATTTATTTTGTTGTCTCTAAGATGAGTAGGTTTATGCATTACCCAGGTATGAAGTATTCACGGGTGGTTAATTGCATCTTTTGCTACTTGAGTAGTACCCAATTGCTTGCGAATGGGTTGTTTTATCCCAAGGGGAGATCATTGCCACTAGATTTACATGCTTGTCGTGACTTAGACTGGGTTGGTTGCTATGACACTCATGTGTCGACTAGTGTTTTTGTTTCAGGCTTGGTAGTTCATGCATATCTTGGTTGAGTAAGAAGCAACCTACTATGGCCACTTCTAGATCTAAGGCTGAGTATAGGGTAGCTTTCACAACGACCATTCAGTGTGTTGGCTTAGATGCCTTTTGACTAAATTGGGTGTTTGTTAGTTTTCTCCTACCACCATCTTCACTAATAGTCAGAGTGCATTGGTAGTTGCAAGGAACCCTATGTTCCATGCTCACACACACACCTTTTCACAAAGGCTCTACTTAGCTAGGGAGAAGTTTTAAGCTTTCCACAAAGCTTTTGTCTTAATTCCTTTTGTGGATTGATCTCTATCTAGATAGCTTGTCACTTCTATTACATGAGTGCCTGCTAATTGTTCACCACACCACTCCCAAGGGGTATTTGTTGATATATTGTAGTAGTGATATTATTGAACACACTTAGGACCATCGGGGTAGTTTTTTACCACTTTATAAGGTTTTTTACCCATTTTGTATATGCACTTATAATCCTTATGGGTCACTTACCTTTGTACATTCTCTTGGTAATTCATTCACTATTGTATTGTGCTTCAAGCTTCTTCTTCTTCCTTGTTGTTTGTGTGCTTGTGCAGACCTCAAACTCTAAACAAAAAATGGGTTAGCTACCTTTAAGTTCTACTCCAATCGCTCAACATGTCAATAATTTGATGCCATGATCGAGTTCCATCTAAGGCATAAAGATAGATTTTTTGCTTAAGCATAGGTTTGAGACCTTCAATGAACCACTTGCAAAACTAGATCATCTGGAGGACGTTCAAGATTTGGAATCGGTCATAAAGTACTTACAAATAAAGGTTCATAGTCCTCAATAGTCTGACTAGGTTGTTGGACTATGTATTGTAGTGTAACGAAGAGCTATCTAGTCTTCTTAGCTTTATAGAATGTCCTTAGAAAAGTTGTATGCAAGGATTCATAGGTTGCAAAATGATTAAGGGAAAATCGGGTCAACCAGTAGACTGCGTTACTACCCATTGTACCTTGAAAAAGTTGAGATTTTTTATTGTCATCATGTCCACTCTCTAGTAGGTCATAGAATGTGTCAAACAATCAAATATGCACATCCATATCATCATCCACTTTATCACTAAAGCGGTTGAAATGCATTCTAGAAAATCGATGATCGAAATCACCATAGGGCTTTGCCAACACCACCACTCTTTTGATCAACGTTTATCATAGAGGAATCCACTATTACTAGGTTCTTCTTTTTCTAAATTTCTTCTCTCACTAGAAGAAAATCCTAAACTTAGGGGAATCTTGTCCCTTCTTTCCCCTTCAGCCTTATAATTTATAGGATTACCACCCTCTTTTAATTGGTCCATCACTAATTACTCGTTAATCTAAAAGGCCCATGTAGGGTTCATTTTTTCCTAATGGGATGCATGGTGGGATGGGTATGGTTACCTCTTCATATTGTACTTGGGTCACTTCAATATGAGTATAAGATACAATGTTTAAAGATGTTTCCATAATGAGGAGGATGATGTTGAACTTGTAGACACCAACGATGAATATTTTTCTATATTACATGATGGGGTTAGTTTCTAATACTTCAACTTAACTATATCTATTTCAAACCCCTTCCTCTTATCTGATTGTAAAACTATTATTGGAAGGTGAGTTTTTCCTTTTAGATTTTAGGATTTTAAATTGCATAGCCATTGTCACAAGTGGAACTTGTGGTTCTTTCATAGAAAAGTCTTTGTCAATTTCCTCCTTCAAAATAGATAACAATGATTATGAGACTTCCAAAAGATTTTGAGGTTGTGGTGTTGAATCCTTCTTCATTTTCACTTTGCACATCTATTAATGACTTTCATTCCTCTCATTATTTTATTTTGTTTTACTTCCAATCACGACCTTGATTTTTTTCAAGCATGTTAGTCCCTTAGTGTGGTATAATCAACTTGGAACAATACTATCCACTATCATGCCTCTAGGTAGTGCTAGAATAAGGATTTTGGTATTCTTCAAGCATTCATATATGATTCTTGTCAATACCATGGCGTCTACAAAGAAGGCATGATTCAAAAGTGACTTTTTCCTCTATGATAACTTTTCAAATATGATAGCCACCACATCGAGATGATCTTGTGGTGATTTTTGTGGGATTTTGAGGCTTGCAAAAGCACACAAATAACACAAGGAAGAAGAATAATCTTGGACCACAACACAAGAAAAAAACATATTGCCAAGTGAATGTAGAAAGAAAAGTGACCCATTAGGGTTATATGCATATATACAAATAAATGAAAAAAAAAACCTCCTAAAGAGGGAAAAAAGTGCCCCAACTGTCCCTAGTGTGTTCATACACATCACCAGCATAATATATCAACAAACTCCCCCAGGGAGTGATGCGTGGAACAAGGACTTGGGGCTCATGTATAAAGAAGTTCAAAGCTATGTGGAAAGAAATCAATCCATAAAACAAAGTAAGCCCAAAGCTTTGCAAAAAACGTCAAACTTTTCCCTAGGTAGAGCCTTTATGAAAAGGTTTGCAACATTATCCTATGTGGGCACAAAAGCAAAACTGATGTCTCTTGTAGAGAACCTCTCCATAACTTAATGATAGTGCATATTAATGTGATTTGTGAAATCATGGAACATAGGGTTCCTTGCAACACCAATGCATTCTCACTTTCAGTAAATGGTTGTGGTAGAAGATTGAACAACACCCAAATCAGCCAAAAGGCATCTCAGCCACACACACTCAACATTCAATTGTGAAAGCTTCCCTATACTCAGCCTCACAACTATAGGTGGCCATAATAGGCTACTTCTTGCTCAACCAACATATGCATGAGATACCAAACATGAAGCAAAAACCACTAGTGGACACAGGAGTGTCATAGCAACCATCTCATTCTAAGTCAAAAAAAGCATGTAAATGTCATGGTAATGATCTTGCCTTGGGATAAAAAGTCCAAGTAGCTAAGAAGCAATGAAGTGGTGAAATATGCACTTAACTACCTACAATCAAGAACCCAACAACCTGGTGATAGAGAACAATATCAAATGCACATATAACATCGTAAAGAATTAATCATTAACCTATCTCCATGGGTTTGGAAATAGCTTTGCGACCCTCAAGATCAAAATGCTTCAATAATGTGTTAATATATTTTGTTTGACACAAAGCTATTCCTCCATCAACTCACATAAACTGAATGCCCAAATAATGATGCAAATGGAAACCTCTATATCTTGAAAGAGGCATGCAAACCATCCATAAATTCAGCAATATGCTACTCATTAGGACCAATGAGCAACATATCAACATATACAAAAATTATTAGAAGCACATCATTTGCATGCTTAACATATAAGGTGCTCTTAGTGGGACTATTCTCAAAACAATGTTCTAGCAAGGAGGGATGTATCTTCTCAACCAAGCACATGTTACTTGCTTTAAACCATATAATGCCTTTTTCAACTTTCACAAATTTCTTGCATGCCCTTTCTATGCAAAACCATAGGGCTGAAATATATACACTTGCTCATGTAATTCACCATTAAAAATTTAAGTTTTAGTGTCCAACTAATGCACATTCCAACCATGATCAGCTACAAGTGTGCAATTGCTATGAACAATGGCCATTCAACATGTGGGAGCAAAGGTCTCATTAAAATTAATGTCATTCTCTTGAGCATAACATTTGTCAATAAGCTTAGTCTTTTACCTATCAATTGTTCCATGAGGCTTACATTTCAACTTGTAGACCCATTTAGTGCCAATTGATTTGTGGAAAATCACATAAAGACCAAGTACCATTCTTCATAATAGCATCATATTTTGATTGCATAGTAGCCATCCAATTTTGTGAATCATGTGATCCATCAAAAGAAATAAGCTCATTTTCTTCACATAAACTAGAGATAACCATTGCATAAAAATTAGATACAAAGGTGTTGGTGCATGAAGCAAGCCTAAATGCTTGTCCTTGTGCATTGGTACTTCACAAGTTCTTTTAGTCAAAATCTTATGCATAAACATGCATAAATTGATTGAACATCAAAGGTTAATATTGAATATTATTTTTGTCATAAGTAAGAAGAGGCCTAGAAAAGAATATCATGGACATATTGAGACCCAAATACCATGACCATATTTGAATTCAAAATTCAAATGAATCCTAAAATTATGAATTACTTTTAGGTAGATCCAACCAACAATCATCAATGGAAAAGTGTAATTATAGACTGTTTTTAGTCACAATAGAGAGACTTGATCGTTGCAATCATTTGAGTGATTCTACTTACCTCAAAGCTCATAAAGTCCTCAAATCTCTCATGGTATCATATCTCACTTAGCAATACATTTACAACATATTTTCATAATTACATTGTTCTGTGTTTTGTACTATAGTACATTGCTTTGAGTTTCTCATCTTGTTTGAGTCATTGCACCACATATATGATCTTTTTATTTGGTCTTTTGATTCAAATATGAAGAAAGGGTTAGAAAATTTTATGCTCATTGGAGTTGTAGACTTTGAGTATGCATCTTTATCTTCTTGAAAAGTTAGGATCATCCCTCTAATTTCTTATGCATATTTATCTCAATATAGTCTTTCTAAATTCATAAAGTAACTTGGTATAGTTCACTCAAAACTTCATTTGAACGTGTAAAAAAATTCTTTGGTCAATTCAAATCAAGTTGTGAGCTCTCACTAAAAAGGTTTTTTCAAGTTGAAGTGTACACATAACTTATTTGTTCTAACATAGATGTTTAGAAATCAAGTTCCAAAATACCATAGTGGTATAAATGCATATATTGGAAGCTCAAAACGTTTACTAAAGGCCTCTAGAGTTACTTAGAATTTTATGGAACAAATGTTTGCTAGGAACCTCTCATCTTTGTGCATTACCATCACTCCTTGTAGCTCAGTGATGAGTAGCACCTCCTTTAATGTCAATCCGGGAAGACGTGAGGATGGTATGAAGACCTCGAGCAAGTGGAGGCACAAGTGCGTGAGTGAGAAGCACACAAACATGCACACACATACACACACACGCACACACACGGCAAGACAAAGAGTGAGGAGCAATGGAGTTCTTAGATTACTTTCAAAAAGCTCTTACAAGTTCGTTTCAATTACAATCTAGCCTCAAAAATGAGCTCTCTAGCTCCTTTTATAGTTTTTGACTAGCTTTGGCCCTGTTCAGACCTAGTGTCCGGCCTAGTTAAAAATTAGGTTCCGGGGCTTATTTGAGGGCTCAAACGAGATCTAAAAAATACGAAAATTGGCAGGTAGATACTTCTAAAGCTCCTCAAGCTCAAGGACTCCTTGGCTTGCACAAAATGGAGCTACAAAAACATGAAATGGTATTTACAATGGTGTTTAGTGATGAGAATCACTTTTAATTGGTGTAAGGGTTTTTGAAAAATTAAAGGGTTGCCTTAGTGCTAGATCTGCGTGAATGCTCATACTTGCTTCTTCATGAAGAAAATTATTGGCCTACTTGCCAGATCGTCGTTGACTCCCTTGTCTGCTTGTGCCTTCTCTCCCTTCTGACTCTCTTCTCTGACTGCCATGCCTCGTCAATCCTTCAGTTCCTTGTTTACTGCTAACACCCCCCCTCTCTCGTGTCTGTCGTCCCTGACAGACCCTTGTTGTGTGGGTTTTTGGATGTAGTACTCAACGACATCTTGCGCTAAGTGATGTTCGACAATCCTCAATCCTTTGGCTAAGTCTGTGAGTAGAGCATCCCAATCTACCGGCCCGGGAACCTCTGGATGTGGCATACGTAACTTATCTGAGTGGAGAGCTTGTTCCACTGCAAACAATTGTAATAAATGTGAGGGCCTGGGAATGAAGATCTCTGAGTGGTATTCCCAGAACCCGGTGACAAACATCTCTTCAAATGTCTGTTTGAAGTAGGCCGGTAGGTACTTTATGCGGGCATGCCATGCATAAACAACATTAATAGAGGGCGTTGTGCTCATGTCATAAACAAGATCCTGATTGCCTTCATTAAATCCGAGCGTAGAGAGGTGAGGTTCCTTAACATTCTTGAAGGTCCGGAAGGTGACTATCATGAGTTCAAAAATTTTAAGACACATCTGTGTCATGACATCTGGTACGTTTTTGAACCTCACACCCCAATGCCGAATTGTCGATATCATATACCCTACGGTAGGTTGACCTTTAGGTGGTGCTAAGTAGACATAGTTGAGCCACTTCTCGCAGCCTTTGGTTGTCAGCACCATCTTTGTGTATTCCGGCCACGACCTTCTTCGAAAGACAGGGCAGTAGCAGGGATTGAACTTGATATACAGGGGCATGTTATTCCATGTGCGATTCATTTCCGGGTAGGTTTCAAGCAGCCGAATTCTCCAAGTGGGTTGGCGAATATTTCCTTGCTTGGCACTTTCTGGGATGTCATCTGGTGCAAACTGTGTGGCAGAGGTTGGTTCCCTTGAGGTGTGATGCTTGATTTCAGCATTATAATCCGCCATTAAGACACAAAATGGAACATACAAGTCGTCGAAGGTGTCGATCCACCTGTGATGAGAGAGGTTCCTAAAATAGTCCGATTTTATGACCACCTCTTCCAAGCGTGACATCAATGCTATCTGGACTGCCACCCTATCATCATGTGTTGTGGCCACCTTTTCCAATTTCTGCATCCATTCCGGAGCCTCTATTTCAAGGGTGTCCATGCCCTCATCTGTTCGCTTGCCTCCAGGTGCTGGCATCGGAACGTACGGGTCCTCAAAGGTTTCCTCTACTTCGATGGGCACTAGGTCTTCAGGTTCTGGTTCCGCCAAGGGGGAGGGTTGGCGTTCATACACAAGCACTTTCTTTTGTAATTCTTCGAGCTGTGCTTTGAGCGCTGCTACTTCGTCAATTGTGTCAACTGTGGTTGGGACCTCTTTGGGTGGTGCTGGTTGAGCTGCCAATTGCTTTCGTAGTTCGTCTCTTTCCTTTTCTAAGGCTGCATGGGCTTCGAGGAGATCAGCATGGGTTTCCAATATGATTTGCATATTGTACGAGGGAATGGCCTTAAACCGCTCCGGGTCAATTTCTTGTGGGGAACCTTCCATGGCTAATTCCAAGTTCTCTTCGTTTTGTGTCTGAAACCGTCTATTTTCTTCCAGGGCTGCAGACATATGCTTCCGTAATAGAGCCATGTTGCGGCGGAGCTTGAGGTTTTCTGTGATTTGGGAGTGTAGCAGATCATCCATGTGTTGTCTTTCTTCGGCATCTGGCTACGGTGGATTTGCGACTAATTGCTCATGTTGTTCTTGCAAGGCGCTGAACTGCTGTTGTAACTGTTTCTTCTCTTGCTCTAAGTCAATAAATCTTCCTTGTAACGCTTCGTGACTCCTGAATAAACTTGTATGATGAGCATCGAGATGCTGATAGTGTTGTTGTAACTGAGACATGCACTGATACATGTTATTAAATACATTATTAATGGGGGTGGATGCAGGGAGGGTGTTAAGTGCAGAGGGAAAGGGAAAGGGGAAGGGAAGTGTGAATGCGGTGCTCGAAAGTGGTGAAGTGGGTGGTGGGGGAATGGGAGATTGTGGCCGCATGGGGGGAGGGAGAGGTGCAGTGGAGGGTGATATGTCCATAAAATCCATGGTGGAAACAGTAGTGGGAGTGATCGTGAATAGTGGAATGGTGGGTGCAGTGATTGTGGTGAATGTGTACAGTGGTGTGTGCAGTTGTGAATGTGAACTGCCTGAAAGTGTGAGTGGGGGAATGGGGATGTCAGTAACTGCCGTTAGGATTACAGTGTTAGTGGAGGTGTATACACGGGAGGTGTTGAGAGGGTGTGTGGGTTGATTGGCGGTTTGTGCTTCAGTCATGGCGGTGGACTCGGGGGCGGTAACGGTGGTTGTTACATTGGTAAGGGGAGGTGAATGTGGTGGGTGTGGGGGCGAAGGTGGTAAGGGGGGTGATGGAGGTGCACTTGATGTATGGGCTTCCTCGGTGTCGTGAGCGGTGTGTGCAGTGCCCGTGGTTGTGGGGGTGCCTTGTGGTCCTGATCCTAATACGTTCATTAGTTTCCCTGCTCATGGGGGACGTCTTCCGTATCTCCTTTCCATTCTGCGTGATTGTGCCAGGGCCGTCCGCACTGCCTCAGATACTCCTAAGGCATCAGAGATCATATCCAGTGTGGCCCGATACTGTTCGTCAACTCCTTCCTCCTCAAGGATTTGGTGCATGATAGCCTTTCCTGCTGCAAGGGATAACTTATGTTGTTGTTGGATCCTGTCAATGGTATCGTAGAGCTTTTTCAGCTCCTTTGTATATGCTAGGGCACCCTCTAGCTCTTGTATAACCTCTTGCTCATAGTCATGCGCCTCCTCATCAGAAAATCCTTCCTGTTCATCCTCTTGGCCTTCTTCTTCTTCATCCTCCAATTCCACCACTTCTGGTTGTCTTGGCTGGGGTTGTTCTGTAGCCGTTTGTTGTCCACTACCCTGCTCTGCTTCGACTTCCGCATTGACAGCTTCAATGATTCTGGCAACTTCTTCATCCGTTAGATCTTCCAAAGTGAACCCGTGGGGAAATTCCAGATCAGTAGGTACTGGTGGAAACACAAGGTTGGGTCCATCTGTGCTGTGCCTGGGTAACCTGATAGTAAATGGCTGTACTCGTCTGGGAAGCCTAGGGGTTGTTTCAGGTGTTAGGGTTGCACCGCGGGCTTGTGCACAAGGCATCTGGACGGTGCCTCTCATCTTCTTTGAGGGAGGCCCTGCGGTTGACAGTCTGCGTTGAAACTCTTGTGCTCTGGTCCAAATGAGAGCCCTTTGCACCGGTACATCATATGCGAGACATCTATACACAATTCGTGTAAGCGCACAGCATCCATACAGTAAAGATTTTTGTTTCTTATACCACCTTTGGCATATTGATCGATAATCCAGTGTGGCATATTGATTGTCAGATCAAAAGCATCTGCTAAGTAGAGGCTAAACCAGATCTTTTTGGGAGGCATTGTGAACCTTTCCTGCGTGGGGAATGCGAAATGTTGCATGACCATGCATAAATGAATGGCGATCGTAGGTGTCATCGCGACCATGTATTTCAACTTCGTCAGATTCCTGTTCTTCATATTGTCTGGAACCATAGTCTCTTTCTCTGTTGGAATGTGCATACCTTTCATGTCGAGAGCTTCTCTTACCAAGTTTATAGTCAAGCGGAAACGCTTCAGCTCGTTGCCCCTTTGTGAGTGATGGAAGCACAAAGGAGCTGTATCCTTTCTTGTCTTTGCTTGGAGTGAGGGTGCTAATCAAGTATGAGCACCTTAGAAAATCGGGCTTTGGTAGTTGGAACTTGAAATAATCATAGAGCCCAGCCTTCTTCCATATCGGCTTCAGTCCTTCGTTATTCTGTAGCTTTTCAAACTCCCTGGTAAAGAAGTGGTATCTGCCCCAACGTCCATTGAATTCTACCTCGGACTCCCACATGTATGTGCCTTCACCCAGAGGTCCCGCAACGTCACTGAACCAGTGTGAGGTTTTGCCCACCGGCATTGTGTGACCCTGTGGAGGATTCTGAATCGGTATGGCATGTAACGCCCTTAATGCCGCTGGTCTTTCCTTTAATTCCTCCTCGACCGGAAGGCTTTCGATGTCCACCACTTGGGGGCTGGTGCCTGCCTGGGAGCTAGTTCCTACCGTATCTGCCATGTTACTTCTTGCTGCCTGTCTCTGTGAGAATATACAAACATGTGTTAACATTGTACAGGACAAGGGAGGACCGTTGTTGTTCCCATTACAACATTAACATGAGGGTCGGGAGCGAATAATGGGTTAGTAAGTGCTCGGTGCGAGTGTGTGTGCTGTTAGCAGTTCGGTAGACCTAAGAGTTAAGTGGAATGATGTAGTGTGATAGTGATGTGGTTAGTAGGTTGTCATGGATTTACAAATGGGGTCTGGCGGTTTGTTACGAGTCTTAGGCTGCCAAATGCAGTGGATGGGTTTTGCTCTTGGTTTCGTAGAGACTCTCGAGAGCTTTATCGGTGTGTCGGTTTGAAAATGAGGCCTTTTAGGGACCCATTTACAAGTGATTATGTTCGTGCTCATGGGCCTTAGTGTGTTCCTGGGTGTTGAAAACGAGTGGCTGCCGGCTGTGCGAGTGAATGGATCATGCTGTATAGGATGTGGTCTTGGTGTAGCTATTTCAGCCCGCAAACAAGCCTTAGGCACCCAAATTTGTCTTGATTGTGGGTTGGCCTTCATCGACTTCTTGGGCACCCAAATAGACTTCACGTTAGCAGAAGAGCTTCAGAAAGGCTTCTTATTAGTGTCGTGTTGTTGGTTACTAATCAGAGGCTTTGCCCGTGTGGTTGGCTTGAGTGCAACCGGGTGTTCGCCTTTCCGCACCCACACTTGTTTCACTAGCTGAGACATTTTGCTGCGCAGGTACTTTTGATCTCCGACATAGGTAGTACTCTGCTTCTTCTGCCTTTGATCCACCTTTGATTGCTGCCTCCTTATGACCTTTGGAAAAGAAGGTAGTTCCGTTGCATCCCTGACTCCTTTTTTGCGAATAGCATTCCTCTGCAACACATAGTTTTGGACAAGAACAGCATGGTCAACTTCATGTGCACCCCTGGAGGGACCAGGAGTCTATGCCTTTCCTAGTTTTTTGAGTGCTCCATTATCTAATTCTACTGTAATTCGACTATGATTGACCCATACCTGAAGAAGTCCACTTCTTAGGTTTAAGTTGACTGCTTGGTCATAGATCTAGTCTTGACCCAAGACAAGGGGTTCAGTGAGGTCCTCATCTTGACACACTAGTACTTTAACTGTCATTGTCTCATCATGAATGTAGAGGGGAAGTTCCACCTCGCCCATGCAAGGGGTTTCCACGCCTCCCAATCCTATGAGATATGCTTCCACAGGATGGACAGTTAACTGCAACTCTTGACAGTAAGACAACTTAACAGCACTAGTGGCTGCACCTGAGTCAATCAAGGCTCTTACGGTCCTTGCACTCTTTCCTTGTCCTATATCTACGGTTATGAAAGGACGTGGATCAGTTATCCTATGTGAGCTTGTTCCTGCGACTTCACACATTGCCATATGATATCCTTGATCTGCATAGTCATTTGTTCTAGGCTGATCTCTACCTTGCCTTCGCAACTTCATCCTTCTGATGCGGTCTAAAGCTTCTGCTTGAGCTTCTTCTCGAATTCGCTTTTCTTCCTCTTTGTGTTTCTTAGCAGTGTTGAGTCGGTTGAGCATTTCCTCCGTGAGGGGTTCCTGATACAACTTGACTCTGCATCCACTAATATAGTTTGGGAGAACATCACCTTCTAATGTGGCTAATTGCACAGCTCCACTTGTGGAGATCCTATTAATGGTCATGGGTCCGTAGCCTCTCTTTTCTAGCTTCCTCGCATGTTGTTTCAACATGTATACTAGTACTAGGTCTCCTGCTTTCAAACCTTTATCCTTAACATGGGCATCAAAGTAGGCCTTCTGTCGTTTCTTAGCTACATATATTCCTGCAGCTGCTCTCAGTCTGGTTTCTCCTAATCGTTCAAGGTCAAAAAGTCTAGAGGAGAGTTCATGACCCGTCCATTCATGCTCTTGTGCTACTTTCAATGTAGGTATTAAGAAGTCCAAGGGTAGCACAGCGTTTTGGCCAAATACCATCTGAAAGGGGGTGGCTTGGAGTACCGTTTTGTAGGCGACTCGGTATGCCCAAACAGCATGGTGTAGCTGTTTGTCCCAATCAGAGCGTTTATTATTCACTAACTTGGTCAACACATTACATAGAATCTTGTTTGTGCTTTCGGCTTGCCCATTAGCTTGTGGGTGATAGGGGGCAGATTTCTTATGCACCACCAAGAATTCTTGGAGCAGATTTTCAATAACTTCATTCAAGAAATGAGTGCTTCTATCACTAACTAACTCTATAGGTAGCCCGTATCTAGTGAACACATTCTCAAATAAGAATTTAGCAGTTGTTTGAGCATCGTTCTTCGTTGTGGCTTTTACCTCTACCCACTTAGTTAGATAGTCTGTTGCAACAATGATATATTCTACATGGGAACCCTTAGCTGGGGGATTAATAGGACCTACGAAGTCTATTCCCCACTTAGAGAATGCACGTCCACCCATCATAGGTTTCAGTGGCATCTCATCTTTGCGTATAGGATACTGAGTTCACTGACAGACATCACACCGTTTCACATAGGTATGTGCATCCATGTGAAGGGTCGGCCACCAGAAGCCCGCAAATAGTATTGCCTTGATCACCCAATGTGGTCCAAAGTGTCCTCCTGCTACACCTTGGTGAGCAGTTTCCAAGATCTTAAGATATTCACTCTCATGGACACACAGTCTCAGGTAGCCATCTTTACCACATTTGTATAGATTATCACCAATGAGTGAGTAATCCAAGGCTTCTTGTTCTAAACTCCTTTTCCTAGCCAGAGTCATGTCTGGAGGGAATGTTTTCGTCCTCAGGAAGGATACTAGTGGTTCACTCCAATCTGGCACTATGGACACTTGATAAAGAGTGGCATGCTCCACAGGTGGTTTAGTGCAACAGATTGGGCATTCCTTGCACAACTTTTGGACATCAACTTCCATAGTTGGCCAATGTACTCCGAGTCTCCTTAGCGTCTGTAAGGTTCGTTGCTTTGAATAGTGTTGCTCTAATGCACCTACATGTGCTAATTGCAACCATTTATTGTACTCGTCCTCTTCCACACAACAAGCCAAAATCCCTTGATCTGTGTGCTTGTACATACTTTCTGCCATGATGTGATACTTTTGGGCTTTCACAACCTCTCTATTTTGTGTGTTTACTACTAGATGGTTAGGCCCGTATGTCAATACTGGCACCAATGGCTTAGCCCACTGCGGTACAACTTCCAAATTAAACAAGTAAGCATCAGGAAGGTCATCTGACACTCCTTGTGGGGCTTCTCCCGATGTGAGCCTAGAGAGATGATTTGATCTTAAATGAGTCCTCCCTTTTCTTACCACAACCTCAAAATCATATTCCATTAGCAAGAGAAACCATCTCACTAATCTTCCTGTATTGCATGGCTTGTTTACGAGGTATAGCAATGCCTGATGATCAGTAAAAAATTTAAACTTATTTGCAAGCAAATAGTATCTAAATTTCTTAACTGCATATACCATGCCTAAGCCTTCTCTCTCCGTAGTGGTGTAATTTCGTTCAGTTGCATTCAATTGTCTACTAGTGTAGGCAATTGGAAGATCCATATTACCTTCACCAGTAGGTTGTGCAAGCACGCATCCAATGGCATAATTGGATGCATCCACGTGAACATGGAATGGCTTATTCCAATCTGGTGTAGTCAAGATTGGTGCTGAACATAATCTTCGTTTAAGCTCCTGGAAGGAATTCTCACATTCATCCGTCCACTCAAAGTTAGTCAGAAGTCCGTACATGGGCTTTGCAATGACAGCATACATGTGTATAAATCGTCGGTAATAACCACAATGCCCCATGAAGGCTTGCACTTCCTTGACATTCCTTGGCCTAGGTAGTTCTGCGATGGCTCTCACTTTCTCTTCATCAGTGGATATGCCATTTTTTGACACTATGTGTCCTAGAATCTTGCCTTGCCTGACCATGAAAACACACTTTTCTGGGTTCAGGCAGACTTGATATTCTCTACACTTGTCAAAGATTTGTCTGAGTTCAGGAATATGGGTTTGTCTGATGTTGGAATGAGCACAAAGATCATCAACATAGACTTCTAAATTCTTCCTCAGGAACTCCTTAAATACATGGCACATCAGTCTCTGGAAGGTAGCTGGTGCATTGGTAAGCCCAAATGGCATTACACGAAAGGCAAATATACCCCACTCTGTGGCAAAAGCTGTCTTATGCTGATCTTCTGGAGCAATGGTGACTTGATTGTAGCCCGAAAATCCATCGAGGAAGTTGTACACTTCCTTGCCTGCTACTCTTTCTAAGAGATGCTATGTGATGGGAAGCGGATAGTTATCTCGAATCGTGGCTGCATTAACCTTTTTCAAGTTAATGCCTACACGCAGCTTTCCATTTTTCTTGGGCACCACTACGATGGGGGATACCCACTCAGTGTGCTCAATTTCATAGATAAATCCAGCTTCTACCAGTCTATCTATCTCCTCTTTAATCTTGGCAGCGTAATTATCGTTATATGTATAGGGCTTTTGCTTAGAGGGTTTAGCATCTGAGGTCATGGGGATAGTGTGTGAGCATATGTCAGGGTCAACACCTTTCAAATCCTTGTAACTCCAAGCGAATACATCTCTGTATTCTCTTAGCAAGGCAATTAACGCGTGCTCTTCTTCCTCTGTTAGGTCATGGCCTATGTACGTGCATCTCTCCTCTCCTTCTTCTAGGGCCACTACTATCTTCTTGGTGGTTTCTTTGTTATCATAGGCCTCTCCTGATTGTGCCTCTCGTTTAGGCATTCTTATCATGACTCTCCTATCGTCTATCTCATACTTCTTAAAATTTTCTGGGACCTCAAACAAAGATTCTTCCTCTTCTGGTGAGACTTCTCTCTTCTTTCGTTTCTTTCCTTCTTCCTTCGGGGTCACATGTGTGGCTAATCTTACATCGTTTGTAAGCTCTCCATGTCTCTGAGGTTGAAATTCTACTTCCTGGAAGTATTCTTCATCTGATGCAAAAGGTGGGTCCATAATGATTGACTCTAGATCAGAGTCACTTGCATCCTCAAATGCATCAGGGCTAGGTTCGCACTCTTCTAGAACTGCCTCTCCCATGATTGGCTCTATGGAGAAGACTGAAATGTCATAGCCATCCTCATCACAGTGAGGTGTCCATTGTTCCTCATTGATGGCTACATCCATGGTTGCTAAAATTTCTGCCCAACCGTGAGGTTCAAATTCTTCGTCTGGAAAAACTACAGGTGCATAGGCTGGGTCTTGGATTGATCTATGGGTTTCTTTTGCACCTACCTCTCTGGATTTTTCTCTCTTCTCTTCATCCACTGCTACTTTGCACATCCATAAGTGGGTGTCTTCATGCATCCATGAGGATCCTGATCCTATGGAATGCACAGATTCCGTATCATCTTTGGCTCTATGGATGGGATTCCATTGGATAGGAGGGACATCTCTATGAGAGTAATCTTTGAGATTGACTTTGTTCGTAACACCTAAGTGTTGCAAGTACAAAGAGTTGGTTCCCCAGTCCTGTACCACTTGCAACTGTCGCATAAATGGTCTTCCCAAAATCATCTCATAGGCATGATTTTTGCTAAAGTCACATATAGCAAATGTATGCTCGAACTCAACACCACATGTAGTGAGAGTTATTCCTTCTAACAAACCTAGGGGTCTCTCTATGTGACCATCGGCCATCTGCAATTTCATCCTCGTGGGCCTGAGTGCTGGCTTGCCCCAACGCTTCCAGAGGGAAGTGGTAGCAATTGCCACTCCTGCGCCTGAGTCCAAAATTGCCTTGGTGGTGTACTCCTGGTAGGTAATGGGAAGATAGGTATTCCCTTCTTCACCTTCACACATGTCTCCTATCTTATCCAAGGGTATCTCTGGCACTGTCCTATGTGATCCTACCTGGGAATGAGGTTTCACTATCTCTGGCACTTGTTTGGTGACATGTTTCCACAATTCAAGTCTAACCTTGAGTAGCTCTTCTAACTTGAGATTGCACTGCACTTTAGTGTTTTTCACTACCTCTGTGTTCCTAGGTAAGACTGAGTCCTCATTTCGTACCATGACCGTGGGTGCTCTCATACAAGTAGACTTAGCTTCCCATGGGCCTGTGAAGTGGGGTAATTCTTGTAGAGAGTTAGACTCAAAGTCTAATCTTTCCTGAGATTGGGTGCTCTCCTGCTCCTCGTAAATGGATGGGATATCTTGTGGGAATTGGTCATGTGCATCATCCACAAGTTCAATAGGAGGAGGGACTTCACTCTCTTTAGCCCATTTGTCTTCTTGAATCTCGCGTAGGAATTCTGGTGTGAATCGATTCATAGAAGATGATGTGTCTGGCTCCGTAGAGTTAGACACATAGGCTTCAGGCACATAGGCTTCCTGGGCAGGAAGACTTGCTCTTTCACTTGCCTTGTCCTTATGTTGAGAAGTGGGTTCCTTCTCTGATTGTGCAATCAACTTCTCTATTCTTTCTAACAGTCCATCAAAGTGCAACTGTGTCTTCGCTGAACTAGAGATGTTAAATAGGCGGCTCGCCTCAAACATGGTCTGAGCCAATTCCACCATCTTGGCACAAATATTGGTTCGCTCTAACTCTAGTTCCGCTCTAGGGTAACACTTTTCATGGTCAGTTACGTTTGGCCCTTCTTGGATTCTGGCCTGATATGCTTTAAGCATCATATTAAGGTCCTCGGGAGTGGGATCCACTAGGACTGATCCTACTCTAGGGGGTGGTGGGATTTGATGAGGCGGTGGGGAAGGTGGTGGTACGGATGGAGTTGGGAGTGGTGGAGGCGGGGTAATGTGAGAGGGAGTTTGAGATGTGAGTTCAGTTATCCTGGCTTTGGTTTCTCTTATGCTTTCCTCAAGTTCACTCATCTTTTTAGCCCATTGTCTTTTCATTCTTTCCCGACTATCTTTCCAGGCTCTAGTCCTTTTCTTGGTTATGCTCTCAGTTTCACTAGCTGCTGGGCTCTTTTCCTGGCCTACCCCTTGGTTTTGCTGCAATGCTTGAGCTCTAGTGACTACCTGTACGGGTGCGGTGGATGTCACACTTCCTGTGGAGTCTACCACCAACCAAATAACATTAATAGGAGTGATTTTTGGCATATTATTAGGATTCTTAGGGCAATCTCGTAAGAGATGCTCTTTTCCACAATCTTGGCAAAAGCCTTGGATCGTCACTGACTGGGGTTGTGTAGGTGGAGGTAAGGGACAATCACGAATGAGGTGATCTCCTTGGCATCTGTAGCACGGTCCTCTAGGGAATGGGGGTCTTACCTGCCTAGGTTGAGGCCTAGGATTGGGGTTTGTATACATGAGGTTTGTGTGATCTGACTCCCAACTAGGTTCATTTGGCTCTTCACTATAGTAGGACTCACCATGTTCAGGAGATTGCATGTAGTAAGCCTGGGGACTATCAACATGTGTAGAATCAAAACTATGGTCACTGGGGTCACTTTCAGAAAGCAGCGGTGTTACAGGGACTATAGCTCTATTCAGGTTTTCCTCTACAACAACATACTTTACCGGAATCACATTAGCTGGAGCTGGGGGTTGTTGTGCTAGCACAGGCTGAGGCCTTTGTTGGTTTTGATAGGGTTGGTAGGTTTGTTGAGGCCTAGCATACTGCTGAGGTGGGTACTGGTTCTGGTATCTTCCTTGTTGAGGGTATGGCTGTGGGTACGTTTGCCTCACGGTTTGTTTATTGTAGGGGCAATCTTGCGTGGTGTGATTGGTGTACCTTCGTTCTATAGTGCAGTACTGGCTACTAGGATTAACTTGGGGTTGGGCCATAATGGGGCATACATTCGCCATGTGGTCGCCACCACAAGTATAGCACCTTTTCACAGGGGCAAACCTAGGAATTTGTTTACTAGAGACGCCTAACTTTTGAGCTACTTTTTCCGCAAGTTCCTCGATTGATGTGGATTGCGTGGAAGAGATGTTAGAGGCACTATCCGAATCTTTGTATATCTTGGAAAGCTCTAACTCCTCCCCTAGGTTATCCTCAATGTCAATACACATGCGTACACACTCTTCTATGGTCCTAGGGTCCTTCAAGTACACATAAGATCTCAATTTAGTACTTAGCAATCCATCCAGGAATAAAGCCACTTGCTTAGCTGGTGTGGGTAGCTCCGAAACAGGGCATCTTTCAAGATATTGCCTAAATCTCCTTCCTGCAAGTCTCACGGTTTCTTGAGGGGTTTGCTTGAAGATGTGAATCAGCGAGGAGGTATTATGCCTTATGCCACTCTTAGAGAATTCAATAATGAAAGCCTCTAGGAGTTGGTCTATGCTCCTGAACTGCCTCTCATTTAGTGGCTGAAACCATGTCAGGGCAGTGTTCCTAAGGGTCAGACCAAAGGCATTGTACTGCGTGAATAGATCCTCCACTTGTTCAACTCTCAAGACTTGCCTAAACTTAGCCACATGATCGTATGGATCTCCAGTGCCATCGAAGTAGTTCTTCATGGACTTAACTAGCTGAGTCGGTCTCAAGGTTCTTGTGTGCTCTCTAGGTCGTGGTAGAGGGAACTCATCCGCATTTCTTTGATTCCTGTGAGCTCTAAGTACCTCAGGCTCTACCCTATTTGTTTCCGTCCTCGTTCTTTCTCTACCCACTGGGTTGGCAAAGCTTACTTCCGGCCTTTCTCTATGTCTGTCTCTTTGCATTCCATGAGCTTGGGATGTTCCAACACCAGGGTGACCATAGGATACATTCGATCTTGGTTGGGGGAAAATAAATTCACCCTTCCAAGTGTAAGCGTGCCTATCATTTTCTGTCACCACAAAGATCCTCTCCGAAGCGTGATCTAAGTAGGTCACTCTGCCTGGGCTATCAGGATCCTTAAACTCATAGATCATGATTGTTCCTATATCAGTTGGCCGATCAGTTTTATACCTCCAAAAGGCTTCGTCAGTCTCTCGATTGAGGAGCAAATCTATGCTCTTATTCTCCTGGGGAATCCACTCCGGTGTGATAATCCTAGTAAGAACCGATTTGCCTCGAGGGGTTATAGGTTCTGCACCCATGTTTCCTTGCTCCAGGTCACCTAAGTCTGCTTCTAGGATCACATTTCCAAATTCGTCCGTCCTATCTGGGTGACTGGTGACTACGTATATGGTTCCTTCTTTGTCCAAGTATGCTCCGTTTTCGAACTTGACAGCAGGGTGCTCTAGTCCAATGGATTGATCAGGATTCTTAATCTGTACCACAGATCTTCCTAGGCCATCCTCATAGATGCTGGCACCTAATCGGTTGGTCCTAAGGTATTCCAGCTGTGTCTTGTACGGGCCTTCTACCCTGTACAGGTATGGCACTCCTGAACTGCCTGTAGGTCTCTCCATACCTTGAGACATCTCTGATTCACTAGTCTCAGAACTTGGGTAGTATGAGTGGTGACTCAACTACTGGGCCCAAGACCTAGCAGTGTGGTTGACACTAGCCTCTGAAGACCTAAGGCTTTGTCTCTCCCTTACTAGATGCCGTCCTGATCTAAGGTTCATATGCCTATTTAAGTAGCCCAATTTTTTGCCCAGAGTACAACCTCGTTGCCGATCAATTGGTATCAGTCACTTGATTCTTTTTAGTTATTTCTCGTGTTTAAGGTCTTGTCTGATATTACGTCATCAGGAATACTTGAATGTTCTTCGTGCTTTTAGGTTGATCATTCCACGTTAGGTTCTTTTCCTTTATGTTATCGACAGTACAGAGATTAGGTTTTTAGCTTGAACTTGAGCTTTTAGGTAGTCTTCAACTTGATACCTGCCTATCGTCGCCCTGACTTACTCCTACCTCTAGTCGTTCTTAGCCTAAACTAGGAATTGACAGAGGGGGTTAAAAGTTTCCAACCTTTTGTTTCCTGCTTGGTTGCCCTTGAGTGCCCAGGAAGTGTGTTCCCAAGCTTGCACTTACACTTGCTTAGAACGCCTTTCGATGCTCTCAATAGATCTGTAAGAGTCTCAAAGTTAGCTTTAAGATTTAAATTCCAAAGATAGAACCAATGATTTTCATTCCTGTAGCACAAACATTGCATAGTGATTTTTAGGAAAACAATTCTAAAGACCCCGGACTTTGATCCCCCTGGGTATGGTTAGCTTCAAAATATCCTATCTGAAAATTAACGCATTATCTTTATAAAAAACAGTTGAGGGCGTGTAGTATATGCCACGAGCTTTCCAACAAGCCCTAGAGCTCCAAAAATTGATTTCGTATGAAAAAGTTATGACTGTTCAGGGTTTAGGGGGTTAAGACAGGATTCAATCTGGCTGACAGATCCTAGGATTCTCTCCCAAATCTCAAGTGTAGGAACCTCCGAAAATGCTAATGGATTGACTATTTTGCCCCAAAATTATCCCAAATTTTTGAACAAAAGTAAACCCTAATTTTTGGCCGAAAAGCCTGTCAATCGCGATCAACAGGTCTGTCAATCGCGATTGACAGAGGTGTCCGTCGGGCCTGTCAGTCGCGATCGACAGTGTCAATCGCGATCGACAGAGTCGATCGTGGATGTCAATCGCGATCGACAGTATCAATCCCGATCGCGATGGACACGTGGCTACGCGTAAAAGTCAATCAATCGTTGAATTTCAGTCGGTCGCGATCGACGGTGTCAATCGCGACTGACAGAGGTGTCGGTCGTGGCTGTCGGTCGCGATCGACGGTGTCAATCGCGATTGACAGGGTCCTACGTGGCAGTCTGTCGGTCGCGATCGACAGGGTCTGTCGGTCTCGATCGACAGGGTCTGTCGGTCGCGATCGACAGGGTCTGTCGGTCGCGATCGACAGGGTCTGTCGGTCGCGATCGGCAGGGTCTGTCGGTCGCGATCGACAGGGTCTGTCGGTCGCGATCGACAGGGTCTGTCGGTCGCGATCGACAGGGTCTGTCGGTCGCGATCGACAGGGTCTGTCGGTCGCGATCGACAGGGTCTGTCGGTCGCGATCGACAGGGTCTGTCGGTCGCGATCGACAGGGTCTGTCGGTCGCGATCGACAGGGTCTGTCGGTCGCGATTGACAGGGGCTGTCGGTCGCGATTGACAGAAAAACACAGAATTTTTCTACTGTTTTAGGTGATTTGGGATGTGCTCATCATGCTTGTGCTAGTGGTGAACTTTGTTTTACCAAATGATCGAATTTTCTATCGATCGCGATCGACAGACACTGGCGACTGTGAGACAGATTCGACGAGTTTCGTACCTGCGCAGAGAGCTGGGGATGATGATTCAGCAAGATCCTGCAAAATGCTCAAGAAACATGCAAGAAACCACACACGCAATATCGCTCTCTCGCTCTCTCTCACAAGTGAAATGAGGGAAATGAGGTGGAGAAGGTGATATAATCAAAAAACTGAAAATTTCCGTGATGATGGAGATGGAGGTGGGAGATGGTGATGATGATGATGGTGATGAAGATGGTGAAGGAAAAACAAAAAAATAGATGAAAGTGAAGAAAATACCTACAACTCCAACGCGTCAACTCTACGTCTTACCATCACACGCTCGTCCTCAAAGCTCGGTCCCCGGCAACGGCGCCCAAATTTGGTGTAGCTCAGTGATGAGTAGCACCTCCTTTAATGTCAATCCGGGAAGATGTGAGGATGGTATGAAGACCTCGAGCAAGTGGAGGCACAAGTGTGTGAGTGAGAAGCACACAAACATGCACACACATACACACACACGCGCACACACGGCAAGACAAAGAGTGAGGAGCAATGGAGTTCTTAGATTACTTTCAAAAAGCTCTTACAAGTTCGTTTCAATTACAATCTAGCCTCTAAAATGAGCTCTCTAGCTCCTTTTATAGTTTTTGACTAGCTTTGGCCCTGTTCAGACCTAGTGTCCGGCCTAGTTAAAAATTAGGTTCCGGGGCTTATTTGAGGGCTCAAACGAGATCTAAAAAATACGAAAATTGGCAGGTAGATACTTCTAAAGCTCCTCAAGCTCAAGGACTCCTTGGCTTGCACAAAATGGAGCTACAAAAACATGAAATGGTATTTACAATGGTGTTTAGTGATGAGAATCACTTTTAATTGGTGTAAGGTTTTTTGAAAAATTAAAGGGTTGCCTTAGTGCTAGATCTGCGTGAATGCTCATACTTGCTTCTTCATGAAGAAAATTATTGGCCTACTTGCCAGATCGTCGTTGACTCCCTTGTCTGCTTGTGCCTTCTCTCCCTTCTGACTCTCTTCTCTGACTGCCATGCCTCATCAATCCTTCAGTTCCTTGTCTGCTGCTAACACTCCTGTACTATGAGAGCATGAATGAGTATGATATGCCAAAGGTGCATCTGATTTTCTATCTCTCCAAGTTTGCACCAACCGTTTAGGCATGGTTTTGCATCTTGTATTTCAGCCCTTGCATCAACAAGTGCATCATGTAAATTTGAATAAGAAATGGAATGGTCTACATCATTCATTTGAAACCTGTAAAGGATGAGAAATTGCATCATTTGGAATAGCATTTTATTGTTCGCCTATAAAAAGAGGCAGCAAAGTGTCCCACACATCCTTTGAGCTACAAAATGTCTCCTTGATAGTAAGGGATAAATTCTATCTTCCATAAAAACGTTTGACCATACACCTTGCCATTTCCATGAGATGCCTTTTCTTTCTTTCAACAACTCTATTATTTGAGGTGTATATGGCATTGTGCATTAATGTTTTATCCCACACTTATCCAAAAATGCATTAAAATCACAAGACATGTATCCTCCCTTTGATCAAAATGGAGGTTGCCTAATTTACATGTTGATAGATTTTCAACCATAACGAGGAATTGTTTAGGCCTCTACAAAAACCATTCCAACTTCTTTCTTCTTTCCCTCTTGTGCAACTAGTTTTGGACAAATCTTTATGACATGATCATTTCCTTTACAATATTTGCAAAGCTATTTTTGCTTTTTTTTCTCATCTTTGTCTTCTTGGTTCAACTTTGTAGAACTAGCAAATTTTTGTTTACTAGTAGATGAGTTGTTTACCCTTGCCCTCCTCACTAACTAAGAAAGCTTGATATGCAACATGCATAATAAACCTATTCTACTTGAACTAAGCTTCCTGCAACAAAACAAAGACTAACTCCTCAAATGTTAAGGCATTTGGATTGCATTTCATAATGAATCAAAGAGTAGAAGCAAAACTTTGATATGAATCTAGAAGATCATTAAGAACAATCGACACAAGTGAGCTATTTTTAAGACTTCATCAACGGAAATCAACTCTTCCTTCAGGTATTTGATCTTTTCCAAAAAACTATCCATAGAATCTCCTTGATTCATATGCTCGCTCTCGAACTATTTTTGGAGGTAAGCAACATGAGCCTGATGTCTTGCATGGTATAAAGTGGTAATTGTATCCTAAGCATCCTTTGCTATTTTGCAAGAGAAGATATGAGGGATAATAACACATTTGACAAACAAGGCTATCAATGCATGTGTCTGAGCATAACTACCATCCCAACAAAGTTGTTCAATAGTAGGTGCAACAAGAACTACATGTAGTGTGCTATATGTAATTTAATGAATCATAGTATGGAGCAATGTATATATAACACGTGGAATAAAGTTGTGGCCACCAATTAGATACAACCTAAATTCTCACATGTTGGCCAATGGTATTAGCAACCATATGTACTTTGTACATTGTATACATATAGGTCATAATAGAGGAAGTAATTATCAACTGCAATCACCTCCGTGAAGAAAAATAGGACCAAATTACCCACGCTATTGAAGGGTTTGACGACCCTTCTAGCAAAATTGATGGGAAGGTGGAATATAATCAAAGGAAGAAAAAGGCCCTCAATGCCTAGTTTGTATGGAATTCAGATATATGCAACTTGCTGTTCTAGAAGTTGGGAAATGCAATCAAAGAAAGTAGGGATCCAAGATCAAAGTGCTCATGACCAATATGGTTACCCTAAATTGTGAAGAACCATTGGCCTGAGTAATTACCTAGTCCAAAAAATAATCATAACAACAAGAAACAATCTTATATCCTAACATTTTGGAGCAACACCAAATATTTAACTAAGCTTCTATATGGGATATTGAGATACTCCACGCCATCATGCTTCTTCTTTCGACAAGAGAGGAAAGAAAAGAAAAATGCAAAGGATGATAAACCTTACCAAGGATGTCACGAGGAAGTAGATAAGGAAGAGAGCTCACACACACACTCTCACTCTCAAGGAGAAGCACACACAAAGATTGAGGCAAGGAAGAATGATCTTCTTCTTCTTCTTCTATTACATAAAAGGAATGTACAAGAAGGACCCAAAAACAAGAATACAACCAGTGCAATATATAAAGATCAGTACATAAGGAAAATCCTAATGTCCGCAAATGAGTGAGCTGGCAAGAAACAAATATGCCATCACTCTCGGTAGATAAATCTAATAAAGCTCAATGAAGTATCCCTGACATATACCAACGTTACCACTATACATGTCAGAGAAATGAAAAACTGGTACGTGTCATCCTGAATCATCACATGTTGAGCTTGATATCTCAACACTCCCCCTCAAGCTCAATGCCATATCCTGTAATCAAAGCATCTCCCAAAACTTCTTCAACTTCTCAGCTCCAAGTGCTTTGGTGAAAATATCCACAACCTGCTCATCTGTTCTCACATAAACAAGATCAATATCACCTGCTAATACCTTTTCTCTGATGAAGTGATAATGTACCTCGATATGCTTTGTTCTAGCATGGAAAATAGGATTCTGTGCTAAGTGTATGCTGTTAAGATTATCACAATAGATAGTGATAGGATTTTGCACTTCCACACCTAAATCTACAAGTAACATCTCCAGCCATGATGCCTCACATGCTGCCATTGCAACACCTCTATACTCAGCCTCTATACTCGACAAAGCAACAGTGGGTTGCTTCTTACCGCTCCATGTAATAGTTGCACCTCCAAGTGAGAAAAGAAAGCCACTAGAAGATCTTCTATATGGAGTATTACCAGCCTAATCTACATCAGTGTATCCATGAACCTGCAAATCTACACCAGCTTCATAAAACAATGCATAATCCAAAGTAGCACTCACATAACGTAGAGTGTGCCTCAGAGCATCCAAATGTGGCTTCTTGGGAACCTACATAAACTGACTTTCAAGTCCAACAGTATAGCTTAAATCAGGCCTTGTAATTGTAAGATATATAAGACTTCCCACAATTTTCCTGTACATAGTAGCATTTTCCAATGCTTCACCTGATGTAGTATCCAACTTCAAATTCTGATCTAATGGCATAGAAATTGGCTTACAACAAGCCATACCATACTTTTGCAGCATATTCAAGGAATATTGCCTTTGCGACATCCATATACCTTTTTTTTGTATGTATAAACTCAATGCCCAAGAAATAGCGCAATACACCAAGATCTTTCATGTCAAATTCCTGCATAAGAAGTTGTTTTACCTCTTTGATGCTTTCTTCATTATCACCACCTACAATCAAGTCATCAACATAAATGGCCACAATCGTGATGCCATCATCAGCTTTCCTTGCATATAGTGAATGATCTGCATCACACATAGAAAACCCAATGCTGGTTAAGTAATCAGCAATTCTTGCATGCCATGCACGCGGAGCCTGCTTCAGCCCATACAAAGCCTTTTGGCAACCTGCAAACATATTCTGAATGATTTGAATCTTCATATCCTTGTGGCTGGTCCATATATACTTCTTCCTGTAACTCACCATGTAGGAAAGCATTCTTCACATCCATCTGATGCAAAGTCCATCCTTTTGTTGTAGCTAATGCAACAAGTGTCCTAACAGTAGACATTTTAGCTACAGGGCTGAATGTTTCCTCATAATCAATGCCATATGTCTGTGCATATCCTTTAGCTACCAATCGTGCTTTATACCTGCTTATGCTACCATCAGCATTATGCTTTATCTTGTAAACCCATTTACAGCCTATGGGTTTCTTTCCTTGCAGTAATGGAACCATCTTCCATGTATTATTTCCATAAAGTGCATCCATCTCCTCATCCATAGCTTTTTCCCAATCTGCAATTCCAATTGCATCTTCAAAGCAAGAAGGTTCAGTATCTTGTATTACCTTTGTCATGTAGGCATAATGATGAGCCATGTAACTATCATATGCCAATCGTTGCACTGAATTCCTCATCCTCCCAGATCTTCTTGGTCCTGGGTCACTTCTCCTTGTATCATCTGCATGTGCCCTTGTTACTCATGGAGTCTTCAGAGAGGGCAATCCAAGTTCCTCATCAAGACTATTTTCTAAACTGCTTGAATCTCCATCAACATCTTCAAAACCTCCACATGTTTTATGACCAACAGAATTCTTTTCTTAACCTTTCTTGGATGTATTTGATGAATTTGCTGGACTGAAATTTCCACGTAATCTTCCACTCCATGGATTTGAGTTGGAACTATTGCTTGGTGATGCATTCGGTGTCGTCGAGATTTTCTCTCCTCTCTCACTCATGAAGGCCTACAGGAAACACATTCGATGAAGATAGCCAGAATTCCCTGAGAAGTCAAAGATGCATCAAGGATGTCAAAGGGAGTTCACATGCAGACTTTGGAAGAAATCGAGCAAATCTAGGGTAGCAGTCAAAGCTGGTCAAACTTTGGAAATTAGCGCAAAAATTTCAATGTCTCCAAATCACATGAAAATTCATATACTTGTAAAGCCTATCAAAGGCAGTCTATAGCCCGAATTTCACATGCAAATGGATTTTCTAGCACATTGATATGTCATGTGCATTTTGTAAAAAATGTAATTTTTCCACTTAGACCCTACAAAATTTTGTATAGGAATTTTTGTTAGCCATATGGTTTGGCATGCATAAAGACCATATGTGGCTACATATTTGTACAAAGTTTCAAGGCTATCAGAGCTTCCTAGACACCTTAATGCCACATTGCAAACTTCCAAATGTAGTCAAACTTGTACACGGAAGATTCTGATGGGAGTTTTTTTTTGCATATTCGTAAACGAGGCCTCTCAAAACATAGTCCTACAAACTTTTATCTTCATCAAAGGATATTTGAAGGGTCAAAGAGCACAAAATCCAGTTTTCAAGGTCACCGCAGTTTTCTAGAATAAGAAAATTGAAGGCTTGAAGGGCTGCCACATGGCAAAATATGATTGAACCATATTGTACGATCAAGATGAGCTCATATTCAAGGGTGGAGATGCACTAAAGCATAAAGGAAGGAGGATCCACGAGGTTTTTCATCAAATAAGACTTTTTCTGACAGTTAAAGATCAATAATGCAAAGTTCCTCTAAAAATAGTGGCTTATCTTATCCGAATTGATGTCAGCATTGATCCGACGGTCCAGATCATCCCTAGATCCAATGTTGGAGAATGAAGGTGCCTAAATTTCACTCCTTTACACTAGATTTGATAGAAAGAACAATTCCAAGCCATTGATTTGATTAATCAAATGGTTGTAATCGAAAGTAGTGATCATAGAGTTGAGAGTTGATTTCTCTAGATCCAAGGGCCCAAATTCATTCAAAAAACTATATGAACCCCCCTCCAAACTCCTAGAGCATCATTGTTAGGCATCCATAGGGCTCTTGCTAGCTTAAGGTTTCCTTGAGAAGATCACCCTCGGTTGAGCGAGTGAGGATCCAAGGTGGGCTAGTATGAGTATAGTACCTAGTTTCAAATTTAAGTTAGAACTCCAATCTAGGATAGGCTCTTGAAAGCAGCATCTCTATCTTGACTCACCCTCGGTGGAGTGTGTGAGTGAGTTAGAAGTATCTTCCAATTCTTAGAAGAGGCAATACTAAGCAAAACCCTAATAGTAGGCATCTTTGCCACAGGAGAGAAGGTCTCTGCATAATCAATTCCTTGAGTTTTTGCAAAGCCTTTTGCTACAAGCCTTGCCTTATACCTGCTTATGGAACCATCAGAATTTTTCTTGAGTTTATAAACCCATCTTGAGCCTATTAGCTTCATAGATGAAGTCTTGGGCACCAAATCCCAAGTGTTGTTTTCCTCAAGTGCTTCAATTTCTTCCTTCATTGCATGCTTCCATTCTGATTTTGCTTTGGCCTCTTCAAAGGATGATGGATCCTCTTGATTTATGTCATGTGCTATGTAAATAGAATGTTTAGTCACTAATGAGGTGTCCAACCCATACCTTTCTGGCTTTTTTCTTTCCCATTCTTTGATTTTTTCCATCTGAGTTTCTTCATCATCTTTTGAAGTATCTTGTTCTTCCATCTTTGGTTGATGTTCTCTACCAAGCTTTGGAAAATCTTCTTCAAGGTCATATTGCAATTTGACCTTCTTGCATGAATCTTCATACCATGAACTGTTCTCCTCAAAACCTACATCTCTACTTACCAAGAATCCTTTGCTGGTAGGGTTGTATAACCTGTAAACCTTTTGAGGGAACATCTTGCCTTTGGATCCATCTTGCCTCTAGCCTGTGAGGGAACATGAGCATAAGCAACACATCCAAAAATTTTACCATGATCGAAGCTAGGTCTTCTTCCATTCCAAGCCTCATATGGAGTCATCCCATCATGGGATTTTGAAGGCGACTTGTTAATCAAGTAGGCAGTTGTTAATCAAGTAGGCAACTTGTTAATCAAGTAGTCAGCCCATAGATAGTTAGGCAAATGCTTTTCATTTAACAAGGACCTTGCGGCTTCAACAATTGCCTATTCCTCCTTTCTGCCACTCCATTTGCTTAGGAGTGTATCTTGTAGTTACCTCTATTTTGATTCCTCTTTCTTGAAGAAAATAATATAATTCATGGGGAAGTATTCTCCCGCTCCATCTGACCTTAGCCTCTTTAGTGATTTACTTGTTTGATTCTCCACAAGAGCCAAATATCTTTTGAAGCATCAAAAAACTTCATCTTTGTGTTTCATAAAGAATAGGATAGTGCATCTACTGCAATCATCAATAATGGAGACAAAATACCTTGATCCAGATATTGAAGCATCATTGCTAGGTCCCCATGCATCTGTGTAAACCAACTCCAAGAGATCTCCATGCATATAACATTTCTTCATGAATGGTAGCCTATGAGACTTTCGGAATTGACATGCACTACACTTATAAATCATGTGTTGTTTTGACAAGTTAGGAAGTCCATGTACACTGGTCCCTACAAATTATCTTTAATGATCTTTCACCAATATGTGCCAATATTTTGTGCCATACCTCTAGTTCTGTGAGTGTTTGATTACCATAGTTGAAGAGAGCTATGTTCCTTGTGTCTTGCAGCTCAAAAGTGAATAATATACCTGTTTTTTCTCTCTTTGCTATTCTTCTGAACCCTTGGCTAGGGTCTTCCACATATGCTCCTCCTCTTGTGAACCTAACTTGCAATCCATTTTCTACTATCTGCCCAACACTTATCAAATTCTTTGTAATGGTAGGGACATAGAGTACCTTATTGAGTAAGTTGATGTTTCCATCAGGTGCTTTGACATTTCTTATTTTCTCCACAAGGTGTCTTGTATCATCGCCTGTTTGTACCTCATGCTTGTTCCTTGGATCTTCTAAATCTCATAGGAGGGCCACATTTCCTGCCACATGATTTGAACAACCTGAATCTATGTAGAAAGCATGCTCATCAGATTTACCTTGTGGCATAGCCATGTTCATGATTAATAATGAATCCTCTTTGTTTGAGTCTTCTGTGTAGTTATTGAAGTCTCTCTTTCCTTTGTAGCCTACTTGATAGTTTGAACGATTGCAGTTGTTGTAGTTGCCATGGTAATTGTTGAACCTTTCTCTTGAGTAGCCGTAACTTCCTCTATTGTATCCTCTACCTCTTTGGTTCCTCGAATTCCTAAATCAATTTTCAGTTGTATGATTAGTTAATCCACAAATAGAATTGGTTGGGGTCTTGGGATCTCCCCCTGCCTTGTCTACCTCCTCTTCCTCTACCTCTACCATGTCTTCGTCTATCTACATAGTTAGCTTGATATGTTCCTGCTTCATCATCCACTTTCGTTGACTTTCCTTTGTTTTCTTTCCAATTGCTTTTATCAGCATATAAAGCTGAAGATTGATCACCTTTAGAGATTTCTCCATTCTCGATAAGCTTTTCCTCTTGAGTGAGTAATTTTCCAATGAGTGTATTGAAATCAGGTACATGAATGTCCATGTAGAAATCCATAGCTGTGGTGAATGCTTCCCACTTGTCATCTGCTTTCAATCCATTGATGACTTCCCTTACAATTTGTGTTTCATCTATTACCTCTCCAATGCTTCCCAACTGATCTGCTTTGTCTTTGACCTTTGTGACAAAATCAGTCACATCTTGTTTGGGAGCCTTCTTGAGGGCTATGAAATCCAGCCATAGTTGATGCTTCCTAGCTTTGGTACTTGAAGAGAAGAAGGCTTCAAGTGCATCCCACACTTCCTGAGATGTCTTACAACTTCTAATGTGAGGAAACAAAAAATTTGAGATAGAGTTAAGGAGGTATGACCTTGCTAATGCATCTTTGGAACACCATGTGTTCAATCTCTCTTGCTCTTCTTGTGTTGGTTGACTCGTGTTTTTGAATACAGGCATAACTTCATCTCCAACCACATAGCCATATAAACTTCTTCCTTGAAGATAATCTTCCTTCCTTAATGACAAAGCTGAGTAATTACCTCTATCCAATTTGTCAATTCATGAAGGAAATCCATCTGCCATCTTTGCTCAGATGGATGTCTGTGAAGAGAGGGATAGATATGTGCTTGAAGATGAAGTAGTGCTGCAAAATCCTTGCACCACACCAGCCAAATGAACTCCAGGAATATGTGATGGACCCTTTTAGCTTGCCAATGGATGTGTTAGACACCCTATGTACCTTGGAAGATCAATCTCAAAGAGATAGATCAAGACAGATGAGCTAGAATTAATTTAGAGGTAAAAAACTTGTTATTTTGATTCATACACCTGTCCAATGTTTTGAATAATTCTCTGAGCACAGCAGCAATTAGCTTAATTCTTTTTGGGGAAAACTAATTAACGTAGGGAGCTTAATAATGAATCACACAATGAGAATAAAGTTTAACAAGTTATGACATCATCCCAATTTTCACAAGGTGCAACAGTACTTAGACCAGTGAGCAGGAAAATGATCATAACTCAAGATTCAAATATTTAGTGATTATGAAATTTTGTATGCTGATAATAGATAGTATGTTGAATCCAACAAGTTATGACAACATCCCAATTAATCGCATCAGAAATAATGAATCACACAATGAGAATAAAGTTTAACAAGTTATGACATCATCCCAATTTTCACAAGGTGCAACAGTACTTAGACCAATGAGCAGGAAAATGATCATAACTCAAGATTCAAATATTTAGTGATTATGAAATTTTGTATGCTGATAATAGATAGTATGTTGAATCCAACAAGCTTTGAATCATGCAATTTGATAAAGTGCACGCGAGGAACCAGCTCTCACACGATAACTATTAAAATCCAAAATCTGACAGAGAAGTGAATATGAATAGATAGGGTTGACTTAAACTGAACATAACTCAAGATTGAGAACTCCAATAGCAACTAAAGTTTGTGAGCATATAGTGCACTATAAAAGAAAACTTTTGCAAGATAAATCATTGAAAAAGATGCACCATATTGAGAGTAATGATCTCTGCAAGCTGACTGAAAAACTTGAGAAGCATAACAATAAAGAGTAGACTCACACAACCATGAAGATATGAACTTGTATGATCATAGATATGAATGTATATTGATGGTAGAATACAAAGAACTTATAGATACATGTGTGCGCCTTGTATCCAAACTTGATATAGCATATAGCTCAGCTTATGGATGCCCCTAAAGTGTGACTAATATGCCATGTATATATAGAGAGTTTTGGATCCAAGATTTGAATTTGAATCTTGCTCACCTAAAAGTAGTTTCCTAGTTTTTAGAGATTGATTGATTCTTCAACCTCCAAATCAAAAATTCGTGGCTTCTCTCTCTATTCTTATCAAGTGAACTCAGCCATTTTATTCCTCTTACTTGTACATCAAGTAAATGATCAAACAATTACAAGGGTGAGTTCACAAGTGAACTCTTAGATTTCCATACATTGTCTTCTCTTACTACTTCTCAAGCCAATACTTAGGCTTGTAATAGATTTGTTCCAAGAATGTCAAATCTGCATTTTTGAATGGTCACCTCAAGGAGGAGGTATATGTATCTCAATCACTAGGATTTGAGGTGCCCAATTCAGAAAATAAAGTTTGAAGGTTGAAGAAAGCTTTGTATGGAATTAAGCAAGCACCACAGGCTTGGTACAACAAAGAGATATTTTTTTCAAAAATATGGGTTTTGAAAGAAGTACTTCTGATGCAAATGTGTATGTAACAAAAAGGGATAGCAAGCTAGTTGTTGTCATTGTATATGTAGATGATTTGATCATTACAGGAGATCATTAGGAACTCGTCAATCAAACTCGGATCAGCTTGTGAGCTGAGTTTTAAATGATAGACTAAGGTCTACTCCATTTTTGTGTGGGAATTGAAGTATGGAAAAGAAAGGATGACATTTTCATCTCACAAAAAAAATATGCCAAAGAAATTCTCAAGGCATTTGGAATGATGGACTACAAACCAACTAGCACACCTATGGAGGTAAATCATAAGCTAGCTATGGATGATAACATGCCTGATGTAGATGCTAAGAAGTATAGGAAGCTCATTGGAAGTCTTAATTTTTTGTGCAACACTAGACCAGACATTTTCTATGTTGTTGGAGTGTTAAGCAGGTTTTCCAACAAACCTAAGGATAGTCACTAGAATGTTGGAATGCGAATTCTAAGGTACATTGCATGAACCTTGGATTTTAGTATTTTTTATACCATACACTTCAAGGATATTGTGATTCGGATTAGGTTGGAAACTGTGATTCTAGAAAATCAATTTCTATATATTGTTTCTCACTTGGTTCAGGAATATTTTCTTGGGTAGTTAGAAAGCAACCAACTCTGGCACTCTCCTCCACTGAAGCAGAGTACAAAGTAGCTTGTTTTGCTTCTTGTGAGGTAGTCTTGTTAAGGAGAATTCTTGCAGATCTAGGCTTTCCGTCAAATATGGCAACTATACTAAAGTGCGATAATCAAAGTTGTATATCCATTGCAAAGAACCTAGTATTTGGTGCTCCCACCAAGAATATAGAAGTACAGTACCATTATGTTCATGAGCTAATTGAAGATGAAATTGTGGAGCGAGAATATTTCCCAACAAATGCAAATTGTGCTGACATATTCACTTAAGCACTTGGAAGAGAGCAACTCAATAGGCATCTTCAACAAATGGGCATAGGACTGAAACCTACTTGATTTATCATTTAGTAAACATTGAGGGGGGTGTTAGTATATTATCTACGTCTACCCCTCATGATTGTATGCGCATTTTGTAAGACCCCCATTATGAGGAGAAGCCAAGCGTGCATTACCCAATTGATGGGAATCCCAACTTGCATGTTGGATGAAGGTCATATTGGACAATGTAAGGTATTGTAAGGAAAGGGAGTTACCAAGGTTCCCAAATGCGGGGTCCGAGGTAGTGGTGAGCAACTTTGGCTGGGGGGGTCCAAGGGGGCTAGTAGGCTCCCTGGCTGAGGGGTCCGAGGGGGCCAGTAGTCCCCCTCGTGGGGGTGCAGGGGCAGCACCCGCAACGCGACAGTAAAGGAAATATTCCATGGAATATTCCCTCTCAAAGTTACAAGTCATTTATATTTTTTATGTCGGTTTAACCGACTCAAGCCATGTATGGCAACTACGCGGGTGGTGGCCACCCATGCTCAACCACCCATGTATAGCCATTCGTGGAAGGCTACCCATTATCCTATATATACATGACTTTCTAGACTACCTGAGACATCGAATCGAGCAAGCATACCTCTACCTTGTATCTCCCTATCTGGAGTTGTCTAGATCACCATTTAAGCTCTACCATGAGAGCGTACGGGTGGACAACACCATCATCTTTGTACTTGTTGTTAGTAGAAAATTGTTGAGATTCTCCTAAAATTTGTTATCTTCTTTGCTACTGCTCCTGTGTTATATTGAGAAACTATTGTCTTACAAATATACTAATATATATTCATGTACCCACATAAAATTGATATTAAATATACAAAAATCCACTTTAAACATAGAAACACTCATGGGTTTTTAAGGTTGCAATCACAAAGACATAGACATAGGGTACAACAAATACTAAGGATGTCATGCTTAGGGTTTCCCAAATAATGATTACACATACGGTTTAGGCCATTCCCATTAGGCACATAGGGTAAAACACCTATGTATACACATAAGGTTATACATAAGTTTTAGGGTGTTATTCTCATACGCAAACAAAAGAATTAGGTTTAATGCTTGCACATATAGGAACTTAGGGTTGCATTCACAAATGAAAAAAATATTAATTCATAAGTAAGCACAACACATAAACATATTCACATATGATTCCACATAACTTGAGATATGAGCACTCATATGAATAGACACACATCCCCATACATACACAAGCATAGACACATGTACATATCCATACTTAAGTTCATTACCACTCACCATAGATACCTTCATATGATCATGGATACACATAAAAACTCACTTAGTAGTCACATATACACATGTATGATCATAAAATGAAGGGTTCAAATGAGGGTTCAAATGGAGATAAAGTGGAGGGTCCACTTAAGGGTTCTAGTATCCCTTCATTTTGTATGCAGAACACATCCTCATCTTCTTCTGCCTGCACATACTAAAGAAAGAGATCATTCAAATAAAAAAAATTTGATAGAATATATTTTGAAAGGTTTAGAGATCACCACTTTTAAAGAAGATTTTAATTATTTTGAATGTAATTCAGAAAGAAGAAATCCTTTTGACATTTGCCCCCACTAAACGTGCACATCGTCTCGATGGGCCAACCTCTAGATTATTGAGAGGAGTATCAAATTCTTTTGAAACCTATTTCTATTCCAAATGGTGTGCCGAATATACTTTGAAAATATAGATTTTGACAGTAAAGAAACTTTATAATTACTCAAACTTGAATTAAAACTTTTTCAGTCAATGTATGAAATTGAAAACAAGTGCTAGAAAATTTTATAGAAATGATTTAGATAGTCATGGTACTCTCCCTTCCATTGACTCTGTTCATAAGTAATGTTTGTCTTATATAAGTGTTCTATCACTTACTTTCTTAGTCACTTGCCATAAGATGCTACTAATTAATTCCTTAACAACACATATCCACCTCATATAGCCCACTTAGCAAATCTCTAAAGTAGTTTCGAGACCATGTTTGAGTCATGAAAACTATTTTTTTATCTTTCTTCTTTTTCTCCCTTTATTTTTCTTTTTCTCTTTTTCACTTTGTAGCAACCATTGATGTACTGCTTCTTTTATTTATCTTTTTTTTTCTCTTCACAGATTTTTTGTTAAAGGGGAAAGGATTAGCCCCTTATCAAAGCAAAGGATTTAAAGGCATGCTACAATTGGAATCAGGATCTCACTACCTAAGTGGTATTAGAGACTAAGGGAGTCTACCTATATAATATAAACTTTACCTGTACTAGGAGTCACAAGTCAAGATTTCCCTATTCCATCCTTACAATAGCCATAGGGTCTCTAATTCCTATCTCCAATTCATACTCATCCCTACTTAAGTTTCTAATTATCTTTTCATAATTTTTAATATTTACTTTACATATGAGAATAATGTACTTTTATTTTATGAAATACATGGGAAAAATCTTTACAAAAAGCTAAAAAATAATCAGAGTAAAGAATTGTTTCACTTGATTTATCTTTTTTCTTAGTGTGCATTAAACAAATATTTCACTTGATTTATCTTTTTGCTTAGTGTTCATGTCTTTCTTCATCCTCCTCATCTTTGTCTAAGAGCTCTTCATCAATTGCATAGTCACTACTTGATTATTATTTAATTAATTTGATTCTCCTTCCTACAATCAAATTCATCAAAGGAGTTTCATCAAGCTCGTGTAAAGCATACATTCTTGTATAAAAAATAGAAATAATAACATAAGGTCCAAACCATCTTTTAGTCAATTTATGTCATGCATCATATTGGGTATCAAAGGTACTATCATAGACAAGTACCCAATCCCCTAACTCTATTAATCATGGCCTAAGTCAATATTTCTTATCAAAATACATTTGATTTTTTAAACATGAATCGTTCTTTATAGATTCTTTCCCTTGTTCAAGTTGTTTAATTCTCAAAGCTAACAACTATTCATGTGAAAAATGATCTTCCTAGTCTAAACTTATCCAATTTACTATCTGATTATGTATCAGAAAAATAGGTTTTTCGCAATACATGAGCTTAACTAGCATAAATCTAGTTGATCTCGTATATGTCAACTATATTCCCATAAAGCAAACAGAAGATATCTTGGCCATTCTTTGATATCTCCATGACATGCCTTTGAGATCGCCTTCACTATAGAAGGATGACCTCTCTCAATCTTCCCATTTTCTTCTGGGTTATAGGATGTCATGAGAGAAAAGCAAATTTCATGATGATCAAAGAACTCCCTCACCTCTCTATTATCTAACTCTCCTCGATCCATAATTACTTTTTCTACATATCCAAATCTGGATATAACTTCTTCTAAAAGAAATAAACATACATTGTAAGTAGTATTAGATCAAAGTGCACGACCTTCCACATAATTTGTCAAATCTTCTCATGCAGGTACAATATATCTCATACCATCAATACTTTTAGGCATAGTCACAAGATCAACTACCCACTTGTAATGAATGCAATCGAGGAATGAATCTGACATGTGGCACATGTGCTCACAAACTCCTTAACATTTATGTACATCCTTGGCCACCAATAGCTTTCTTGAGTTTTTTCATATGTCGCAACAAAGCACTTATGGCCTACCCATAAGCTCTCATGCATGGCTCTCATGAATTTCACCTAAATATTTTTTTATCCCAAAATCCCTTGTGGATTTTTCACCTTTCCTATAGCATGCCACCAACGAAATACATCTTTTAGAAAGAACATGAAAGACTTCTTTCTGATGCTCCAGAATCGATTTGCGGACCAGCTTGGAAAAGGTTATAGAGTACTCAAATAATGTCTCTCCATTCTCCTTCATAATCTTCTTCTTTGAATTGCTCATAAGTAAATGTACATGGATCATAGCATATCAAGCTTATCCGTGTCGCTTTATCAAAATCATCATCCTCAAACCTTGCTTGTGAGAGCATATCGGCAATAGTATTGGGCTTTCCAACAATATGGACAAAAACTAGATCAATAAACTTGATATATCCAATCGATATCAACATCACAATATTAGGAGATGAGCAATTTGCAATCATACTTATTAACGGAAGACAATCAATCTCTACAATCACATTTGCATTGTTGAAATGCTCTTTATTTGATTTTAAAGTACTGACTAATCGCCATAACTCTCATTTCATCTACGGATAGTCCCTTTGAGTATCATGTAAAATTTTTGCACCAAAGCAAATTGTATACCTATGCCCTTCTTTGTCATCCTCACCAACGACCTAGCCTATACTGATAGGACTAGTATCAATTGTTAGGCTTATAGGTTTATTCCCCGAATAATCAATATGTTTCAAAATCGGAGCATTGATAAGAAATTGCTTTACTTTTCTCATTGTTCTACTATGCTTCTATGTCCAAAAGAATTTCTTTTTCTTTCTTAATAAATTCTATAATGGGTTTTGCAACATGAGCAAAGTGAGGGATCCAAATTACATAGAAGACACAAGCTCCTAAGAATCTTCTCACTTCACGGACATTGTGACACACCTCTGAAATCCTACTAATGGCATCAACTTTTTGTGTATATGGCCTACGACCATAATGTGATGTCCAACGATCAAAACTTCATGAACTCCAAAAATGGATTTCTCTAAAGAGAAAGTCAGTCCAACCTCTTGCAATTAGATTTCAATTGGAAAGGTGATGCCACAATGTGACATGGTTTGTTTCAATGCTCATTGAGTACAAACTAAACAAAGAAATCAATCCAATGAAAAATAGTATTCCCCTTGTAATGACCTCTAAGTTGAAGTTTGGAACCTTCGATCAAATAATTGTAATATTTCTCAAATTTTTATATGAACTACTTTTTATCTATTATAAACTTATAGATTTTCATACAAGCTATGCAACTCATGTCGAATCACATCAATCAAATATATGTAGCTCAAGTTATGATCTAAACACTCATCTAGAGCCTTTTTTAAATCGTGGTGCAATAAAAAGTGATTTTTTTATTGTTTTTCTGATGCAAATCACTTTTTTCTCTCTCATAAAAAATGCAAATTTTTTTAAGCTAGGAAACCCAAGTTGAATGACATCAATCTAATATTTTTACCTTAAGTTATGATCAAAACATTGATCAAATATAGGGCCTTTTTTAAATCATGGTACAATAAAAAGTGAATTTTTTATTGCTCTTTTAATGAATACTAATTCTTTTCAATCCCATATAAAATTATATATTCTTTTAAGCTACACAACCCAAGTTAACTCGCATCAATACGATAATTCTATCTCAAGTTATGATCAAAACATTGATCAAATGTGGAGCCTCTTTTAATCATGTTGGAACAAAAATTTAATATTTTATGAACTATCCAATCATAATCGACTCCTTCAATTACTAGAAATTGTAAAACATTGTGTAAGCTACACAATCCAAATTGAATCATGTCAATCCCATATTTCTATCTTAAGTTATGATGAAAACGCTGATTAGAATGAAAGCCTTTTTTCTAATCATGATGCAACTAAAAGTGAACTTTTGATCACTCCTTCGATCAATATCAACATTTTTCTCTACTACAAATTTTTAGAAACATTTGTAAGTTACACAATACAAGTTGAATCACATCAATAGGATATTTCTAACTCATGTAAGGATCAAAACACTAATCAAAACTTGAGCCTTTTTAATCATGATGAAATACAAATTCCATTTTTTTTTGGCCATTCGAATCTGATTTAGTTTTTGAAATCTTCTGCAAATTGTAGAATGTTTTAAGCTACCCGATATTTTTATCTTAGTTTATGAGCAAAATACGTAGAAGCACAGGCTTTTATATCAAGGTGTGATAAAAAGTTATTTTTTCTCAAATTTCTTGGATCTTTTATCTATTAACACCCAATTTTAGAGGAACTTTACTCTATCTAGAGCCAAGAATCTAAAAGCCTACTCAAATGGAAAAAATATGCTCCTTAATCCTCATCCTATCCCTATAGGTAAGAGGAATGGTGAAAGTGGGAACTCTTAGAATGGAGAAAAAACTCGATTTCACAAGAAAATGATTACAAGAAAAAAATGACCTATTTGCAAAATTCAGAATCCATTATGTAAGTAGGCTAGGCGCAAATGCTTTTTCTCCTTGGAAATGGCACAAAAAAGTGTCAAAGTGGAGTACATGCATGCTCATAAACCTTTAATTTATCAAAATTTACGAAGAGGAGACCTCATCCTAGTTACAATCAAGAGCATAAACAAACGAGATGGATAGATATATCACCAAACTTCCCATGTCAACTCTCAACTTCCCTGATCATCCAACTATGAAATCCAAATAGTGTCAAAAATTATCAACAAGAAAATGATCACACCCAAGATCCAAAAATGGTTTTGATCACACCATGATAAAATAATGGAAAGAAAATGATCATGCCTATGATAAAAAATGGCAAGAAAATGATCAACCCCACGTTAAAAAATGGAAGTCATCACAACCACACAAAAAAAGGCTCATTTTCATCATCACCTACCAAGTCCAAGTCATGCTTGCACAGATGACAAAAAAAAAGATAGTCAATTAGAGAAATGATAATATCTCTCTCATTACTTTTCCAAGCTGAGCATATGATAATTGCTCATTTTGAAATCAACAAGAAGACTACAAGCTGCACTATTAAATTAGCAAAACACCAAATTTGTAGCTTTATATAGAATCAGAAAATGTAATCGTCAAAAAAGAAAACATAAGAATATTCTAATAGAGCATTGTGACGCAAAAGGATATGATCTTAACATATTCTTAATGTTAATGGCTCATGAGTAAATTGAGGAAGGTGAACCATCATTGGTTCAAGATGAGAGTTCAAACAATCATGATGTAGTTTTTGTTCATATGGAATCTTATTTTGATTACAAAAAGGAGCTCATAAACGACGTTCATGTTGATGATTGTAGTAGGGATCCTTTAAATCATACACATCCCTATACAAATTTGATGAACCTAATGAAGAAAGTATTATTTCAATAGAGAGAAAATCATATGAATTTGAGCCTCCGAAGCATTTCAAGAAATATGAGGCAGAAAGTCAAAAAGTAGAAGCTATGACACCTCAGAATCTTATGACAACTAAGAAATGAAGAACAAGGTGATTTTTACAATAGAATATGGAGAAGAAAGGTGTGTGTATGTTGTGAATGACGTATTAGAAATGGAAAAGTCTCAATTGAAAGAGCTTTTTGAGCAATATAGAGATATATTTGCTTGTTCATATAGAGACATAAAGAACATTGATTCTCTTATTTGTGCCCATAGAATCTCTATGGTACCTAATGCAAAATCCTCTAAAGAGAGGCCTTACACTTACAATGATTTATATTCAACCAAGATTAAAGAGGAGATAGATAAAATCTTAAAAGTGGGATTGATATATGAAAACACACTAAATTGGTATCCCCATTGTGGTTGTACCCAAGAAAAATGGAAAGCTAAGAGTTTGCATCAATTTAAAAAGTTAATGTTTCGACCATTAGGGATATCATGACTTGCACCTCATCAACACAAGACTACCTTTGCTACTAAGTGGGGATTATATGCATTCAAGGTTATGTCTTTGGTCTAACTAATGACCCTATAATTTTCAAATAATAATGTATGATGTCTTTAAAGAATTTCTCACGAAATCTTTGGAGGTTTATGTGGATGGATTATGTACATACTTTGCACTAAGATTTGAGTATATTTCTATGATGCAACAATTGTTTGCTAAACGAAAGAAGATAGAGTCTCTTTGTATCTTGAGAAGTGTGTATTCATGGTGAGACAAGGAAAAATCATGGAACATATTGTCTTGAAACAATTTAATTTGTACAAATGAAGGCAAGATCAATACATAGTTAATATGTCAAAGTCTAGCAATATCAATGAAGTCTATGTTTTCATGGTCCATTATGGATATTGTCATAGGTTTATGCACATGTATGAAATTGAAATTAGCAAAAGATAATAGTACACATGAAGTAACTTGCAGTAACTGAATCAAACGTGTATAATTATGAATGTATGATACAGAGGAGATAATGTAGGATTACTCATACATGTGTGGGCTTCGTGTAGCACAAGCTTGAAGCTCAATGATTCCTTCTTCCTTCTATCTTTGCCATGCCTAAAAGGTCATGTGTTTTTATAGATATGAGATAAATTTGAATTTTGAATCTACCACCTAGAAGTGATCCTACCTTTTAACACTAGTTTGGTACCAAAACAAGGCACTTAAGTGTCCTTGTTTGAGAATTTTCTAGAAAATCACACACCTTGTACAAAGAGAATTTGAGGAAATCCTTTAACACACATATTAAATATAATTCAAAGGTTAATCCAAAATTATAAAACACAATAAATCATGTTTTTAGTTCATCTAAATAGCCTCTCAAGATGCTATGGTAATGAACATGATGAAAATTCCTAATCAAATGTATTTTTATCAAAAGAAAAAAAACCATGATATGAAAGAACAGATTATACACATTCCTTGAAACATAGATCACATAGTATGAACCTCAAACTCACTTAGAAAAATCATTTCAATTCAAATAAAATCAATTATTTTGACGTTGTACACCAAAAACAACAACTAGTTCTAAACATGGTTCAAACAAACTTATGGGAATCCACAAAGGTGTACAAATATGCCAACAATCAAACAAGGTATGAACACAACAACCAAGGTATACACATATAAAATAAACTGCTATGACTCGAGTCACCAAAAACAAAAAACTAAAGCCTACATATATGACTCAAACAAATTTATGGACATCATCCGAGGTGTACACATTCAAGTTACCAAGTAGAAAATGTGTGACATAACAAACCAAAGCTTACATATACGAGGCTAAATAGTTTATTGAAATCCACCAAGATTTTCACATCTTTAGACACAACCAAGAATCTTCTATTGTGCGGGCATCAACCAAATTCTACAAATACAATCATGAAAAGTTTGTGGACACATAACAAAGCATGTATAGTTATGGAAGAGATCCAATTTCTTCACATGAGGAAAGAAAATAAGACATCAAACAAGGTTACACATAAGGGAACTAACAATCTCTAAAAATCAACCAATTTTTTTAGATCTATGTACACCAAACAAAGTAGATATATGTGTGGACACCAACCAATATATCCACATAAAAATATTAACATCCAATTGGAATAATGCCAAATTATAAACATTTAGCTTGGTATCCAAGAAAACAAACTAGTTCCTACCAAGAAACAAGAGTCACATACATATAGAATCAAAAGAATATATTGTTCTAACATATTTAGTAAAAATATTTTTTTGATAGTTTTTATATGCATAAACACACAATCCCTTGCACACATCAACACATAGCAAAAATAATACTCAAAAGTCTTTGTCTTCGATATCATAAAATGATAAGGATCATTTGAAAACATTCCATTATTTCCATCATGGATGCGATTTTCTTTTTGTCAAATGAAATATGTATGCCAATTCTGACGAGATTAAGAATGAAACATGGCATGAAGGCATATTTTGAAAGGTTTAATACTTATAATAGCATTAAAAATATTTATTATTTTCATCATAATTTTTTATTCCACCTTTGAAGCTATGTTCTTTTCATGAACATAGAAATATATGCTTTGCGAATTCAGCATGAAAGCCAGCACCAAATGCAATGGCTACTAGTTCAAAACAGAGGCCTTCTAACTTTGGATCAAAATATGCATTCAATTAGTATGAAGGTTATCCATTGATAACGTGCCAATTCTCTGCAATCTCACTTACACATAGATTATAGTGAGCCATTCGTTTAAAGGTGTGATAGATGGCAGTGATCTAGAGAAGACAAGTTTTGAGTCCATGTTCATGACTTCTGGAAGTGTTCAACCTTCTCCGGAGATCCCTAGACACTTGCTTTACACTACCAAGGTCCATGAATAGCTTTCCATTTCCTAAAACATATCCAATTTGTCAAAATGTTTGAATTGTGTTATTTTTTTTAGTTATGCTAAAAGTTGAGTTTTTAAAAATTCCCATTTTCTTCTTCGTTTAATAACCCATGTGAAGTTGTAAAAATGTTAAAGATTATATTTTTCTCGAAAAGTACATGATGTGGACTATCAAATCCAAGTGAGTATGCCATCAAACCCTCAAGGGTGTCATCAATAAAAATCAATCAATTTGGTGTAAAAGCAGGGCACGTAAGTGTCCCATGATACTCAAGTGTCCTAGTATAGAACTAGTGTTAAGATCTTGATTGATTTGATTCCAAGTACTAGGTAGGTATGACTTGCATCTTGTAATGCCACGAGAGTCCTTCTATAATCTCTTTTTACATTTATCTCAAGTGCTGAATCTCATTGCTTTTACAAGAGATGTTCATATGTGTCTTGTGAGTAATCACTCAAGACTTTATGAGATAAGTCTTGATATTTGTTCAAGAATCTTGGCTTCTCAAATGTACCAAAAACTCCCCCTCAAGCCCAAGATGCTTGAGTCTTCATTCCATAGGTATTTTTTGCAATCCAATCATTGATTTGAACCTGTTGAGCTTGCTTCCATCAAGTGATTTAATCAACATTATTCACATTGCATATGTGTAGATACATAACAGATTGTATCTCCTTGATGATAATCTTTTCCCTAACAAAAATGGTAATGGACCTCTATATGATTAGTCCTAGCATGAAAAATAGGATTAGCAGCTAAATGAAGTGAGATCATATTGTCTCCAAATATAAATGGAGTACCAAACTCCAACCCTAAATCTGTGTATAGGGTCTTGATCCACATTCCTTCTTGTGCCTCATTTGCCAATCCTCTATATTCAGCTTCTATTGAGGAAAGAGCTATAGTAGGTTGCTTCTTTGAGGACCAAGAAATAATATTTGTAGCTATAAAAGATAGATATCTAGATGTGCTTCTCCTATCATCTTTTGATCCTGCCCAATTTGTCTCAATGAAGAGCTTCAAATTTAGATCATATGTATAAGGATAATATAGACCTTCATTGATTGTTTCCTTTAGATACTTCAATATCCTTTTGGCTGCATCCATGTGAGGTTTCCTAGGAGTGTGCATGAATTGACTAAGCACACTTACTCCATAGCCAATATCTACCCTAGTAAGGGTGGCATAATTCAATCTTTCAACTAGACTTTGGTAGCTTGTAATAATATCTTCAATTGGTTCCCCTTTATGAGCACTTAACTTGTGATTGACCTCCATGGGAGTACCTGTAGCCTTAGTGTCTTGCATTTTGAACTTGCAATCATATCCTTAAGTACTTTCTTTGGGTAAGGAACATTCATTGATCTGTTTAAACAACTTCCAAGCCAAGAAAATAAGTGAGCAATCCCAGGTCACTTATCTTGAATTCTTCTTTCATTTGAGCCTTGATCTTTTTTATTCCATCTGCATCATCACCTATAAGAATGATATCATCTACATACACACATAAATATATAGCTTCAGAGTTATTCTTCTTAATGACGAGTGAAGAATCAGCCTTGCTCAATTTGAATTCTTTGTCCTACAAGAATGTGACAAGTCTATGGCTCCAAGCTCTAAGAGCTTGCTTGAGTCCATAGAGAGCTTTCCTAAATTTGCATACATACTTAGGGTGTGACTCATCAACAAATCCAAGAGGTTGTGCCATGTACACTTCCTCTAAAATCCATCCATTTCAGAATGCATTTTTTACATCCATTGGATAGATGTTCTAATTCCTTGAAGTAGCTATACTCATGAGAACTCTGATTGTTGGCACCTTTGCCATATGAGAGAAGGTCTCCTCATAATCAATTCCTTGCATTTGAGCAAAACCTTTAGCCACAAGCCTTGATTTATACCTATTTATTGAACCATATGAATTCTTCTTTACCTTATGGATCCACCTAGATCCAATTATCTTCATGGATTGTTTCTTGGAAACTAGGTCCCAAGTCTGATTCTCTTGGAGTGCTTGTATCTCTTCCTCCATTGCTTCTTTCCACTCTGATTTCTTGTTGGCTTCTTCAAAAGTTGATGGCTCCTCTTGGTTGATATCCTCGACAATATAGATTGAATGCTTAATGACGAGAGAAGTGTCAAATCCATACCTTTCTCGCTTCTTCCTTTCCCTAGTTGATCTCCTTATTGTTTGTTGAGAGGATTTTGCAATATCTCTCAATTTCTATATCTTCTCTTTGCCTTTGTCGTTCCATGCCTTGATGTTCCTCTTGGGTGCCTTTTGATCATCATCAAAGTCACTTGTATCTTCATGTTGTTGATCATTTACCTTTTGTAGTGTTGGAAAGTCCTCCTCTAGGTCATAAGGTAGCTTGAATTTTCTACAATCATCTTCAAACCAAGAGTTGTTTTCATCAAAGACAACATCTCTGCTAACAATAAAGTCTTTAGTACTTGGATTATACAACCTGTTCCCTTTTTTATTTAGATCATATCCTATAAACACACATTTCTTTGCCTTGGGATCCAATTTACCTCTAATTTGTGATGGAACATGTGCATAAGCTATGCATCCAAATATCATGTAATGATCTAGGCTAGGTCTTCTTCCATTCCAATCTTCATATGGTTTCATCCCATCCAATGCTTTAGATGGGAGCCTATTGATGAGATAAGTGGCTGTAGAACAGCCTTTACCCATAGGTAGTTGGGTAATTTATTCTCATTAAGCATGGACCTTGTTGCCTCCACAATGGTCCTATTCCTTCTCTCTACCACTCCATTTTGTTCTGGAGTGTACCTGGTGGTGGTCTCTCTTTTAATGCCTCTATCTTTGAGATATGCATCAAAATCATGGGAGAAGTATTCTCCCCCTCCATCTGACCTTAGCCTTTTCAAGGTTTTCCCTGTTTGATTTTCAACAAGAGCAAGATATTTTTTGAAACAATTGAAAAATTCATCTTTAAGCTTCATGAAGTATAGAATGGTCCATTTGCTACAATCATCAATGAAAGATACATAATACTTGGATCCTGAAATTGAAGGTTCCTTGTTAGGTCCCCAAACATCTGTGTGGACTAGCTCCAATAGGTTATCATGGATGTAACCTGTCTTCACAAAGGGCTCTCTATGAGACTTCCCAAATTGACATGCACTACATTTGTATATCATATGTTGTTTGGATATATTTGGTAGACCAAACCACACTTTGATCCCTGCATATTTGCTTCAAACTTCTTTCACCTATGTGCGCTAATCTTTCGTGCCACATTTCTAATTCTCATAAGGTTTGTCATCTATAATTGAATAGTGCTATGTTCCTAGTATCTTGCAACTCAAGTGTAAAGAGTCTGCTTGGCTTTTCACCTTTTGTAATCCTCTTGAATCCTTGTTGAGGGTCGTCAACAAATGCTCCATTTCTTGTGAACCTTTCCTGCGATCCTTTCTCTACAATTTGTTCAACACTTATCAAGTTCTTGGTTATGGTAGGTACATAGAATACCTTACTAAGTAGATTCATAATATCAGATAAGAACAACCAGAATCTATATAGAACACATGTGCATCTGCTTTACCTTGCTTCATGGTCATGTTCATGAACATAAGTGAGTCCTCTTGTGTTTGCTCTTTAGTGTAATTATTGTAATCTTTCCTTTCTCTATATCCTCCTTGGTTATTGGTGTTGTTGTAGTTGTTATTGTAGCCATTGAAATTGTTTGATCTTCCTCTTCCATAGCTTCCTCTATTGAAGCGTCTTCCTCTCTAATTCCTAGGATTCCTGAAACATTCTCAGTTGTATGGTTAGTTAATCCACATATGGCACATGGAGAGGGACTTTGGAATCTCCCCCTGCCTTGTCTACCTCCTCTGCCTCTCCCTCTTGTACCTCTACCTCTTCTTGCAAAATTAGCTTGGGAGGTACTGACTTCATCATCATATCTTTTGCCTTTTCCTTTGCTATCCTTACTCTTATTCTTATCAATGTATAGGGTAGAGGATTGATTACATGTTGAGTTTTCATTGTTCTTCACAAGCTTGGCTTCATGGGTGAATAGTTGCCCCATCAGAGTATTGAAATCAGGTACCTGCGTATCCATGTATAGATCCATTGTAGTGCTGAAGGCTTCCCATTTATCATCTGCATTAATTCCATTGATCACTTGTCTTAGAAATTGCTCCTATTCAATGAATTCTCCAATGCTTCCAAGTTGATAAGCTAGGTCCTTTATTTTGGTGACATAATCGTCACACTTTGCTTGGGCATCTTTTGAGTGTATTGAACTGCATCCATAGTTGGTTCTTCCTTGCTCTAGTACTTGAAGAAAAGAATGCTTCAAGTGCATTCCAAATCTCTTGTGATGTCTTACAATTCCTAATGTGTGGAAGTAAGAAATCAGAAACTAAGTTGAGAATGTAAGGCGTGGCTAAGGAATCCTTAGAGCACCATGTTGTTAACTTTTCTTGTTCTTCTTGAGTAGATTGGCATTTGCTACTAAGTATTGGCATCAACTCATCTCTAGATATGTAACCATAGAGATTTTTGCCTTGAAGATATGCCTCCATTCTAATAGACCAAGCATAATAATTACCTTGATCCAATTTTTCAATTGATGATGGGAATCCATCTCCCATGTTGAGTTGATGAGAGCTCTGATACCACTATAAGGAGATGGTTGGATACACTCCAAAGATGAGGTGGTGCTACAAATCCTACTCTACACCTACCAATGTAGCTTCAGAGTACCTTAGTAGACACCTTTAGCTTCCCAAATATGCATTTGGATCCAAAATGTACCTTGGAGCATCACTTTCAAATAGTTATGTCAAATTAGATAATTTAATGTGCTCTTTATGGACTTGTTTCTTCTCAAACATTTATTCACTGCTCACTCAATGATTGCAATTGATCTGAGAGCTTAGCTTGCTATAGGAAGTTACTTCACTAATTTAGGATGAGAACATGATGAGAAATCATATTAAAAAGTTGAGGATGTAATCGTACGTACGTACGTACATACGTGTTTTAGGAGGATGACAATGAGCAAACATAAGTGACTTGTAGAGACCTTATCTCATAATCTCTTGAATCAAATGACGTGAAATTGATATCTGACAAGTAGAAAGTCTAAGCAACATATACCAAGTTGAATCACATCAATTAGATAAGTATACACAGAAAACGCATCAGACCAAATTCACTGAAATGAAGTCTTAGCAGAAGATAAAAGTACACATGAAGAAACTTGCACTGAATGAATCAAATGTGTATAATTATGAATGTATGATAGAAAGGAGATGATGCAGGCTTACTCATACATGTGTGGGCTTAGTGTAGCACAAGCTTGAAGCTCAATGAGTCCTTCTTCCTTCTATCCTTGCCACGAGTAAAAGGTCATATGTTTTTATAGATATGAGATAAATTTGAATTTTGAATCTGCGACCTAAAAAAGATCCTACCTTTCCGGATCTTGATTGATTTGATTCCAACTACTAGGTAGGTATGACTTGCATCTTGTAATGCCACGAGATTCCTTCAATCATCTCTTTTTACAGTTATCTCAAGTGTTGAATCTCATTTCTTTTACAAGAGATGTTCATATGTGTCTTGTGAGTAATCACTCAAGACGTTATGAGATAAGTCTTGATATTTGGTCAAGCATCATGGCTTGCCAAATGTACCAACAGAAGCTAGAGCAACATTATGTGATGCACAAACGATAACTAAGTTTTTGTTTGAAGAAATCTACTAGATATGGCGTACCTATCAAGATAGTTAGTGATAGGGGAACACATTTCATAACTATTGTTATTTAACATATATTAGAAGAGTTTCTTATAGTGCATAAGAAGTCTAGCCCCTATCATCCTCAAGAAAATGGTCAAGCCAAGAGTACTAATAAACTTCTATGCATGGTACTCATAAAAATAGTGAATAATAAGTGCTCTAATTGGGATAAACATTTACATCATGTAATTTGGGGATACAAAGTTGCATACAAAACACTCCTAGGCACAACACCATTCAAGCTGGTGTATGAAAAAAATGCTTACCCGTAGAGTTTCTCATCCTACATTGAGAGTAGTAGAAACCTATGAATGAAAGGGTTATAGCTATCCATCCATGTAGACCTACTAGAGCAATTAGAAGAAACACTATTGAGAGCCTTAACATGCATTTATGTTTCTAAGAGAAGAAGAAAATCTTATTATGATGCTTACATTAAATATAAGGGCTTACAAGAAGGGTAGTATGTTTTAGTATCAATACTTGAGCAACATCTCAAAGATTTTAAGAAGAGAGGCCATGGACCATTTATGATAAACAAAAGCTCCACTAGAGGAACGATCAAATTAGCAACTTTGGAGGGTGATACCTTGCCCACCTACATAAGTGGATCTCGCATCAAGAGATATCTTGAGCTCTTGGCTGATGAAATGATGGCAAGGCTGCAAATAGCTCGAGATAAAAAGGTCGAGGAGAATATAATTAGAGAAGAAGCCCAGGAGAATAATAGACAAAAAATCCATTGATGTAAGTAATTGATGCAAGGAGTTGCGGACCCTCTTCCTTTCAATCCTATCCAAGTATTCACATTGAGAGTTATAGAAAAAGGGCCTTTGGAAAAGAGGCCATGGCTACATGCCAAGCTAGGGTAGGAGACTGATGTTCCACATAGGCTCAAGTATTTGTACGGGAATGATATGCATCAAATTAGCTTGGGCTATGTAGGAATCCATTTATCAATTTAATATCCATATGATCAACATAAAAGTAAGAGAACTATCATGCATATGAAATACTATGATTTTGATAAATATTAACGGGCTAGTTTCTTTAGAAGAATTTTTTATTATGGATGAACTACATATGGGTATTAGGATAAGGCTTGTTAAACAAGCATTTTGTGATAGTAGATTATCCTTTAGAATGTGTGCTTGTTGATAATCAACATATGCACCGAAGTTGTAAATTTTTAAACCACATTGCGTTGCACATAAAATTAAATGCTTCATTGTACCACATGGCATGCATTCGTGTATACTCCCAATAGACACATCATATGATAATTCTTCCATCAAGAGTGGTTGTCAGGACTAGTTTCAATCACTAAGAATGGAGAAGTTTATAGAAATGATAAAATCTTCAACACGATACTTTGGACATTATGCCCAAGGAAGATCGAGAGAAGGCTACTATTGATCCTCCACCAAGTGCAAGACAATTGATGAAGAAAGCTTATCCATTTCATCATTCTCTATATACCAAGAGTTGACAAATCTAGGGCCCTAATGCTCTATTTCAAGTACACAAAGTGAAGATATTAGTGGTTCCCACAACACTAGAGAGTCAACCATGATGGATACCTAAGCAAAATAATCATTAAGAGATGAAGCAAAAAACATCAACCCATGAGAATAAGAACACTATAAAAAAATGGATCCCTATGAAGAATATTGACAAGCTATCACTCAATCATGGAGTGTTTGAGTCCTTTTAGGATCCAATACGTAACATAGCTCCATATGAAGCCTTGATGGTGTTTGACTCCATAGATATTTCTTCACGTAACATAGCTCCATATGAAGCCCTGATGGTGTTTGACCATGAGACCCCTTTATAGAACTAGTTATCCTCTTAGTTGGTCCTTGTTTATCCTCATAGTGCTTTTTTTTCTCCTCAATGTTCACCTTATATGTATACATTGAAAGAAGCTCAATCAGTTCCTTCTAGTATTTCTTTTTACAAATATTTGAACTATACTCTTGAAGGTTTTGAATACTAAAGTTTCCTCTACTTGAAAAATTGTAAACATGTGTCCATATTTGGTCTTCATCCTCTTCTAAATTTAACTTATAGGAGTATGAAGTCTGGCTTATAGAAGCCTTGCAAAATTTCTTTAGGATATCTTTTCTAAAATTCCTTCCTAACGGTCACTTTGTGACATAATTACAAAGCTACTTGTCTACTCAATAACCAAATTATTTTCTTTTATTCCACAAAGTGATCTAAGTCATCACACCATATACATCTTGTAAATTGGTTGAGTGGTCCTCTAGCTTGCTCTTGTTGATTACGCGGCAAAAGCTTGGAAATTAAGCTGCGGAATTTGCCACAGCACAAGAACTAAGCTAGAAAGATATTAGAACACCTCTATAATCATCGATAGCTTAGCAACCTTCTGAAGCTGAAAAATTTATAACTGCATTTAGTGAAAACCGAAATTCACTTTACAAAAAAACTTTGCCTTTTCTTTAGGCTTCAATTCTAATCTGCTTTACTTGAGTATTTAGAATTCTTTGTTTGCTTATTGTTAGATATTCTTCTCGCCACTTAGTTTTGTCAAAAACTGTGTTTTAAACTTACCAGAATTTCACCGGAACTTTACTGGATTCTTATCGAACTGTCACTGTAATCTCATTGTAATTGTACCGGAATGTTATCGGAATCAACTGTAATTTTGTTTGTAGTTACTTCAAATGTTTGTAATTGAAGTAAGGAAGTAATAGCTGAGCTTCCTTCAGTGAATGAACTTTATCTGAAGTTTGAGGAAAAACTTCACCAGTTCTAGATGCCTTTACGGTCAGACTCAGTACTGTGTGTACATGTCCCGTTTTACAAAACTCTTTGATCAGTTTGTAGTTGAGACTACTAGCTTCATGTTAAGCTATTAGTCATGAAAAACTTTACACTATACTGCGAGATCTAACTTGCAGAAGTACCATAAAATGTGTACTGAGAAAACTGTAATTGTTAACTAACTTTCACAGTAACATTAAATCACTTAGATTTCTTCACACAAGAAGAATGCGCTCAGATCTCTCCACATAAATATGTGTTTTCTATTAGAGAAGATGTGTACAGAATGGCTTGGCCTCATTTCACAAATAGCGATGGAAAACTCTCCTATGCTGAGTAGTTCTTCCTTACCATCCCTCTCCAAGATGAATACCCGACATTTTAGGTTCTATTATTCATCTCTACAAATGCACACTTGCGTCTACTACAAGTGCTTCTCATCTCTCTTCTACATTTTCTCTTCTCTTATTTAAGCACTCTCTCAACTCTCTTATATACAGAGATTCAAAAACTCATAATTTTGGAAGTTTCTGTGAACTATGTTATAGTTGTGAATTCTTGATTTTCTGAATGCTTTGTTTCTGCTTTTCTTCATCTTTCTTCATCCTTCATATGTCTTCATGTCTTTATGCCTAATTAGTGAGTGAATCCTCAACAGCTCCTCCTCAATCACTAATTAGCATCTTCTAATCTTTCATATATTCTTTTTTTCTTTTATTCCTTCCATTTCTTTGAATCTGCTTGTCTTTACTCCGTCCAAGCTCTTTGTCAGAATATCTACACTCTGATCTTTCGTAGGAGTGTATACTATTTCAATCTCCTTTTCCATTACCTTTTCCCTCAGGAAATGATATTGAATCTTGATGTGCTTTATTCTTGCATGAAATACTGGATTTGCTGCAAGCTACAATGAACTCATATTATCTCCATGTATGATAGGTATACATTGATCAATACCCATGCTTTTGAACAAGGTCTGCATCCATATCACTTCTTTAGATGCTTCCACAAGTCCTTTATACTCAGCCTCAGTTGACGATAGAGCCACTGTATGCTGCTCTTTGAACACCAACTAACAAGCTTATCTCCTAGGTATATCATATACCCATGTGTTGACCTTCTGTCATCTTGACTTCCTGCCCAGTCTGAGTCACTGTATGCTCTCAGCTTTATATCTAATGTAGAAGGATAATATAATCCTTCCTTTATAGTTCTTTTGATAGATCTAAGAACTCTTTGTCCTGCAATCCAATGTTGATCCTTCGGAAAATGCATGAACTGTGAGAGAACTCCTACTGCATAACTAAGATCTGGTCTTGTTAGCGTAGCATAAACCAAGCTTCCCACTAAAGATTGATACTTTCTCATATCTTTAAATTCTGCACCATCATATTTGCTGAGTTTATGATTGACCTCAAGTGGTGTTGAGGCTTCTCTGCAATTCTCCATGTTAAACTTCTTAAGTAAGTTTAGGAGATACCTTTCTTGTGAAACATATACACCATGATCTGTATATGTAACTTCCATTCCAAGAAAGTACGATAACTTTCCTAGATCACTGATCTTGAACTCTTTTTCAAGCAATCTCTTTACCTCCTTGATTCCTTCATCTGAGGTACCTGTGATTATAATGTCATCTACATAAATACAAATGTAGATCGTACCTTCATCTGTTCTCTTAATGAGTAGACTTGCATCTGCTTTTGAACTTTGGTATCCAAGATCATTGAGATACTTCACAAGTCTATAATTCCAAGCTCTTGGAGCTTGCTTCAATCCATAGAGTGCTCTTCTTAATCTGCAAACATGATTCGGGTAACTGGAACTTACAAACCCTTCAGGTTGTTCCATGTAGACTTCATCTGATATATATCCATTTAGAAATGCATTCTTTATATCCAATTGACTTAGCTTCCATCCTTTTGATGCTGCTATAGCAATCAATGTCCTTATGGTTGACATCTTTGCCATTGGACTGAATGTCTCATCATAATTTATGCCATGCGTCTGAGCATAGCCTTTGACTACCAGTCTAGCTTTGTATCTGGCTATTCTTCCATCTGCAAGCTTCTTAACTTTATAAACCCATTTATTTCCAATCACTTTCTTACCATTTGGTTTTGGAACAAGTTCCCAAGTCTTGTTCTCTTCAAGTGCATTAAACTCCTCCTTCATTGCTTCTTCCCATTTTTCCTTACCTTTTGCTTCACTGTAATTATGAGGTTCTTCATCTTCTTTTACTAAGTATGCATAGTTTTTCTGAGTCAAATAAGAAGTATCATAGGAATACCTTGTTGGTTGTTTCCTTACTCTGTTTGACGTTCTTGGTTCATACTCTTCATGTGTATCTGAATACACTTCTTCATCAAATCTTGGTCCATCTTCATTTCTCATAGTTGATCTGATCCTGGATGTACTTGCCTGCATATGATTTTCATCTCCATTCACCTGCATATGTGATTTACCTTTTTCAATTCGTCTTACCTCTTCTTCAAATGTTTCATCGTCATGCTCTTTATCTGCATACCAACTCTTCTTCATCAAATGTCACATCTCTGGAAACAGTAAATTGTTTGGTTAGAGGACTCCATAGTCTATAACCCATCTGCTTTTCATCATATTCGATGAACACATATTTTTCAGCTTTTGGTTCAAGCTTATGTCTAAGTTGTGATGGTACATAAGCATAAGCAACTGATCCAAACACTTTGCAATGATCAAGTGTTGGTTTCTTACCCCACCAAGCTTCATAAGGGGTCATACCATTTAAAGCTGCACATGATAATCTGTTTACAAGATATGTGGCTGTATTTACAGCCTCAGCCCAAAGATAGTTTGGACAACTCTTTTCCTTTAACATTGCTCTAGCAAACTCAATTAGAGTTCAGTTTCTCCTTTCTGCTACTCCATTTTGTTACGGTGTATACCTACAAATTATTTCTCTTTTGATTTCTGCATTCCACAGATAATCATTGAATTCTTGAGAAAAATATTCTCCTCCTCCATCAGACCTTAGCCTTTTGAGTTTTTTTCCTGTAAGTCTTTCAGCATATGCATGAAAATGCCTGAAAGCTCCAAACACTTCTGACTTCTCTTTCAAAACATAAAGTGTTATCCATCTTGTTGCATCGTCAATAAAAAGAACTTAATACCTTGAGCCACTGATAGATCCTTCTTTTGTTGGTCCCCATACATCTGTATGTATGAATTCTAGCAAACCATCGTGTTTGTAACCCTTCTTCTGAAATGGTAACCCTTGTGCTTTTCCTATCTGAGAGGCTTCACATTTGTGAATCATATGTTGATTCTTCATATTTGGTAATCCTCTTACAGATTGCTTCTCCACCATCATTTTGATTCCTTTTTCATTAAAATGTCCTAACCTCTTATGCCAGAGGTCTAACTTTGTAAAAACTTCATCACCATGTGTGATCAATGCTTGACCAACATTCCCTTGTACTTTAAGAGAAAAAAGTCTACCTTCCTTTTTACCATAGCTAATTTGATTGTATCCATTCTCTGGATCTTCAACAAATACTCCTTCATTTGTAAACTTGACTTGAAAACCTTTTTCTACTATCTATCCCACAATGATCAGATTCTTCAGGATTGTTGGAACATACAAAACATTTGTTAGCAGGCCAACTCCATTCTTACACTTTACTTTTCCAATTGACCATACATTGTGTTTTGTGTTATCACCTGTTTGTACTATATGATTTGAAATACCTCCTTCCAGTTCTGATAACAATTCTATATTTCCTGACAGATGATTCGAACAACCAGAGTCAATATAGAATACCTTGAGATCTTCATTCTCTGACACACTTATCGAATTCATCATCAATGTTGTATGATTGTCATTCTGCGTATCATTCGCATAGTTGTAGTAGGTAGTGTTGTGAGACTGATTCTGTCCCCAACGTCTTGCTCCACCTCTACCATATCTGCCTCTTTGGCTTTGTCTACCTCTTTGATATCTTTCGCTTCTGCCTCTGCTATTGTTATTCCGACTTTGACTTGATCCTTGAGAATTATGCCAGCAGTCATGAGCCAAATGATTGCTTAATCCACAGATCTAGCAAGTCTTCTTATTGTTATTCTAATTACCTCTTCCTTTTGTATTACTTCTGCTTTTACTTCTGACATTACCTCTTCCTCTTGCATAATTTGCTTGAGTAGTCATCTCTTCTTCATCTTTTTCTTTACCTTTATCATCTTTCTTCTTATTATTTGTGTACGTAGCAGAACTTTGTCCTTTATCTCCATCTGTCTTCAAATCTTGCTCAAATGTTAGCATTAGTCCAAGCAACTGATTTAAATTTGGTACAAAATGATTTAATGAAAGTTCAACTGAAAGTACTAAAGGTTTCCACCTTTCATCTCCTCTCAATCCTGCAAGCACTTGTGCTATTAACCTGTGATCTTCGATATATTCGTCAATAGATCCAAGACTGTCTGCCAAGTCCTTCATCTTGGTGACATAATCACTAATGCTTTGACTTTGCTTTTTCTTGAATGTTGTAAACTCTTACCATAAGCTAGCCTTCCTAGCTTTGGTAGTGTTTTGGAAATGATCTTCCAATGCACTCCATATGTCTTCCCCTTTCTCCAGACCTCTAATATGTGGTGGTAGATGATTTGTAATGGTATTGTAGATATAAGCTCTTGCCGTTGTATCTTTTTTCTGCCACAGCTTCAAGGCTTCTAACTCTTCTTTCTTCGGTTGACTGTCGTCTCCAAAAGTAGGCTTCTTTTCTTCTCCTGTCACACATATCATTAAGTCCTTACTCATAAGTAAGGCTTCCATTCGCATTACCCATGCAGGATAGTTATCTCTATCCAATTTGTCAATAGAAATGTGATCTGCCATGATCTTCTTGTTTTTGTTACTACCGGTAAGTATAATGTTAAAGGATTTTACCTTTCACAAACCTTTACCCTTAAGAATGACTTCGGAATGCTTCTCTGATGCCGTTTATTGTTGATCACCTTAGCTTTCACCTTTCTTGTGAAGAATTCTTCACTTTCTCTTGTATCTTTACTTTCATTTACTCTTGAGGACTTTTCTGCTCTTCAGAACCTTTTTGCTCTGATACCACTTGTTGACGATGTGGCAAAAGCTTGGAAATTAAGTTGTGGAATTCGCCACGCCACAAGAACTAAGCTAGAGTGATATTAGAACACCTCTATAATAATCAATAGCTTAGCAACCTTCTGAAGCTGAAAAGTTTATAACTGTATTTAGTGACAACCGAAATTCACTTTACAGAAAAACTTTGCCTTTTCTTCAGGCTTCAATTCTGATCTGATTTACTTCAGTCTTTACAATTCTTTGTTTGCTTACTGTTAGATATTCTTCTCACCACTTAGTTCTGTCAAAAACTGTGTTTTAAACTTACCAGAATTTCACCGGAACTTTACCGGATTCTTATCGGACTGTCACCGTAATCTCATCGTAATTGTACCGGAATGTTACCGGAATCAACTGCAATTTTGTTTGTAGTTACTTCAAATTTTTGTAATTGAAGTAAGGAAGTAATACCTGAGCTTCCTTCAGTGAATGAACTTTATTTGAAGTTTGAGGAAAAACTTCACCAGTTCTGGATGCCTTTACGGTTAGACTCAGTACTATGTGTACATGTCCAGTTTTACAAAACTCTTTGATCAGTTTGTAGTTGATCTACTAGATTCATGTTAAGCTATCACTCATGAAAAACTTTACACTATACTGCGAGATCTAACTTGCAAAAGTACCGTAAAACGTGTACTGAGAAAACTGTAACTGTTAACTAACTTTCATAGTAACATTACATCACTTAGATTTCTTCACACAAGAAGAATGCGCTCAGATCTTTCCACATAAATATGTGTTTTCTATTAGAGAAGGTGTGTACAAAATGGCTTGGCCTCACTTCACTCATAGCCATGGAAAACTCTCCTATGCTGCGTAGTTCTTCCTTACCATCTCTCTCTCAGATGAATACCCGACATTTCAGGTTCTATTATTCATCTCTACAAATGCACACTTGCGTCTACTACAAGCGCTTCTCAACTCTCTTCTACATTCTCTCTTCACTAAGGCTTGATTTTCAGAATGCTTTTTTTCTGATTTTCTTCATCTTTCTTCATCCTTCATATGTCTTCAAGTCTTTATGCCTAATTAGTGAGTGAATCCTCAACAGCTCTTGACCTTGGGGTTCACCTTTTGAGCACACTTCAAAGAGGTAATCTGAGTTACTAGGGTTTCTATATGTTTGGGAAGAGAATCAATTTGTGACTCTAGTTGAGCTACCTTTGGGTCTTCCATTAGAGATATGCATAAATGATTTCTTTTAACTAGTCATAGACAAAGTTTACTGATCCACTAACTGATCAAAATATCTGAGATATCAATGTTACATTCAGCCCATCGAATTTGCTCTTATCAAGTTCTTGACCTGTGTTATTTTCTATATGTGCTATTCCTCAAAATTAGACACCATTTCTTTATATCTATACCAAGCAAAGAAATGTAGCAATACAAATCAATAGAATACCTGAAACTATTGGAGTCCCATTTAATGAGTCGGTGATGTGCCACTCCAACACTAGCGACTCCAAACGATCACCAAGTCCCTGCAATAAGCTCATATATCACTTGCAAAATTTTTTCTACCAAAGCATCACACACATGGGGCCTTTTTCATGTCAGGTTCACACGATGTCATGAGGATTGAGGCCTAGACATGGAGTATCTAGCATGTGAGAGAAAATGCAAAAAGTTGAAAGGAGTCACCTTGATGAAATAAGGAGAACATTACTAAGTGCTTGGATGCATTCGAAGAACAAGCACAGTTCCAATGGTTACTCGAAGATGTACTAGTTCAGTACTTCAAAAAAGGATGAATTCCATCGAAGACTTCAGTCAGCATAGTAGAGAAGGATTTTTAAGATGTCTGAATTCCTCAAAGCCCGGTGTGTCTCTAACTCATCAACATGGAGATTTCATGAGAGGATTTGCTTAACTGCCAAAAGCTGACAGAAATGCAATGAATCTCGACCTTGTCGTTCATTTCTTAAAAATCTTAAGCCCAAAAGATAGGATCAAGGTAGAACAAAGGATTGAAGGCTCTGCCAAACAATATGGTTATAGAAAAGAGTAAAAAGAGAAGTTCAGGCCGTTGCTCAAATGAGGCAACATGAGTCTCTACTATATGAAATGCCAGTTTTAAATCAGTCTAGGGAGATCCCTACTACATGGCAATCAAATATGCCTGTGGTTGCGACTGCAGCCATGACCAATGTTGCTGCTCCTAAAACTCCTATAGAGTTTCAGTTTGAAATTCTATGCAAGTAGATGACAAATGTAATGAGTATGCAAGAACCTCTTTCCAAGGAGGTTGCTAACTTAAATAATAAGGTTTCTCCATGCGCTTGCATGATCCTAGATCAAGTAGTAGTGGAGTTGGATAGGCTAATGTGGCTCCATCAATGCATCTTGTGATGCAACAATTCTCTCCTCCACTTGCTTTTCCATTTTAGAGAAAAATTGAAGCTAATGAAAAACGGGGGACTAGCAACAAAAGATGTGTTTGGTGTGATGGATAGGATCATGCTACCTTTTTGCATGATGAATTACAACAAGCAAAAGAAAACCAACTTGTGATAGAAATAGATAGGAAATTACGCAATTTTTGTACATGACTTCCTTTGGCTATCAATTGGGGCAAAGGAGGTATGAAAAAGCTATATGAACATCAATTGACAGTGAGGCCATGTATTCTATTGAAAAAATGGTAAAAACTAGAGATGAGATAATGCAAAGAAGTGCATGGAAATCACCTCTTGATCAAATTTTTGTATATACTCATATAGCTAATGTTGAAGAAAAAAGTAGATGTGCTGATATGCATGACAAAGTTGACAAGGGTGATCAAAGAGTGACTAGAAGACAATCTAGAGAAGAAGAAAAGAAGAAACAAAATGATGAAAGGAAGGTGTAGTTTGAGGATACTACAACCTTGACTGAGGAGGAAAAGAGAAAAGAGATTAAAGAAGGAAAAAAACTACTTAATGAGAATAATAAATCATAAGATAATCAAACTAACAAAAAACAAAATGATGAGAAAAAGAATCAAAATAATGATAAAATCTTGGATGACAAAAAGAAACAACAAGAGGAGAAGATAAAAAAGAAAGTGAGGAGGACTTCAAGAGCAATTATGATATTGGAGCTTGAAAAGAAAAATAATATTAAGGAAATTTTAAATGATATACTATTAAAAAGCCAAGTAACAATGTCCCCTGAACAAGTGTTTTCCATAGCAAAACCTTAGTTCAAGGACTTTTTTATTACGCTAGTGAGGAGAAGATGATTTCTTCTTCCTCATGACGAACATATGCAGGATGTTACTGATGAAACTCTTGCAATGAATGATGTAATCACATTAAGTGATTCAATATATCGTGATAGTGATGAAGAAGAGGATATTGAGATGGGAAAAGTGAATAGAAATTTTCTTGGTTTGATTCTTCTCGATGACGAGATGAACAATGGAGAGAGACAATCTAATAAGAATTGTTTGATACAAGGAGCCCCAAAAATCAAAATTCCGATTAGAGATGAGAAAGAATCATGACTAGCTCTGGCCTTGATTGATTCAAGATCTTGCTAGGTGCATGTACCTATGTGCCAATTATGATAGGATGAGTCCACGAGAAACTCTGTTTCTTGGTCTAGATTGGATTCCCTACAAGTGATGACTATCTATCCAAATCATTCAAGGAATAGGATAAATTTTTGAATAAATCCCATTTACTCTTATGATCATGTGTGTGATAATTGTCCACCAAAAAGAGAATTTGGGACATAATATGATCAAAATTTTTATAAGACTCCACTATTGAGTGAGATACTAGTGGATGATGGTTTGATGTCGCGCATGAAGATGTACATAATTTTGAGAACTTTTCAATATAAACCCCTGTAAGAATATGTTTTTTGAAGTCAAAAGGATTTTGTAAAATAGACAGTTTTTGTACATATGTTTATCCGAATGATGTAAAAATGAGGAAGAGTCTTCCTCATGCTCCATTACATGTTATGTATTTTCTAGATATTTTTTGGAGCTCTCAAACTTAATTATTTTTGGATCAGAAGTTGAAAGAACCTAATTTCAAGTGTGAACATGGACACTTGAAAAAGTATAAAGGTCAAAATTGTTTATTGAGAAGGGATGCTGATAATTTGTACTTGCTGAATATGAATTTGAGAGCTCTTAGCAAAAAATCCTATTTTATCCTTCTTCTCTAGTTTTCATGGTTGAATGTGAATGTTTTCCTTGTGTTTCTCATGGATTGTGTTGGTGAGATATGTGTATCACTGAGTGAATCTTGTGAGGAGAGGAGTCTTTTCCAAAATTGAATGGTATTTGCAAGAAACTACTACTAGTTGTGAAGAATAACACTTTTGTCAGGATCGCGATTGTCTCATCATGATGATACAAGTAATGAAATTCAATTCTGAGTCCATATTTAAAATCTACATGTAAAACAACATACTTTAGGCACAAGAATCATAGAAAATACCTATTCCTACTTCAAGATATCTCAGACCTTAGTTTTCAACTCCTTCAAGAAAATCTCAGATAATATGGTTTTTTCTTGCAATTTATTAGATCCCATTCGTACTAGAAGGGGTTGTGGTCTTAGTATACTTCCCGCATTGACATATTAAAGGTGTTGTTTATGCTAATCCTTTATAGTATGATGATTGGAGAGGACAGATACAAAGTATAACAAACATCTTTTGGCACCTTTGCTTGGGAAGTAAGCAACGCTACCATTGGAGCTTTGGACCTTGCTAGATCTTCCGATACTAATGGTAACAAACACTTTTGGGAAAGGTACAATTCTTTTTCTTCCATGTGTGCATTGAAAAGAAGGTAAATGTGCTTGTCTTTTGGCAAAAGATTTCCTCATTTACCTTTATGAAGGTGAATGTGCTTGTCTTTGTGCAAATTGACTGCATCATTTGCTTATTCCAAGTAAATGTGCTTGTCTTTTGGGAAACGATAGCTTCATTTTCTAAAAAGAAAGTGAATGTGCTTGTCTTTGTACAAATTGATTGCTTCATTTGCCAAAAACACTAATGGTTGTGGAGTGGCTTGTTGTTCATTGATAATGGTACAAATTTAGCATCCATTTCCAGTTTTCAAGATCATTGAGTCATCAAAAGAAACCCTAGATAAACTCTTTTCTCTTTCTTTGAGGTAAAAAAAACCAAAAAAATAGAGAAAAGTCTTTTTAAAAATACAAAAAAAAAATCTTTTTACAATGGAATGGATGGAAAGTAAGAGGTATTGATTGTAAGAAATGGTTTTTATAAGTAAAGGTTCAAGTAAAAGTCATAAAAATTTGAAAAAAATACATAAAAAGCAACAAAGTGTTTTCTTCAATTGCCCTTTCAGAGAATCAAAATTTTGATTAATTCTTTGATGTTGGTAGGTACAAAGTGAAGAGGGAAGAGGTGATTGGATGCAAAGTGAAAAGAAACACATTTTTTTGAAAGAACCCAAAATCATGATTTTGAGAAGAGAATCGTGATTTTCTAGATTTGGTAACCTCTTTTCAACTTTATAAATTTGAATGCATAGGTATATCAACCAAGGAATGATAGTGAATTCAAGTGGAAGGGGTAAGTATTGGATTTGAATTTTTTTGCAAAATTTGGATCTCATGCACAGAATCAGGATTTTTTGTTAAGGGAAGAACATAGGCAAAGTGTTGAACTGCTTGAGAAGTAAGGATTATAATCATTAGAGTAAGAAGTAAGGAAAAAAATGAAGGGAAATGATATAATTTGGCACACAATTGTGATTTTCTGGAAGCTATGAAAGCAAGTTTTGAAGGCGAAAATTTCATTTGTGAGTGAGAATGAGTGAGAGAGAGAGAGAGATAGAGCTACAAAATTGTGACTCCCTGCATGCTATAAGCAAGATTAAGAGAAGAGACCCATTGTCAAGGTAAGAATCATTACAATTTTTTTTGAAATTTTAAAACAAAAGAAAAATCAATAAGAACTCTGAAAATCGTGATTATTTTAGAATCGTGATTTTCAAAATTTTTTATTTTGAATAGGTTTTTGATAGATATTAGAAAAAGGTTTTATTGCATGTCATTTGTTTGATTAGGCACTTTTGATGTGATTAAAAAAATCAAGAAAAATCAAATAAAAGTTTTTAGCTAAACTTGCACAAAATCACGACTCTGTGTAAGAAAAAACATGATTTTTTGTAAATGTGATTTTCTAAGAAAACCGCGTTTTTCCACGATTGTGAGCAATCATGATTGTGACTAGAAATCGGGATTTTGAACCTATCAAAATTTCATGATTTTGAGCTCAAAATCGTTAACACTCACAAAATCATGAAAAAACACGATTGTGATTCCACAAAATCATGAAAAAATCAAAATTTTCATAGACCAGGATTTTGAGTTTAGAATTTCATTATTTTGACTCAGAATCGTAAAAATCACAAGTTTTATAAATATCACGATTTCGACTCAAAATTGTATAAAAACTCAATTTTCAATGAATCACGATTTTCATAGTCATAGTTTCACAAAATCGTGTTTTGTAGAATTTAGAAAAAAAACACAATTGTGTCTCATAATCACGATTTTCAGTTCAAAATTGTGGTTTCTCAAGATCGTGTTTTCCTCTCCCTGAGAACATGATTTTCATTTACAATCATGATTTTTGGACTAAACAAAATTCCAAAATTATGGTTTTTTGTGCAAGCAAAGAAAACATAATTTTGTTTGAAAATCATGATTCTTGGAGTAAATAAAATTCCAAAATTGTGGTTTTCTATGCAAGCAAAAGAAACATAATTTTTAGTCGGAAAATCATATGATTTTTTGGCTAAAAATTGTGGTTTCTTTGAATCGTGTCTTTTAGTCTAGAAAAAACACAATTTTGAGCAAGCAAGATTTAATCAATTATTTTTCTTCCAAAATTTAGGAAAAATCCTCTCATAAAAAACATTACTAAAAATATCAGGGTCGTGTTTTTTGTCAAAAATGCTTTTTTGTCCAGAATTTATCCAAAAAGAAAGGGGCTAAGTTTCCCTTTGACATTGTGGAACAAAAATCAATGAAACCATAGTTTAAGACATAAAATTCAAACTCCTTTACTCAAACTTGGTAGGGAATACTTAGAAAACATCCAAAATTGCATTTTTTTTCAGGAAATCGCAATTTTGAGTACAAAACTAAGGGAAATTCGAGGAAATTACAACTAGGAAAAATCAGAGAAGAGAGGAAGAGATATGTGAGCTAAAAGTGGGAGGATTTAACATCTCAAGATCAAATCTCCAATTCATTCACAAATTAGGTTTTTTTGAACAAACAAATTAGCAGTCTCAAAAAAAAAAGTGAATGATATTGAGATCTTGAACTACCATTATACATTCCAAAACCAATAATGAGGCTGAGAAACAACAATACCAGTCTAATCATTAGAAGCAGCTCACAAATCAGACACCAAGTATGAAAAATTTGAATTTAGAAGAGGAACACACCAACATAGGAGATTATAGGAATATCCTCAAATATATATACACAAATAGGTTTGGTACCTATGTGTATCAAGATGGAATGCATAAGAATCTCATTAGATTGAGAAACTTAGAAATTCATTTGACTTTAATGCTAATGGCACAATTCAGAAATGGCAGATACGAGGATAGACAAGGATGTGTTTATGTGTTTACTTATGATCCAGACAATTCTAATGATCTTGGTCAATGGTCACACAAAAGACCTTGGGATCAGGATTTGGGACAATCTGACATGCCTAGAACAAGTAGAAATCACACTCCAATAGAGCCACAAAAAGAGAGGAGATCATATAATTCGCCAAATCCCTTTGAAAAAGAAGGAGAAGACATGCTTGATTTCCATATAAGAAGGAGACCAAATTGGCAGGCCCAAGGGAGAATGCTAAGGCCATACCAAGTAGCAAAGTGTATGAAGAATCAGTATGAAGGGTATTCAGTTCCTCATGCACATGCTATTAAGTTTAGAAAATTAATTAGGGCTGAAGAAGTGGAGGATTATAAAGTACAATTTGAAGCATTTGGGCTAACTTTGAGTGGATCATCTTTGTCCTGGTTCATACCTTTGAGGAAGGAAATGTATGAAGACATAGAATTGTTCTTGGAAGCTTTCATACGGGAATTTTCAAAAACTAGGATAAAACATAGTACACCTACTTTGATCCATAATTTTAAACAGTAGAAATAGGAAAATGTGAGAGAAGTTACGAGGAGATTTAAGTAGTACATAGATAGATTTCCAAAAGATGAGGTTCCCTCAATGGCAAGAAAAGTGTCTCTATTCATAAAAGGTCTAAGAAGTGCTTAGCTTAGAGCTTTGGTTTATTATAGAAGGTGTTTTGATTTAGATTCCTATGTCAAAGAAGCTATAGACTTGGAAGATAATAGAGGGCAAGACCTAATGGCATTTGACCAACCAAGATTTTATGAAGATAGGATACCACCTATAAAGGAATGATCCAAAGCTATAGCAAAGGCTCTAGAGGCCACTACTAAGGAAAACCTATAAAATACAAGATTAAACCAATAAAGAAATGCCATAACTATGGTAAAGACCATTTGACACATCAATGTCATTATCAGAGACCACAACACCTAAAAGATAGGAAAACATTGAAATATTGTACCCTAAAAAGAAAATGGACCAACCATACTAGGGAAGAGTGTTTTTATGACAAACAACTTGTCAAGGAAAAAGACTACTCAAGCCAATACAACTAGCCAAGAGAATTAGGGTTTGTGGAACAACCAAGGCCAGTATTAGGGCAACAACCTCCCATACCCACAAATGTAGTTCCTATCAAATACACTCCAATAGAGGAAAATGAAAATATAATAACTAGACAAAACTGCATGAATGATTTTCATTCTCTAGAAGGATATCAAGATCAAGTTGTATGAGAAAACAATGATCATAAAAAGCCAGATTTACAAGCCCTAGATTTGGGACATGGAAGGTTTGAGTTAGATGCATCCACATTCATGTATATAAAAAACAATTATATGTCAAATCAGAGACCTTAGTTCAAGACCAATCAAAAGATCACTTGCTATAGGTGTGGAGGAGAACATTTTGTAAGAGATTGCACTCAACCACCAACAATAAGAGTGGATGGAGCTTATTTTAAAGATTGTGGTTGAGAACATTTAATCAAGGATTGTCCTAGAAATCCCCAAAAACAAAATGCAGTAACTCACATACCTTTGAAATCTATGGAGATAATGGAGCAAGGAGAGCCTGATGAGAATGAGATGATATCCATACAGGCAATAACTAGATCTCAGGCCAAGAAGAAAGGACTACTTTTGGAATCACACTCATTAGAGATAAAGAAAAACTCACCTTGGAGAGAGAAGAGAGCTAGACAAAGAGCTAAATGGGAAAAGACATGGAAACAAGTGGAAACCCTAGAAGAATCAAACAAACAACAATTTATAAACACAAACACCACACAAAGTCAAACCACGAAGAGAAGAAATTCAATCAAAATATTTAGACACATTGTTGAGAGCATATCAAGGAAGGATTGAGGTAGGACCTAATGCCTTAGACTAGGAAAGAGCTTATCCAATGCCTGACTTGGAACAGGAGAGAATGCAGCTATGTAAAAAAATAATCACTAAAACTCAATAGAACCTTGAACAAGAAGGAAACAGTGAGGATGGGAGAAGTACGGAAAAATCTCAACAAAAAAATTATAATCAAGAAACCGATGAGCCATTACAAGAAGAAGGAGCCACTACAACACAACTCATTTCTATACAATTTAGACTAACAAAACAATGAAAAATTCAATAGCAAACAACACTGAGTGAATTGGTGAAACAAAACCCTCTTCTACATTATCTTATTACAAAATCTACAAATGACTCACACTAGAACCAAGGAACAGAACAAGAAACTGAGGAAATTATGCATGTACCTCAGAATCAAGGGAAAATCACCAAATAAACCTAAAAAATGGACAATTTTGTGATATATCCCCTCAAGTGTGGTTCAAGATACACCAAAGTTAGGACACAAGTGAGGAGTCAGAATGAGAAAGTGAAAGTGATATTGAACCACCATTATGGAAGTGTAATGCAATAAGCAATAAAATCTAGAGAAGAATTCTGATAAAAAACAAGGATTATAAGGAGGAGAGAGGAATGGAATCGAAGATGAAAGATACATACCCCCAAAAGTTTGGTGATGAAGAGTTTGAACCATATGGGTGGAGTCAAATTCTGTCTACATTAGATGTAGCCAATGATGAATATGTGGGGATAAACTTCCAAAATGAGGAGGGGTATGATATTTTCCATATAGGAATCAAGATGATTAATGTAGCACAAAAAAAAGATTTCCAAGATGACCGAAAACTTATGATCAACAACAAAAATACTTACTTTGAGGCAATACAAGTAGATGATGTAATAAGAGATAAAATCTCAAGAAAATATAAGAAGTGTATACATAAAAAGAGGAGTGAGAATCAAGACTCTAAAAAAAGGCAAAAAAAAGTAAAACAAAAGGAATCTAGAATGGAAGAGAAAAAATTTGATGTTCCCTCAAACGTCAAGCAATATGAGGTGGAAGAGAGACTAATTTTCAAAATGAAACCAAGAAGAGAAAAAAAGAAAGGTGAATCCTATGGCAATGAGGAACAGATCAAAAAGGTAGTAATCACCAAGGAAGAGGGAGAAGATAGACACATTATCATAGCATATGATATGGAAAAACATGAGGAGGAAGCTTTGATAAAATTAGCTAACAAGTATAAGTATGTGTTTGTTTACAATTATAAGGATTTGAAGGGCATAGATCCTAAGATTTGTGAACATAAGATACCTATTGCTCCAGATGCAAATCCTAGTGAGCAAAGACACTAAACTCTCAATGATAAATACTCTGCAAAGATAAAAGAGGAAATTGACAAGTTGTTGGCTACCAATTTCATTTATGAAATTGAGTATACTGAGTGGATTTCTCTTATAGTTGTGGTTCCAAAGAAAAATGGTAAACTTAGGGTTTGTATTAACTTGAAGAAAGTTAATGCTGCAAGTATAAGGGATAGCTATCCGTTGCCAATAACAGATCACTTATTGGAAAGAGTAGCTGGCAAAGAGGTCTATAATTTCTTGGATGGATTTTCAGGATATACAAAGACCCTATTGCAGTAGAAGATAAACACAAGACAACTTTTGCAACAGAATGCAATATTTATGCATTTAGGGTTATGCCATTTGGTTTAACCAATGCACCATCCACATTCTAAAGATTAATGTGTCATGTGTTTAAAGTTTTTTTGAGAAGCATGATGGAAATATATGTAGATGATCTTTGTATTTTCTCAAATAAAAGACAAATCATATCCAAGAGTTGGACGATATATTCAAAAAATGCAGAATCTATAGAGTGTTTCTTAACCTTGAGAAATGTGTGTTCTCTATCAGACAAGGTATAATGTGAGGACACATAGTTTCCAAGAATGGGATCTCTACTAATGAAGGAAAAATCAAAGCAATAGTGGATTTGTGCAAGCCAACAAAAAACTTCAAACTTTTATGGGTCATTGTGGTTATTATAGAAAATTTGTACATATGTTTGCAGATATTGCTAAACCTTTATATGCTCTAAGAACCAAATTTAAATAGACCCAAGAATGTGATGAAGCCTTTAAAACTTAAAAAACGTGTTTGGTGATAGCACCTATTCTGAAAACACCACAATGAGATCAAATCTTTCATGTCCATGTGGATGCTTCCAATTTTTCTCTAGGATGCAAAACACGTTAGATTAACTATAGTAAATTAGATTTTGCTCTAGTAAATTAGATTTCCCTATTGCTTATGCCAGTAGGAAATTAACTCCAGCAGAAACAAACTATACCACTACACAAAGAGAAGGATTAGGAATGGTGTTTGCAATAAAAAAATATAGACAATATTTGTTAGCCAACAAGTTTAAGTTCTTTATAGATCACCAAGCATTATTATACTTCGTAAACAAACCTTGTCATACTTGAAGAATTGTGAGATGTTTCTTACTCCTAATGGAATTTGAAATTGAAGTTGTGGTTAGACAGGGAAAACACATTTGAGAGAAGACCATTTATCAAGCATTCAAAGAAAAGAACAAACTCCTTCAATTAATGATGACTTACCAGATGCTTATCTATTCAAAATAGAAAGTGTTCCTGATAGGGCAATGTCTTTGGTGCCACTTCTTACAATTGGACCATGTAAAAAATATTAGTAATAAAACACATATGTTATTACAAAGTAGAAACTTTGTATTATTGGCTAGGCATTTATACCATGTAAATCATAATGGTGTGCTTGAATACTATACCCCAGAGGAAGAGCAAAGAAATTATTTACAAAAAGCACGTCTTTGGAATCCATGTGTTCATGCTTCCAAGATTGTAACTCTAAATAACGTATCTAGAATGGGACTGCACTGGCCAACCAAAGAACAAGATGTAGAGAGATACATTATACAATGCTAGAAGTGCCAAAGCAAAAACATTACTGCTTTGATCACTTTGTATTGGTTCCAAAAAAATCCTTAGTGGAGTGAACATATAGTTGAGGAACTTAAACAACCACAAAAGCAAAAGAATCAAGTGAAAAATAGAGATTCTAAAAATACGAAGGAGCTAAGCCAAGAATAATAATTAATAGGGGAACAACCGTATAGGAAAGGAATAGATGGATACCTAAGAATCTGTGTTCCTGAAGAGAAGTATTTGGAAATTTTGGAGATGACATACTCAGGATTAGCAACAGGTCACTTGCAACAGGTCACTTTTTAAGTGAGAGAACTGCTAAACTGATACTTTACTTAGGTTTTTGGTGGCCAAATCTCTTTCTAGATGCAAAAACATTTGTCAAAAGACGTGATATTTGTCAAAAAGCTAGACAACCTGGAAGAAAGGATGATATGCCTTTGATATATTTGATATATGCAAGAGCCGTTAGCAAATGGGGAATAGAATTTATTGGACCCATACATCCACCAGCTAGAAGTTATCATGCAGAATATATCATTGTAGCCATTGACTACCTCACCAAATGGGCTAAAGCTAAGGCTACAAGAAAAAATGATGCTCAAACAACTACTAAATTTCTATATGAGAATATAATCACTAGATTTGGATTACCTATTGAGTTGGTGAGCGATAGAGGCTCACATTTCCTTAATAAGGTTGTTGAGAATTTGACAAATAATTTTATGATTATTCATAGAAAATCAGCACCCTATCATCCTCAAGCCAATGGTCTAGCAAAAAGCATGAAGAAAATTTTGTGCAATGTCCTACCAAAATTGGTGAATCCAAAAAGAACCGATTGGGATCTTCAACTTAATCATGTCCAATGGGCTTATGGAGTGGCATATAAGACTTCACTAGGAACAACTCCATTTAATTTGATGTATGGTCAGAATGATGTATTACCACTAGAACTTCTAATACCAACCCTAAGAGTAGCAAATCAATTAGAATGGACAAGACATGGATTATGCAATAGAGTGCTGGAATTGGAGAGAATGAGGAAATGCAAGAATATAAGATAAGTATTGAAATGTGATAAGTAAAGAAGAAAAACAAGAGAACATTTGCCAGTTATATATTTGATTTTAAAAGGAGAAAAAGTTAGGGTTTTATTAGATTCAGGATCTCAAGTGAATCTAATAAGTACTGAGTTATTGGCAAAACTTCATGAAAAAAGAAAACAAAGTAAAACCTTAATAAAAACATTAGATGGGCAAATAGTTCAAAATCTTTATACACACAGCATCATATTACAATTTGAACAAGAACAAGTGAAAGTAGAATGTGAGGAATGGTCAGATGAAATGATGTTTGAACAATTGATTGTAGGGCAACCCTGGATGAAAGATAATAGGGTATCAATTGATTTTGAAAAAATGGTACTTCATTTGAATTTGGCTAATAAAAGAATAATTTTTTTTTGTTAGTCATGATGTGCAAGAACTCAATGAAGAAACCTATAGAATGGAAATGGAGAAATCTACTTTCTCTATAGATGAAGAGTTCTCATTAAAAAAGGATATAATTAACAGAGAAGGTAGCAGTAATATGATGAGGAGACAAAGTCAACAGAATATAGTAACCAAAAGAAAAATCCAATAGTAGAATTTATGCATTTCTCATCAAAAGCAGAATCAGAAGAAGAAATGATTTCACAATTCATAGAACAATTGGTATGGAGACCAAAACCTTTGTATCAATCAAAATCCAAAAACAAAGTGGATATGGATACCTAAAGAAAAACAGACCCATTTTTTCAACAATCAACATCCAAATTGGGAAATTAGGAATACCAGCAACAATATGGAAGAAAAATAAAAAATAAAAACATGTTGGGTTAGAAAAATCAAGTAGTTGACAGATATACAGAAGGAGAGTGTAATTTCCAAGAAACTAGAAGCATTGGAAGCACACAAGAATGGAACTAGAAAAACTTCAACATCAATTAGCTACTTAAGTGCAATGCTTAAGACCCCATCTTGCACCATGAAGAGGAATGCATCTCTAAAGTATGCATGTATAGGGTTACATTACAAAGCCGTGCATTTACTAGGCACAAAAGAGATCACTCAGGCATATATCAAAACTCCTTTTCATGAAAAAAGAGTAGGAGGGGAAGATTATTACCCTCATAAAAAATTACCTTCAACTTTCATATGTGTTCATGACCAATGCTAAAAACAAATCCAGAAAAATAATATTGAATAAAAAAAAGAGGAGGTAAAAATATGTTTCATTTTCTTATATATATGAAAATATTTTTTTCTTTTTTCTTTGTCATAATGTTTTTCTTTCCCAAAATTTCCTAGAAGAGAAATCTTGCTTCATAATAATGATCATTTATTTGAGTCTTGAGAAATTTTGAATTTTGGTTTCCTTAATTGATTTTTCCTTTTTCAAGAGACCCATGGTGTTGGAGTGGGTGTGTTTTCTATTTTTTCATACTTATAGGATGAAAACTACCAAGGATCTACCTATTGCTAAGCTGGAAGTGGACTCACTATCATTATCTAGAGGGCATTGGTTCCTTGACAATGAAGCTACAGAGGAAGTTCATGAGTTAGAATATGATGCCGCTGAAGAACTATCTAAAAGTGAAAAGATAACCAAAGAACTCAAAGGAGCCTTGGGCATTATTGTTCAACATATATTCACTTTAAAAAAAGGGCAATATAAATACACAATGCTTTGTCAAGAATTCTATAATTTCGAGAGGGTATCAGCTACCTACAAGAAATGGAAGGTAGTAGGGTTGCACAGGATGCTAGATGAACCAATCTTTTTCATTGACTTTGAAAGGATGGCTCAAGTAATGTCAAGTTTACAAGAATTGGGAAGAGGTAATGATGCCTATTTCAGGTGTAAAGTAAATAATAAGGATAGTGAGGAGGTATAGATATCCATCAAGCTAGAACATATTAGAAATGCTTTGAAGTTCTATACTATGGGAATCAAGTTGGATGTCAGTTTTGCGAAGATGAATACTGCAACATATGTAGGTTACACCAAATTCACTGACTTCAAAGGGAAGGAAAATGCAGAAATGCCTATCAGGATGTTCCTCCAATACTTATGTTTTCCGAGAATGCCTAAGTACACAATACCTCACAAACCAATCACTCTCATTATGTTAAACAACAAAGATAAGACCACACCTTTTGGAGTTATGGATGAGCAGCTTAAACAAGCAGTAAAGCATCGGTCAGCAAGGAAGTTCATGAATGGAGCCCAATTCTTGACTAGAATCATCTATCATGTACTAGGGATGGAGGAAAAATTACAATTGGCTCTAGATGCTCAGATGATTAGAACTATAATGGCTAGCATGGGAAGTCCTCCAAAATCCATGATGGTTAAAGACGTAGGCAGAAAGAGGAAGGTGGTAGTAGTAGAAGAAGCCCAACCAAGTAAGAGGAGGAAAATGGACCCCACGAAGCTTGAATTGAAGCAAGAAGAAGTGTCCAAACAAGAGATTCAAGCATAGCAATAGAAAGTGCATGTTGATCAAAAACCACATCTGCCTCAAATAGGTAAAGAGAAGTGGTATGCTTACTTGACACAAGGGGGAGATAAAAGGAATGTGTATGAGGCACAATATCAAAAGATGCTAGAAGATTACTCTAACAAAGCTACTGATTGGAAGCAAGAAGAAATGGAACACTATGAGGATCTCGTTGCAGCGATAGAAATTTTTTTTGTGAAAAAAGAAGTAGAATTATTAGCTTATTTCAAAGAGCATCAACAACCACCAGAAACTAGAACAACAACAGTATCCAAGAAGAAGGTACAAATGAAGACATCTCAAAAGAAGAAACCTACAAGAAAAGACAAGGGAAAAGCTATGGAAACTTCAATGCTGGAAGTACATAACATTCTTAAACGATTTGTGATAGGGAAGAAGCACAAAATGCAAGAGGAAAGAATGGAAAAGGCAGCTGACAAGGGAAAAGGGAAAGCTTTATCTGAGACAGACTCAAACATAGAAGGATTCTTGTTAAGAAGTTTAAATTTATCATTACCAGGAACACCAACAAAAAAAGTATAGGTGGAAGCACACACTTAAGTATTAGAAAAAGGAATGGGATCTGGTGAGTCTCAAAAGAAGTTAGAGATTGAAAATGTGTTTTCTTTAGAAGATAATGAAGAGAACAAGATGAAAGGTAAAGGTAAAGAAAAGGTGGATGAAGTGGAGGTTCAAGAACAAGGGAAAAGTCATGAAGGGCTGACTAAGGCTATTACTATCATCATCAAACCTTTTGAAATAGAATATTGTCAAAGAATTATGGAAGATGAAGGAATAAAGAAGATTGAGGAGAAGGAAGTTGCTTTAGAACTAGAAATCAGTAAAAAAATTGAAGAGGTCTTGCTAGATCTAGGAAAAGAAGAGCAAGGGCAAGAAGATCCGAGAAAAGAAGAGCAGCAATATGAGGATCAAAGATTTATAGAAGTAAGTAATGAGGAGGAAGAACAAGAGAACATGGACATAAACAAAGAAGAAGGTGACTAGGAGAGGCAAGAAAAAGAGCAAATTTTCATCATGGATTAGTATGTCGATCAGAAAGAATAGGAGAAGGTAGAGCAAAAGATTAAATATGAAGATGTCAAAGATGATCAAGAAGAGGAACAGAAAGAAGATGATGAACTAGATGAAAAAGAAGAGGGAAGATATAAAATTTTTGGTGCAAATGTTCAAGCCTACACATTTGGCTTAGCATGGAAGACATTGTGTGGAACTAGCACTTGATGATTCATGTGAACTATAGCTTGTAACTACTTGATCATTTACCATTGTAAAACATTAATTCCTTGGAGAATCTTGTAAAAGCTTATAAATTGTGGAGTAAGGAAGAATATTAGCTATGACTTCAAGTTCAAAGAATATCTCCTAAATTAGTGGAGTCACTTTTTGATTGGAGCCAAAGTTTTAATTCAAAATTCAAACTTAGAAGTAACACATATAAAAGACTTTGTAAAATCTCGTGGTGTGTGCCTCATTTAGAACTCACTCCTTGATAACTTGCAGAACTTGAGTAGCTCACACTATAGCTCACTCAATTCATCATTATTGAGCATCATTACAATGCCAATGACTCTGTACAATTATTTTCTATAATACATATAGCTCATTTAACATCTCTGTCTACTTCTCTGCTATGACTACTCAAAACAATCAACTTCTTCTGGTCATATCTCAGTGAATACTCAATCATTTTACATAATCTTTTTCTTGTTGGAACCAACTTAAAGTCACTTTGGGCTATAAAAATTTCAAGGCATTTGGTTCATGCATCAAGGAGAAAGAACTTTCGAAGTGCTCACTAGTCATCTATTGGTTGTTTCCTAAAACATCGAGGGTAAGATCTGATTTGCTAAAGTTATTTCTCAAAGCATAGTTGATCATTTTAAATGATTCCACTTGAAATCATTAGCTATCTAAGCTAATTGAATTCCCCCGAAGGGAAGTTTTCTAATTGTTATTGTGTTGTGATCTCTAAGTAAAAAACCAGTAGGTGTATGGACTAAAATAGCAAGTTTTTCAGCACTAGTTATTATTGAACTAGTCTATTTTGGATTAATTGTTTCAAGTATCAATTGCAAAGTACATAGGTACTTTCTTGGTGTCATTTGCAAGATAAATGGGTTCACTTTATAACTCTGAAGTGCATCAGGGCTAGTACAAAGCAAGTTTTAGGAGTACCACCTCAATTCCTTGAGGTATCCATCCATCTCTTCCAACAGTGGTATTAGAGCAAGTTGAGGTAAAATGGGAGATGGTTTCCCTTCTTTCATTGAAAAATTGGATAGGAATAATTATTCAACATGGTCTCTGAGGATGAAGACCTATCTACAAGGAAGGTCTCTATGGATACGTATCATGAGATGCGGAGATGCCCACATTTAGAATTAAAGATCAAGCTACAAGAGAGGAGCAAGAAAGACTCAACTCATGGTGTGCCAAAGATGCTTTAACCAGGTCATATCTACTTCTATTTCTCACTTCCTTCTTCCTCATATTAGGAATTTCAAAACTTCCCAAGAGACTTGGGATACTCTATCTTCATACTTTTCTTCCAATACAAGAGCTAGGAAAAATCAAGTGTGGATGGAGTTTACTACTCAAAAGAAGCAACCTAAGCATAATGTTTCAGAGTATGTGACCAAGGTGAAGGACATGGCTGATCAGTTGGAAAGCATAGGAGAGGAGATTGAAGAGGAGCAAATAGTGAGACAGATAATCAATGGCATCAAGATAAATGATAAGTGGGAATCCTTCACAACAACAATGGATCTTTATATGGATATGAAAATCCCTTATCTAACCACTCTCATGGGGCAAATCGTCACCTATGAGGCCAAGCTCAATGAAAATGATGAACCATCAAGAGGTAAAAATTATCTTGCCCTTTATAAAGATAAAGGAAAGTCTAAGGCTAAAGGAAAGAGCAAGAAGTTTGAAGATGAAGGTGCTACTTCTCAAGCTTACTATGTAGGGAGAGGTAGGAATTCAAGAGGAAGGGGCAGAGGAGGTAAGCAAGGTAGGGGGAGACCTTTCAACTCTTCCTCATGTAATATATGTGGACTCTCTAATCATATGAATTTCAAGAACAAGAGAGGAGAAGTATTCCAAAGAGGTGGCTACTCACAATCAAGAGGAAGATTCAATCATAACCATGGCTACAACAACAATTACAACAAAAATTATCAAGGAGGATACAAATCAAGAAAATACTTCAATAACTATAGAAAGGATCAAGAGGATTCTCTTCTCATTATGAACATGGCCTCAAAACAAGGTATGAATGATGAGCACCTCTTCTATATTGACTTAGGTTGTTCAAATCATGTAGCAGGCAATATAGCTCTCCTTTTTGATCTTGAAGAGCCCAAGGGAAAGCACCAATTGCAAACAGGTGATGATACCAAGCACTCAATTGTCAAGGTAGGAAATGTCAAAACTTCTGATGGAAATAGGAATCTATTGAGCAGAGTTCTTTATGTACCTACTATCACAAAGAATTTGATGAGCCTTGGACACATAGTGGAAAAGGGTTTGCAAGTTAGGTTCAATAAATTTGGAGCCTTTGTGGAGGACCCCCAACATGGATTCAAGAGAATTGCAAAGGGAGAGAAAATAGGTAAATTGTTTACATTTGAGCTTGAGGACACTAAAAACATTGCACTTTATAATTATAAGGATCAAACCTTCTCTGAGTTAGAGATATGGCACAAAAGACTAGGACACATTGGTGAGAGAACATTGAAGCAGATATGTAGAGATCAATGTGTACTTGGGATACCTAATGTATCCAAGCAACATATGATCTATAAATGTGGTACATGCTAGTTTGGTAAATCACACAGGTTACCCTTTACAAAGAAAGGCTATATGCATGAGGATTGTTTGGAACTTGTCAACATAGATGTGTGGGGACCAAGCAAGGACCCTTCAATTACAGGCTCAAGGTATTATGTGTCATTTATGGATGATTTCAATAGATGGACTATCTTGTATTTCATGAAACATAAGGATGAAGTGTTTAGTTGTTTCAAAAAGTATCTTGCACTTGTGAAAAATCAAACAGGAAAGAGTTTAAAGAGGATAAGGTGAGATGGAGGAGGTGAGTACTTCTCCAATGAGTTTGATGCATTTTTTTAGGACAGAGGTATCAAGAGAGAGATCACAACTAGATATACTCTTGAGCAAGACGGATTAGCAGAGAGAAGGAACAGATTGATTTTGGAAGCATCTAGATCTATGATAAATGAAAAGAAGTTGCCTAATTACTTGTGGGCAAAGGCTGTTTCTACTGCCATTTATCTTATTAACAGGTTACCTTCTAAGTCCCTTGATGGGATGACCCCCTATAAGGCATGGAATGGTAGGAGACCATCATGTGAACATTGCGAAATATTTGGTTGTGTTGCTTATGTGCATGTTCCATTTCAAATCAGAGGTAAGTTAGACCCTAAGGCAGAGAAATGCATCTTCGTAGGGTATGAAATAAATCAAAAGGGGTACATGATTTATAATCCATCCAACAAAGGATTTATGGTCTGTAGAGATGTCGTGTTTGATGAGAGTGACTCTTGGGTTGAAAGTGAATGCACGAAGGTCAAATTGCCATAAGACTTGCAAGAAGAATTTCCAAACCTCACCAAGGAGGAGCCAAGCACAATTGAAAACATCAAATCAGATGATGAGGACACCATCAACTTGGAAGAGTTTAGAGCATGGAAATCAAAAGGCAAGGTCAAGATGAAGAGGTTGGAGGACATACCTGAGTCATCACTAAGCATCTTCTATTTATCTTGCTAAGGATTCATCACTTGAAGAATCTTCTTCCAATGAAGAAGCAAGTACCAAAGCACAATGGAACGAGGCTATGGAGGAAGAAATAGAAGCACTCGAAGAGAATGACACTTGGGAGCTAGTACCCAAGAAAGCATCAATGAAGGTAATTGGTTCTAGGTGGATTTACAAAATCAAAAGGAACTCAGATGGATCCATAGACAGGTACAAAGCTAGGCTTGTGGCTAAGGATTTTGCACAAACCCATGGAGTAGACTATGAAGAAACCTTTTCATCAGTGGCTAAGATGCCAACCATAGAGTATTGGTAAGTGTAGCTGCATGTAGAAATTGGAATATTTATCAACTAGATGTGAAAAATGCTTTTCTCAATGGGCGGATTTTAGAGGAGGTTTATATGGCTCAACCTCGTGGCTATGAAGACCCAAGCAAGGTAAATCATGTTGGAAAACATGGAAACAATGTCTCATTGGTCCATTTTGTTCACACTATACATAGCATGTATAGTTGGTGCTTGTAATATATGTACACACAAACGGCGTTGGGCACCTTGGATACAACAATGTCCTCCCAAACTATTGGCGTGAGCTCAAGACCTGGCCAGCAGCGTTCGAGAAGAAAAAAATCCTTTTGTCATGCGTTTACAAGTGACAGGTTTTCCGAAAAGCATTGGACAACGGTGGCATTTTTTTTTGTTATCGCTACGATTTGAGCTTGTGCTTTATGTGCTTTTAAAGAGCTTTTCAAGATACATACAATACTATATAAGAAGAGCATGGCTCATTATTATTTCATCCATCACCTATTACAACACAAGCTTTGGAAGCTTGGTACCTCTTTGAGGTAGTGCTTTTTAGCACATGGGGCAGCCATGGTGCTTTGTTGAAGCATGTTGAGGAGCGGCTATGGAGTTCTTCTTGAAGAAGAAGAGTGTTCTTACACTCTTGCTTATGGAGAAGCTATTAGCATCTTGGTGGTGTGGATCAACCATTCACATGATGTATTTGAAGATTGTCTTCTACATGAAGATTTCAGGTTACTTCAAAGACATTTCGGATGGTGGTTAACATAAGATTTGCATCTTATGTTAACTATTCAGGTACATATTCTCTTTATGCACACAGGTACTACTTGGAAGATTATGGAGGCAGTAACGTCCATATCAGGAAGAGTCCTATTCGGCATAAGGTACAAGAGAATTAGTACATGTATGCTTTATGCATATTTGGATGAGGTGTTAGAGAAGATATGTTCATATGAGTTTGAGGATTTTTGGCAGCAAACTGGTTAGCATTCTATGCTACTTTTGTAAGAATGTGATCTTTTCACACACGTATCTAACTCAGGGTCTTCCATAGCCTAAGGTTAGATGAGGGTTTGTTGATTATCAGTTTTAAACTGATCCTTCCTCTTTCTGTCAATCATATTCACTCTTCTACAACCTATTAGTTCACACATCTCATATTTCTATCCATACATCTAAATATGTTTGATACATTTGTACATTCACTCATCCATCTATTTGTGTTCACATAGAGTGGTTGAGAGTTTTGCTCCCACATTGTACATTGAACATTGGTATATATGATAGTATGAGTAAGCAGTGGCTTACGTAACACTTTACACATGTTGTCTAATCTTTCTCTATCTTTGTCTCATCATTAATATGATTAAATGTGGTATGTTCATGTTTTGTCAATATTGGAAGATTGCTAGATTCTATGATGTATATGCTAGACATATGGAACCTTGGACCTGTGGTATTTGTTATCGGCCTACCTACTAAATTTCCAACAAATCATGTATGCAAATTAAAGAAATCTCTTTATGGTTTGAAGCAGGCACCTAGGGCATGGAACCATAGGCTATCAAGCTATCTTCAAGACTAAGGATTCATGATGAGTAAGGCAAATCTTTCTCTATTTATCAAGAGGAGTAACTCAGAAGTGATATATTTTATGTATATATGTGGATGAAATCATTCTTACAGGTAGTGATGCCAATGGCATCAAACAAATCAAAACTAGATGATGGAGGAGTTTAAGGTTAGTAACCTAGGGTTTCTGAAATACTTTCTTGGACTTGAGTTGGTATACACTAACTATGGAATCTACATCACTCAAAGGAAATATGTGCAGGACATGTTGAAGAAGTTCCACTTGGAGAATGCAAAAGTAGCGAGCACCCCTATGGAGGTAAATCATAAATTGAGTGCTCATGAAGGTGATTTGCTTCAAGGCATTGCAGGTTATAAAAGCATGGTTGGGGGTCTAAACTATGCAACATTAACAAGGATTGAGATATGTTTTGGAGTAAGTGTTCTGAGCCAATTAATGCATAAACCTAGAGCATCTCACTTGGAAGTTGCTAAAAGAGTTTTGAAGTACCTCAAAGGTACTCAAAATCAAGGTCTTTACTTCATATACACATCAGATTTGGACATAAAGTTGTACTCAGATGTAGATTGGGCACTATGTAAGGATGATAGAAGAAGTACTTCTCGCTAGTTATCTTCTGCAGGTGATAAACCCATGTCATGGTCTTCTAAGAAGCAACCAAATGTTGCTCTATCTTCAACAGAGGCTGAATACAGGGGATTAGCAAATGCTACATAAGAAGCTATTTGGATTAGGTTGCTCTACTCAAATTTGGGACTTCACACTCATTCACCAACGATCTTTGGTGATAACACTAATTCTTTGCATCTTGCATCCAACCCCATTTATAATGCAGGAACTAAGCATATAGAAGTGCACTATCACTATGTTAGAGAGAAAGGCTTGAGCAAAGAGATTCAACTAGCATATGTATGTACAAATATGTAATGTGCTGATTTGTTAACCAAAGCACTTGATGGTACTAAGCTTTGCAGGTTTAAAACCATGATTGGATTATAGGATATTCAAGAAGATTGATGAAGCCATGCAAGCCAAGATGTTTGGCTTGAAGGGGAGCTATTGGTGCAAATGTTCAAGCCTACACATTTGGCTTAGCATGGAAGACATTGTGTGGAACTAGCACTTGATGATTCATGTGAACTATAGCTTGTAACTACTTGATCATTTACCATTGTAAAACATTAATTCCTTGGAGAATCTTGTAAAAGCTTATAACTCGTGGAGTTAGGAAGAGTAAATTTTTTGCACACCACACAATAAAAATACTTAAATTTCCAAGAGAGAAATGATTTTTGAAGATACTAAATATTTTTGGGTTCACAGAATTCAATGATGTTTCAATCATAGCTGATACATCAAATCAAAAGACTGCAATTCGCTTCCATGTGTACAAAGCTTTTTTGTCTATAAATACTCACGAAGTTTGTGAATCTCAATTTCCCACTTTAAACATTCTCTACTATTTCTCTAAGTGTTTGAATGGATTCTACTTCTCGTCATCCTTCCAATCATGTAATCTCATGTGAGGTTTACAATAGAAGAGAGGATTCTTTATGGAAACCTCTTTTTGTGAAGCTAAATGATTGGGTGACTAATGCTTCCTGGTTGGAGAGGTGCCCATAAAGTCAGGCGTAGTAAAAGAGACAACACAAAAAACAATTGGAAAGTTCATATTCTTAGTTTCAAATTGAAAATAGACAGTTGGTTTGTGAAAGTTCAACATTTGTACAATGGTAAGGATCTAGTGCTAGACAATCATATGCAATTCCCATCCTACTATAAGTGAAGTTTAAGAATGCTCTTTTATCAATTTGAACTGTTTTTTTATTACAAGATAAAGGGATTTGTTGATATATTTAGGTAGTGATGTGTGTGAACACACTAGGACCACCAGGGCACTTTTTTCCCTCTTTAGGAGGTTTTTTCCCCCGGCTTGTATATACGCCTATTGCCCTAATGGGCTACTTATCTTTGTACATTCTAGTGGTAATACATTCACTATTGTGTGTTGAGCTTCAAGATTCTTCTTCTTTGTTGTGCTATTTGCGTGCTTCTACAGATGTCTAACTCCAACAATTGGTATTAGAGCAGGTCGTCGCTTCATCTAGGGTGTCGTTGACACCTCTCGGGTTGCAGTCTCAGAATCACACGAATTTTGGTGATCATACTCAATGTGATTCAAAGATCAAAACGGCTTCGTTTTGTGGTGTCGAAATTGCGATCTCAACTCATTTTGACCTCTGAACACACTATGCTAGTGCTTGTGCAACATATTTTGTCTTTTTGTGCCAAAGGTATATACCTATTTCAGTTCGCCAGTATAAGCATCTCAAAGTCTGCTACATGTGTAGCAAAATTTGTCTCAACAGTTATGTTCCACTTTTTGAGATACAATCAATTTTATGCATCCAGGTACTTTAGTCATCGGCCATGGTGAAAGCAGTGATGTATTTTGTATGCCATGGCTATTCAGGATAAGTTGGATGGTACCAACTACCCATTGTGGGCTTATATGATGTGACATGTATTGGTTGCAAAAGGACTGTGGAACATTGTGTAGGGTGTTGAAAAATGTCCTATCACACCTGCAACCGTTACAACTATAGGTATTGAAGCTGATGAAGAAGGTGTCGAAGATGATGATACTCTGCATATTCCTATTCATATTGTGGCTTCTGCTGTATCTACTACCGAGCAAATTCGTTGGGATGGCAGAGATGCCTAGGTACATGCATTGATAGCTTTGTTTGTCAAACGTGCCATTATTCCTCACATTCACTCTTGCAAAATAGCTAAGGATGCTTAGGATACACTTACCACATTGTACCAAGCTAGGAATGAGGCTCGTGTTGCTTACCTCCAAAAACAGTTGGAGAGTGAGCACATGAATGAAGGTGATTCTATAGACAGTTCCAACAAAGATCAAAGACATGAAGGAAGAATTGATTTCTGCTGATGAGGTTATACCAGATAGCTCACTTGAGGAGACCATTTTGAATGGTCGTCGTGATTCATATCAGAGTTTTGCTTCTACTCTTTGGTTGATGATGAAAGGAAATCCAAATGCCTTGTCATTTGAGGAGTTAGTCTCTGTTTTGTTGCAGGAGGATTAGTCCAGGCAGAACAGGTCCATTATGCGCATTGCAGATCAAGCTTTCTTGGCTAGTCAGATGGGCAAAGGAAAATGGAGCTCTTCAAGTAGTAAGCAAAAATCTGCTAATTCTGCACAATCAAAGAGGGAAGACAAAGCTGAAAAGAAATTAACAAAGAAGAAATTGTTTTGCAAGTACTATAAAGGAAATGATCATATCATAAAGAACTGTCCAAAACTAACTGCTAAAGAGGCAAAGAAGAAAGGGGCTGCAATGGTTGTTGCAGAGGCCTCTACACCAAAAATAGAGTCTACTAATCTTGTGCAGGAAGAAGAATGGGCATTTACTATTGTTTGTAGTTTTGACCCATCTTCTCATGAGGAATGCATGTTTGCAGTAGACTCAGATGTTTAGTACTTTGATAGTGGGGCGACCAAACATATTACCTCGCAACGTAGTTTCTTCTCTTCACTTGAGCCTGCCCCTACAAGGAATACTATTACATGCACCAACAACTCCTCGTATCATGTTATGGGAGTTGGTAAGATCATTTTGACTACTATTGATGGTAGTTCTTTCACTTTGTCAAATGCTTTGTTTATGCCAGGGATCAAGAAAACTTTGTTATCAGTTTCTTGTTTAGCCAAGATTGGCTTGGTTGTGAAATTTGTTGATGATAGATGTACAGTTCATGATCTGTCAAATGGCAACGTGATTATTGCTTTTGGCATTTTATGTCATGGGCTATATAAGCTCATAGAATATGAAAGATTTGTAAATGATTCGGCATGTGCAGTACATGATTCTTAGGATATGTCAGATGCAAAGCTTTGGCATGCACGCTTTGGTCGACTGAATTTTGCTAGTTTGCTATGCCTGCAAAAATCTGAAATGGTGTCCTCTTTGCCCAAACTTGAGGCATGAAGGCTGTATTTTGGCCAAAATGCAGCATTCCTCCTTTCCAAAAGATGGTTCAATTCGGGGTACTAAAAAATTGCAGCTTGTACATAGTTATGCCTGTGGTCTTATGCAGACACCTTCTTTTGGAAATTATCTTTACTTTGTGAATTTCATCGATGATTTTTCCAGGCATGATGGATATATCCATTGAAAGCAAAGCCGGAAGTGTTCATGTGCTTCAAACAATTTTTGGTTTTGGTTGAAAATCTCTCAGCATGTAAAATGGGCAAGAGGGGGAATGTATGTCTTCTAATTTTAATGCATTTCTGGCTAAACATGGGATAAAACACCAGTATACACTGCCGTATACACCTCAACAAGATGAAGTTGCTAAATGAAAGAATAGGTCACTCATGGAGATGGCGACGTGTATGGTCAAGAGTCAGACTTTACCACATAATTTCTAGCTTGAGGCTGTTATGTGTGCAACATATGTACTTAACTGGTGTCCCACTAAAGCACTGTAGTGTATCACTCCATATGAGGCTTGGCATGATCACAAGCCATGTTGTTCATCTGTGTGTTTTTGGTTGTTTGGCATATGCATTAGTGCCTGAACAACATCGTAGAAAATTAGACAATAAAGTAGTCAAATGTATTTTTGTTGGGTATAGTTCTGAAAGTAAAGGCTATCATCTGTATCATCCACAGACTAAACACATTCTGGTTAGCTGTGATGCTGTTTTTTGTGGAAGATGCTATTCAGCCATTGCTTTCATGTACTAAGGAGACATCTGTTAGCTCCAAAGACATATATGATACCTTGCTGCCTTTTTTTATAGGTGGACAGTCTAGTGCTCATCCTAATGAGGCAAATTCTCAGCCTTTGTAGGTTTCATGTGATGATGCAGATCATCCCATTTCTTATGCAGATTTACATGATGCACTTGTTGATGAGAGAGGTGATATTGAGGAGGCAAAAACTATGCCAAAATGGCTGGTGCAGACTTTGCATGACAGCAAATTAGAAGCACCTCTATCATATCATACTGGATTAGGCACTCAAAGTGCCTCTTTTGCATCAGATTGCTATGGTATGGCTGCATCTAGTCTCTATGATGAGATTGAGCCCATTTCGTTTGATGAGGCACAAAATTCAAAAAATTGGATGGCTGCTATGCAATCTGAATATGATGCTATAATGAAGAATGGTACTTGGTCTTTATGTGACTTGCCTCCTAGCAAGAAGCCCATTGGAACTAAGTGGGTATACAAGTTGAAGCATAAACTTGATGGTACAATTGATATGTATAAGGCTAGGCTTGTTGCAAAGGGTTATGCGCAAGAAAGAGGCATTGATCTTGATGAAACCTTTGCTTCTACTTGCCAAATGACTACTGTTCATAGCATCTATGCACTTGCAGCTCATCATGGTTGGAATGTATAGTTGGACATTAAAACAACATTTTTGAATGGTGACTTGCATGAAGAAGTGTATGTCTTTCAGCCCCGTGGCTTTGTGCAAAAAGGGCATGAAAACTAGGTGTGCAAGTTAAGAAAGTCTTTATATGGTTTGAAACAAGAACCACATGCCTGGAATGAAAAGATACATGCCTATCAGATTGCACATGGTTTTGAGAACAGTCCAACTGAAAGCACTTTATATGTTAAGCGTCCTAATGATGTACTTCTGATCATTGTGGTGTACCCTGATGACATGCTGCTCACTAGTCCTAATGAGAAGCATATTGCTGATTTCAAGGCTGATTTACATGCCTCATTTGAGATGTTTGATTTAGGGCATTTGCATCATTATTTGGGCATTCACTTTATGCACATTGATGGTGGAATGGCTTTGTGTCAACAAAATATGACACATTATTGCAGCATTTTGGCCTTGAAGACTATAAACCTATTACCACTCCTAGTGGAGACATGTTTACGACTGAGTCTCCATGATGCTTGAGATGCATTTGATGTTGTTCTGTATCAGTAGGTTGTTGGATGCTTGATTTATTTATGCATTACTCAGCGAGATATTCAGTTCGTTGTCTCACAGATGAGAAGGTTTATGCATTGCCCAGGAGTCAAGCATTGGATTCTTGATTTATTTATGCATTACTCAGCCAGATATTCAGCTCGTTGTCTCACAGATGAGAAGGTTTATGAATTGCCCAGGAATCAAGCATCGGCAGCCGGTTAAGCGCATCTTTTGCTACTTGAGTGGTACTCGGCTACTTAGGTTGTTTGATCCCAAAGGGGAATCACTACCACCAGATTTTCATGCTTTTTCTAACTTTGATTGGGCTAGTTGCTATGACACTCGTGTGTCCACTAGTGGCTTTTGCTTCATGCTTGATAGCTCATGTATATCTTGGTTGAGAAAGAAGCAGTCTATTGTGGCCACTTCTAGTTGTGAGGCTGAGTATAGGGTATCTTTCACAATGACTGTTGAGTGTGTGTGGCTCAGACACCTTATGGCTGATTTGGGTGTTAGTCAGTCTTTTGCCACCACCATCTTCACCGACAATCAGAGTGCATTGGCAGTTGCGAGGAACCCTGTGTTCCATGCTTGCACTAAGCACATTGAGGTGCATTATCATTATGTCAGGGAGAGGTTCTCTGCTGGGGAGATCAGCTTGGCATATGTGCCCACGTAGGAGAACATTGTAGACCTTTTCATGAAGGCTCTGCCTAGGGAGAAGTTTGAAGCTTTTCGCAAAGCTTTGGGCTTACTTCCTTTTGTGGAGTGATTTCTACATAGCTTGGCACTTCCTTATACATGAGTGCCAGCGTTTTGTTCACCGCTTCACTCCTAGGGGGATTCATTGATATATTTAGGGGGTGATGTGTGTGAACGCACTAGGACTGCCGGGGTACTTTTTTCCCTCATTAGGAGGCTTTTTTCCCTGGATTGTTTATACGCCTATTTCCCTAACAGGCTACTTATCTTTGTACATTCTAGTGGTAATACATTCAATATTGTGTGTTGAGCTCCAAGCTTCTTCTTCTTCCTTGTGGTGTTCGCATGCTTTCACAGACATCTAACTCCAACAGTTTTTATATTCCATATATTTTTCCTTCCAATATTCTGGAGTGGCAACCTGTTGAATGTTTAACAAAAACATTGAAAGTCCTTCATAAGGATTATGTAGAACTTATGTATGCAAACAAATCTATTCAATTTTTCAATAGCATTAAATTATTTGTCTATTTTGCAAATTATCAAGTGCCATCCGGGAGGAGTGCTTATGGAAATCCTGTACATCTGCCTTCTCCTTGCATCTCTTCATTAGATTGGAATGCTCATTATCATTCAAAAGTTTCAAGTTTTCTATGCAAAATGAAAGATGACATTTAAAGGTCTTCGAGAGTTTGGATTGATAGCTCAATTTCATGTTCAACATTTCATCAATTTGCATGATTATAATGCCACTCTTGGGGTTGTGCTAAATGGTGAACCTCTACCCTAACTATCTCTAAATCATTGGTTAGGTCTTATGTAGTCTCTACATCTTCCAACCTAGGATCTAGCTCTTATCTTTGAGCCTCATCAAGCATGTCTAGAAAGGTTTATAATTTGTTCGGCTCTTAGGTACTCCTATTATTTTGAGGTAGTTGGTTGAATTTAACTTCGAATTAGGTCAGGTATTGTGTGATATGCCTACCCAATGTTTTAGGAGATTCTATCCACCTATGAAAAGTAGCCTGATTATTTTTACGATAATCTTCATATGAAAACTCAACTAGTAGTTACTTCCTAAAATTGACCCATGAAATGTTTTCCACCATTACTCTCAATCTAAAGCTATTGTGAGTGAACCTATTAGAGATACACATAAATGCTTTCTTTTAACTAGTCATAGGAAAACTGTACTGATCCACTAACTGAACAAAATATGTGAGGTACAATGTTACATTCAGCCCATTGAATTTGCCCTTATCAAATTCTTGACATCTGTTATTTTCCATATGCGCTAGACCTCAAAATTGGGCGCCATTTCTTTATATCTATACCAAGCAAAGAGATGTACGAATACAAATCAATAGTATACCTGAAATTTCCGGAGTCCCATTTGATGAGTCCATGACGTTCAATTGCAACACTAACGACTCCAAACAATCACCAAGTATCTTCAATAAGTTCATATACCACTTGCAAAACTTTTAGTACCAAAGCACCACACACATGCAAGCTGTTTCATGTCAAGTTCACATGATGTCATGAGGATTGAGACCTAGACATGGAGTATCTAGCGTGTGAGAGAAAATGTCATGAGGCAAAGGTGATGTGGATTCACGTGGGAGCAAGAGTTCAAAGATGAACTCGACAATGATATTTTGTTCACAAGGAATTGATGTATTAGGATGCATAAATTTGAGGTTCTTCAAAAATCATTGACTCACATGAAGAAACGAATTCAACATCCATCAAGGCCCAATTTCAAAATGAAATTCCAAGAATTAATGTTAGAAAGTCATCCATTGCTATATCTATATTTGTATTAGTTCACAAATTTGTAGTTCTTGCGTTTATATCTAGTACTAGACAATCATATGCAACTCCCATCGTATTCTAAGTGATGTTTAACAATGCTCTTTTATCAATTTCAACTATTTTTGTATTACAAGATATATGTTTTTGTATTCAATATATTTTTCGTTCCAATATTCTGGAGTGGCAACCTGTTGAATTTTTTTTCCCATGATGAAGTTCGGCAATAGCCTGCTCTCCGAGACTTTAATTAAATAAAAAGAAAACAAGTGTATAGGTGAATGGGACTAGCACCCATGGGACCCCCAACTCCCACAAAGCAGAGGAAGAACATACAAAGTGTCTTACTTGGGTGGGCTTGAGATGGGATATGAAGTTCATGTCTCTCGTACACCCCCTCATCGAGATAAAAAAGTCGGTGCTCATGGGGCAAATCCTCCACCGGGGAATCTAGACCAATATAAAGGCTAGCAAAATATATGGGGTACTGTCATGGTGCAAGCAGGGTCGTCGCAACAAGGAGGATTTGGGACACATTTTCTTCTCGTGCCCCAAATCTCTCTCGATCTGGCGAATCCTTCTCTCTCTGTCCGTGACAACTGCTTCCAAATCCGCAGAGTGACAGCAGCTTCTCTATATATTATCCAGATTGCAGAGCTTTCTTCTTTGCAATTGCAAGACATATCTTCTTTGCAAGCTTTCTCCATGAATGTCTCCACATGCGCATAGTATAAGCAGCAGTATTCGACGATTGAATCTTGTTTCAATTTCCAAAATTCACAAAAGTTATCTCGCGCAGCTCATGCTCTGACTTCCTTGCACAAAAGAGAAGAGATAGATTACATCCAATTCAATTGTTCTCTTCATATAGATGATGCAATCCCAAGTGTTGAAGCTAGCTCTCATCAAATTCTCCAATTTCTGCTAACCTGAATCTTCTTCAGACATAAGAAACTCATCAAGCCGAGACTCTGTGTACGTCTTTTCCATCAACTATTAGTCTTCTGTATATTCTTGTGTATCTTTGGAGTAGACGATGATCTGTGATCATATACACTCCCGAAATTTGCGAAGTGATTTGATTCTTGATTTGTCTTCTGTCAATCTGTAGGCGATCGCTACAATTAGCGGTATTCTTCAGAAACAAGAAATCCAGAGAATGATGGACTGCTGCGCTTAACGTCCAAAAGCTGCCATGGTGTCCATCATTTGCACCAATCCTCCAAATTACCTGCAGACAAGAAGGAAAATAGCTAGATAATTTTGCCCGCCCTCCTATAGTCCTACCTATCCTCTTTTGTAACCCATGAATCTATAATGAAGCCATTGCGTGTCAATCTTCGTCTTGATCTTAAGAGTCATAAGTCCATTGTTGTCATTTATAATTGTCATTTCTGACATTCGCAGATGCTAGATTTGAAGCTCTACAACAATGGGAAACTTTTAGGTACACAAAGACTTGCATTAAGTACTGGGTAGTTCTTTCTTTCTTTCTTTCTTTCTTTTGATATTCGTGAATAAAGAATAAGGTTAATACACATCAAATATAATACATGAGTAAAAGTATGCCTGATGTGGATGGGATTCACAGTTGTGTCTTTGTATGGTCGTGTATGGTGACCCTATAGTTTATGCATACTTTGGAAATGCATGACTTGGTGCAGAATATAGGGTTGTATGCTAAGCATAGGGTGTTCACACATGGATGCTTCTAGTCCTGCCCACATTACTTGAAGAAATCAAAGCAAGCTCTATATTGATGTATCTAATGTTTCGTGAAATGATTCAATCATTAGTTGATCAAGTGATGGCAATCCATCCTTCTTCACAAGATCCATCTTTTGATAGGTCCATGCTTCTTATGGGTTGATTTTTCTTCTTGCGATTTAGGTGATGCTTTTGCTTGCGTATCCAATTCGACTCAGTGTTTGGTTTGGTATTTGGCTTCCACACCCACTTATTCTTTGTCATTGATTTTCTTGATTCCCTTGTTGCCACAAGAAAAGTGTGGTAAAAACATTTTGTCTTCTTTGCCTTATCTTTAGCCTTGAATTTTTTGGGTCTTTTGATGATTTTGACTTTTTCAAAGAGATTAGGGGACCTGTAGCTTGTAAAAATTGATTTGGCATCCACATTTATGATCTTCACTCATTGAGATTTTATGAAACCGTTTAGAAATTGAGGCTTGATTTGTTCCTAGATTTGGGATTCTCCCTAATGCATTTCCATTGGTCTTTCATTTTCTCATCAATGAGGGAATGAAGCAATATTTGGCTCCTTTGGTGGTGTGTTGGTAGTAGCCAGAGGCACAGACGACAAGGAAGTCTGTGAAGGTGGATTACAACAAAGTAGTGGGGAGCCACGCAGATTATTTTTTCAAAGAAATATGTTTTATAATACTTTTCAAAACTCTCAATAGTGATTTTCATCACTCTTGTATCATATGTAACATAGAACAACCACTTTTGTAATTAGTAGCTCCATTTTGTGCAAGCCGAGGAGTCCTCGAGCTTGAGGAGCTTAGGTAGAATAAGCGTACCAATTTTGGTTATTTTTAAACCTCCTTTAGACCTCTAAATAGTACGTAGAACCTATTTTTTAACTATGTCGGACACTAGATGTGAAATTGGTCAAAACTAGTCTAGAATCTATAAAAAGAGCTAGAGAGCTCATTTTTGAGGTTGGCTAGTGTAACTTTAGAGCTATTTTGAGCTTGTAATTTAGATCTTGAGTAATAGAGTCTAATTTCCTATCTTCCATTGTATCTCCTTTGTCTCTTTCTTGTGTGTGTATGTGTGTGTGCATCTCTATGCTTCTCACCTTCACTCTCACTACATCTCGCATTCACGATCTTCATATCACTCCTATCTCTTCCACAGATTGACATTAAGGAGGTAGAGCTTCTTAATGTGGTGCTTACCATTGTGCTAGAGCAACACCAAATTTGGCGCCGTTGCCGGGGATCGAGTCTAGGACGAATGTGTGATGGTAAGAGTATAGCAAGAAGTGGTGTTGGAAGGTAAAAATTTTAGTTTTTGTTGTTTTTTTAAGTATTTTTTTGTGTTTTTCATCTCCTCTACACTCCTCCTTCACCACCACATCATCTTCTCCCACTCAAAAAAAATCAAAAAATTCACCATATCCACCCATCCTCCTCATTTCCCCTCATTTGTGCATGCGAGAGAGAGAGAGAGAACTTTTGTGCTTGTATATGCATGTGTTTTTTTTAGTTTTCTTGCAGATACAGTGCTCCAGAGCAGCAGGAAAGCTTCCAAAAGGTGAGAAATCCACTTTCTATCAAAATTTTTCCGTAGGTGTCAGACCATCACGATGGTCTGAGAAAGTCAAAAGTTTTGGTAAGCAAGTTCACCATGGCATATGCAATCCTTGCGCATACACGAATCCGTAGTTGCATTTTGAAAATCATTAGTTTGGTGGACCATCGCGATGGGCTCATGCCATTGCGATTGTGTCATGCCATCGTGATTGGCTCATCGTATCCTGACTGTCTCACACCATGGCGATGGTTCACTTGAACCATCGCGACAATCCCATCGACCCTACACCATCTTGATTGGCCCATGCCATCGCGACGATCCCCTGCCACATGTCAAGATATACCATCGTGATGATACTAGGTATGCCATCGCGACGCTTCGAAATCAGACCATCGCGATTGGCTCAAGCCATCACGCCTCATGACCAACGCGACGGGCTCATGCTATCGTGACGGTTGCATTGACTATTGACCATCCCGATGTGCTCACGTCATTGTGATTGCTCACTAGATAGACCATCGCGACACTTCACATTAGACCATCGTGATGCCTCGCACCATCGGACCATCGCGATTATACCACACCATCGCGACGGTTCAACTGGACCATCACGACGGTCTCAGACCATCGTGATTATCTCAGACAATCATGATTGTCCACCCAAAATGCCAAAATTAGGTTTTACTTTTTTGGGCAATTTTGAGGGTATTTTGAGTTAGTTTTTGGGTGATTAAGCTTATTGGAGACCCCTTAGCTTAGAATTGAAGAAAAAAAACCTGTTTGTCAATTTTTACCCCGAGGACCTGAACGTTCGTATCTTTTTCATTCGAAGTCCCTTTTTTGAGCATTATAGCTTATTAAGAAGCTCTATACGAGTACTACATGACCGCAACTCATTTTTTCTAGAAGAACATGTTTTTTTTTATATAAGAAAATTTGAGGTTGACCATTTGTGGGACTAGAAAAGCGAGGGGGCATTAAAATTTGGGCCAAAGGAGAAAGGACCCTTAAAGGTGTATACATCCAAGTGCTTGATCATTAATTTAAGAATTGGTCTAAACATTGGATTTTGACAGGTCTAGCAAGAGCTATCCAAGGCAATCAAAGCAAGGCAGTGAAGAAAGCAAGGCTTGGGAAGTGCGACTTCTTGGGCATCAGAGCAATCAAAGAAGTTGACTCGAGATTGGAAGAATACTCAACCCCCTCAGTCAATTATTAGCTTAGGCTAACATCTAGCATTGTGGATTAAATTAGAATGACGATAGGAATGCAACAAGTCCAAGAGACTTAATCTTTCAAGTCCAGGACTAAGATAAAAGTGTGCAACACGAAAACCTAAAGGAAAGAACTTAAGTATGATGGAACAAGAACCCAAAAGTACAACAAAAAGTCGATTCCGGACGTATACATTGAGATAAGAAAAGAATTTAAAGGAAGTAAAAATGAAACAAGCAATTAAGAACAAAGAAACTTTGACGATCAGAGTGTGTATTGAGTGAGTTAGGAGGTAAATTCATGAACCTTAGATTGGGCAAACATATAGGTAAGTCAGACTGACGAAGCCTTAGATCATCAGAAGCAAGTGTAGGAACTACTGCACGTTTGTGGGCACAACAGTTGAATAGCTACCCATACGAGTTGGGCTCAGATACCAGTGAATCAAAAATGGCCTTTAGCCTGGAAAGACCAGAAGTATGGTTAAGCATAGCATACTTGGAAAGACCCGAGGATCCTATAGACCCAATTAGAATATGCCCGAACCAACCACCTAGGTGCTCGCATCTATGAGGATGGTTTGCGAAGATCAGTGGTGCAATTGCACAATCCTGACCAACACATTGGATTGGATCATCCCGTGGTGAAATGTGAGAGAGATGCATACATAGACAAAGAAGGAACAATGTACATCCTAAGTACTCAACCAAACCATACCAATGAGTTTCGTGTAGTTAAGCTAGATACGGAAGCAAGAACCCAAGGAAAAGAACCACTAGGAGAAGAACCTAGGACATCTAGAGGGAAATGTGTACTAACAAGAGTACTAATCCTAGATTGGATCCCTTAGGACAATAGACGTATAGAATTGTTTTTGAATAAAGAAACTGATGAAGCATTTTGGAGGTACAAAATGGAACAACCTAGTGAGGTAGGATCCATCATGATTTACAAATTCAAGGATCCAGATACACCTCGAAAGGTGGTACACCTAGATGATACTTCAAAATGAGTATTTATAGTACTAGACCATGCAAGAAATACGTACACATGGAGAGGTGAGCTAGTCTTTCCTCCATCTCGAACAAATGTAAACACAAGCCATCAAGGTGCTAGAACATCCTCAACCCATGGCACTCAAAGAGAGAAGAACAAATACAGACCAGAAGTAAGTTTCACTGATCCCATAGGGAGAGATACACCAACCATGGACACCGATAGAGTGGAAAGACAAAGGGAACCTAGAATACCAGGTGGTAGAGATGCTTTTCCTCTACCTAGACCACGTGAACACCCAAGGATATTAAGACCCACTCAATTAGTAAAGTCAATGAAAAACTACTTTGATGGGAGAGGAGATCCCTATGACCATGTAGCAGAGTTTAAGTAGGTATTAGGAGCACAACAAGTAGAAGACATGTTTATGCAATATAATGTGTTTAGACTAACAATAAAGAACAGGGCTCTAACTTGGTTCCAACCATTGCAACAAAGGCAATTTAGGGATATCCATCACTTGTTAGAGTCATTCATCACGGAATTCTCTAAAAGTGGAACCAGACATGATACTTCTTCGTTGATTCATAGTTTCAAACAAATCCCTAAGGAAACAGGTAGACTCGCAGTACATAGGTTTAGACAATATGTTGAGAGATGTCTGATGCAAGAATTGCCCTCATAGGCCCAGCAAGTGTCATTGTTTTTAGATGGCCTCTTGAGCTCTAAACTACGCTCCTATGTATACTAAGGAACCCAGAAGACTAGAGCAGTGTGTAAGAATTTGTATAGACATTGAGGACAACCTAGGGGATGAGTTGGAACTTTCAAAGATCTATAAGGACTCAAATTTTTCATCTCTAGCATCCTCAAAACTTTCTAGCCCGATAGAAGACCTAGCACAAAACATGGCCCAGAAACTAGGAGTTTCTAGCAAACAGATGCCTAGGTTAACAACAAACAAGCGTTGTTACACCTGTGGTGGTGATCATATGGCAAATGTGTGTCCCAATGTAACACAACTGCAAGCCAACCCTAGTGGCCAATACTGTACAATTGAGAGACGATATACGAATCACACTGCCCAGGACTACCCATACAACAAACAAGTACTATGACAGAACTACCGGCAAGCATACCCCCAATGAGGGAGATATCAAGGTCAATACAATGCTCAGCCTCATTACTATAGGCCTCCACAGAATTATCTTTATCAGGCTCAACAGAGGCCTCAACCTATTTTAGCTCAGAAGCCACCCCCACTAGCGAATGTCATCCCAGTCAAATATGCCACTGCAGAAGAAAACCTCAATAGGGCTATAGTGCCTTCTTCACCCTTGATCACAGAAAGTGACCCTAATTCTAACAGTTTCAACTCTACTCATGTAGATAGTCCACTTGCATATTAGAGTGAGTCACGAGAGCATGTGGAAACATATCAATACGATAGTCCACCATTGGAACCCAATTGGGAGCTTGATTATGCTAATGTGATGTATATGAATCCTAATTTGCAACGCCAATTAAGACAACAAAGTCCATAGAGCCCTAGAGGACCATGCTTTAGGTGCCAAAGAGATCATTTCATTAAGGATTGTCCACATCCTCCGATAGCAAGACACTCACAATACTATAACATACAAGGTTTTTGTGCCGAGTGTGGTAAAGAGCATGTCATTAAAGATTGTCCTAAGAACCCTACTAATGCCTCAAAAGTAACACCCATCAATGTGATAGGTATTATACATAACACAGATGGATCCAACCCTACATATGTGCCTATTCAAGCTATAACAAGAGCCCAAATGCTCTTACAAAATCAGCAGCTTAATCCTGAGAAAGTAGCCAGAAGTAGTGAAGTTGGAGAGTCTAGTAATAAAAAGACAAAATTGTGGAAAGATTCCAAAGAAAGAATTAAGAGGAAATGGAGTAAAAAGGTAACTGCATTGGAAGAAATTCTAAAGGAATCTAGAGCCAAAATCCTAGAGTTGACTTGTCAAGAAGCTAATCAGGAGAATCTAGCTCAGAGTTCAAGACCAGTGTTAGCGAAACCCATACCAAAAAACCTGGACATGATGTTTTGTGCATATCAAGCTAGATTAAAAGGACCCCAGATAGCTGAAATGAGTAAGAACTATCCAATAGCGGATCTAGAGATTGAGAGGACCAAACTTTGCATGAACATGGTAGAATTAACACAAACTATGTTTGAAGCCTCTCGTTATCTTAATTGGAATAACATGGAAAAACCTGAATTACACTTTCAAGGACTACTAGAGAGGTTAGAATACCTGGTCAATAGCAACAAGAAAAAGAATCTGCATAGGAACCCGAACGACTTTGAGACACAAGAAAGGAATGCACCATCCCTGTCTCAAGTGCCAAATAGAGAGGTAGAAGACAATCTGTCTTCCATACACAAGTATTCACATGAACTTTTAAGAGAAATTCAAGAGGAAAAGTGGAGAAAAGAACAAGGAACTCATCCTCCTATTCAAGAGATAGATGACTTGCAAGAGCAATTTCCCCAAGACATCCCCTCTATTTATGATGATGTAGAGGAAGAACAACTGAGTGAACAAACAAATTTTGAATCCAATTCTTTGCAAGAATTACCTCAGTTCACAGGACCTTGGGAAGAAAAGTCTACTAGCATGAGAGCACCCACTATAATAGTGAGGAATGAAGAATCAGTAATCCCTAAAAACACCAAAATGATCAAGAATACCAAAGTATATTGTCATCTCACTCTAGAGGAGTTGTTGAAGCTTAAACCAAAATTGTGGAAGCACATAGCAAATCAATTTTCTGAGCTTGCGATCGCTCCCACATAGATAGGATCACACAAGAAGGTACCAGAGATACCTGTAGAACAGATCAGAGATGTGAGCGAGGGAGAGGAAGGTAACACTTATCTTCCAATAACCCACCAGGGCTACACCACCAAAGCCATCTTAGATTCAAGAGTTGGAGTAGCCATCGCTACCACTGATTTATGGAAACGTTGGGGTAAGCCAACATTAAGACCCACCACAATGAAGCTACAAATGGCTGACAGACATATAGAGAAGCCATTGGGCTTACTAGAAGGTATATCTCTCACCCCTTGTGGTGTAGAATTTGAGCATACTTTCCCCATTTGTGATTTTGGGAAGAATCATGCTTACGAGATCATCTTAGGATGACCATTCATGCGTCAGTTGCAAATCGTAAAGATTGGGGAACTAATTATTTGTACTTGCAACATTTAGGAGTGACTACTAAAGTCAATCTTAAAGTCTATTCCCATCGAGATGTACCCCAATACAATGGAATACCATCCATAAGACACAAGAAGAAACAGAGTCTGTACACTCATTGGAATCAAACCCCTCCTTATGCACCTATAGTATTTCCATACAAGGAATTCGAGCCTCACGATTGGGTAGAAATCTTAGCTATATGGACATAGTAGTGAATGAAGAACAATGGACCCCTCATTGTGATGAGAACGGATACAAAATTTTTGTTTTTATGATTGAACGTGTTTAGGAAGACTTTATCCTAGAAGAATGCATGGAAGAGACCCAAGAACCAAACGAGAGTGGTAACGAGGATCTAGAATCCATCATCATGGAGCCCTTTTGTTCCACATAAGAGGAATATCTTTATTTTGTAGAAGCCAAAAACCTTGAGGAAAAAAAGGAAAGTCAAACAGAACAACTTGAGCCATCCCTAAAAGATAAAGAGAGCAAACAAAAGAAGAGAAAAAAATCACCTATGACAGAAGAAGAAGAAGAACCACTCATTGAAGTACCGGAGAACTTCAAGAAGTATGAAATAGAAGATATAAAAATTATGGTATGAATGCCTAAAAGAAAAGCTGACATTGGAGAAGTATATGATAATCAAGAGAAAACCAAAGAAATCATAGTCACCATAGAAGGAGAAGAAGAAAAATGTACATACATAGGGCATGATTTGATGAACAAAAAAGAACAAGAGTTAATGGCCCTATTACGTGAATATAGAGATGTGTTCGATTGGAGTTACAAAGACTTGAAAGGATTAGACCTAGATATATGCTCCCATAGAATCCCTATGAATCCAGATGCAAAGCCCACAAAACAGAAACCATACACATACAATGATAACTATGCTGCTAAGATTAAAGAAGAAATAGATCGTTTGATAGAAGCAGGATTCATTTACAAAAGTGAGTGTACCGAATGGGTATCCCCCATTGTGGTTGTGCCCAAGAAGAATGGAAAATTGTGTGTGTGTATAAACCTTAAAAAAGTTAATGCCGCCACGATTAGAGACAGTTATCCTCTTCCTATCACAGAACATTTATTGGAAAGAGTTGCGAGCAAGGAAGTTTATAGCTTTCATGATGGTTTCTCACGCTATAATCAAGTAACAATTGCTCTAGAAGATCAACATAAGATGGCTTTTGCCACAAAATGGGGCATATTTGCATTTGGGCTGAAAAGTACACCCCCCACTTTCCAACAACTTATGTGTCACGTTTTTAAGGAATTCTTACGCAAGAATTTGGAAGTTTATGTCGATGATATATGTACTCATTCGAATATGAGGCAGACTCATATCCCAGAACTAAGGCAAGTATTTGACAAATGTCACGAATCTCAGGTTTGTTTGAACCGAGAAAAGTGCATTTTCATGGTCAAATAAGGCAAAATTCTAGGACACATTGTGTCAAAGAATGGAATCTCTACAAATGAAGAAAAGGTGAAAGTAATTGTAGACCTACCTAGGCCAAATAATGTAAAAGAGGTACAGGCCCTCATGGGTCATTATGGTTATTACAGACGATTCATACACATGTATGCTATCATAGCCAAGCCTTTGTACTCTCTTTTAACAAAGTTCGAATGGACAGATGAATGTGAGAATTCATTCAATGAACTTAAATGATATTTGTGCTCAGCACCTATATTGACAACCCCAGATTGGAGCAAGCCATTCCATGTACATGTGGATGCATCCAACTATGCCATAGGATGTGTGTTGGCACAACCCACGAATGAAGGTAATATAGATCTCCCCATAGCTTATGTGAGCAGATAGTTGAATGCAGCAAAAAGAAACTACACCACTACGGAACGAGAAGGATTAGGAATGATCTATGAAGTAAAGAAATTCAGGCATTACTTGTTGGCAAATAAGTTCAAGTTCTTCATAGATCATCAAGCATTATTGTACTTAGTCAATAAGCCTTATAATACCAAAAGATTGATATGATGGTTTCTATTGCTCATGGAGTATGATTTTGAAGTAGTAGTCAGGAAGGGAAAGACACACCTTAGAGTTGACCACCTCTCAAGGTTAACTTCGGGAGAAGCTCCTTAGGGAACAGCGGATGAATCACCCGATGCGTACCTATTTAACCTTGAGATAGTACCAGAATGGGCTAAGGCGATTGTCCGTATTCTCACATATGGACCTAAGAATCCAAGGATAAGGATCAAAGAAGGAGAGATTACCAAGTCATAAAGATATCAAATAATAGGAGGAAGTATATATAAACAAGATAATCAGAAGGTACTTGCTTGTTGTGTAGATGAATTAGAACACACAAATTGGTTGCAATTAGCACATGTAGGTGCCTTAAAGCAACATCATTCAAAAAATCGTACCTTGCAGACTTTGCATAGACTAGGAGTATATTGGCCTTCCATGGAAGCAGATGTCTACAAGTTGTGTAGAGAATGCACTGTTTGTTGTGAAACACCACCGATAGAACATGCCACGTTATATCATATGTCTCGCACACCAGAATGGAGTGAACCTTTAGTGACATACTTGAGGACAAAGACATTCCCTCAAGGAATGACTTTAGCATGACAACGCAATCTAGAGCAGGAAGCTCAAGACTATTCACTTATTAGCGAGAATCTATACAAACGAGGAAGAGATGGATACCTAAGACATTGTTTTCATGAGAGCGATTATTTGAGCATACTAGAGAGTGCACACCAAGGTGTTGCAGGAGGTCATTTTGGCCCCGATACGATAATCAAAGCCATCCTGTTCGTAGGATTATGGTGGCCCACTCTTCATATGGATGCACATACCTATGTTAAGAGATGTGATGTGTGCCAGAGAACTCAATTTCCTACTGGTAGAGATGAAATGCCATTGAAACCCATGATGGGAGAACGTGCATTTTGTAAGTGGGGTATAGACTTTGTAGGACCCATTAACCCCCCTACAAAAGGTACTCATGCTGAATACATTATTGTAGCAATAGATTACCTTACCAAATGGGTAGAGGCTAAGGCCACGAAAAGGAATGATGCACACATGAATGCAAAATTCTTATTTGAAAATATCTTTACTAGATATGGACTGCCTATAGAGTTAGTGAGCGACACAAGATCTCACTTTCTAAACCAAGTCATTGAATGTTTGTTACAGGATTTTATGGTGATTCACAAGAAATCTGCACCATATCATCCTCAGGCCAATGGTCAAGCTGAAAACACTAACAAGATCCTTTGTAACGTACTGAAGAAACTTGTGAACAGCAAACGTTCAGATTGGGACAAATAGTTACACCACGCTGTTTGGGCATATCAAGTGGCCTACAAGACCGTACTCAATGCAACTCCCTTTCAGATGGTTTTTGGTCAAAATGTTGTGCTTCCTTTGGACTTCTTGATACCCACCCTTAAGGTTGCACAAGAACATCAGTGGACCGATCATGAATTATTATCAAGGATAATGGACTTGGAACGATTAGGAGAAACCATGCTGAAAGCAAGAGCAGGCATATATCCAGCAAAGAAGCGACAGAAAGCCTATTTCAATGCACATGTGAAAGATAAAGGCTTAAAAGAAGGAGATTTAGTCCTAGTATATACGTTGAAACAGCATGCACGGAAATTAGAAAAGTGAGGTTATGGACCTATGATCATTAACAGACTCTCAACAAGTGGAGCAGTACAATTAGCCACCCTAGAAGGAGACATAATGCCTAATTACATTAGTGATTGTAGAGTCAAACTTTATCAGGAACCTCTTACAGAGGATATGCTTAGAAGACTCACATTGGCAAAGAAGCGTGAGGAAGAAAAAAGAATATGCGATGAAGCTCAGGCAGAAGCTATAGAATGCATTAAGCGCATGAAGCTAAGAAGAGAAGGACTGGGAGAGAACATTATAACCATCGGGAAACAACACCCAAATACCCCATGGCCATGTGTCAAGCAAAGTCAATTACTCATCCTAGCATAGTGGATAGGAGACCATTCATTACAGTCAAGCTAGAGCACGACAACTCTTGCCATGCGCTCAGGGCTTTAATTGATTCAAGTGTTATGACTAGTGCGATTAGATGGTCCCAGTATAAGGACTCAAGAATAGAAATACGGCCAATTGAGGCATACCTCATTGGGCTAGGAGGCATGGAAACCCCTTGCATACGTGAGGTGGACCTTCCTATCCTCATACGCGAAGTGACCATGATAGCGAAGCTACTAGTGTGCCATGATGATGACCTGAAAGAACCCCTAATCCTTGGCCACGATTGGCTCTATGATCACTCAGTGGACCTAAATCTTAGACAAGGCTCCTTGCAGATTGGAACCTTAGACTAGCATCGAGTGATACCGCTTCACTTCCCTAACAACACTCCCCTTGAGGTAGGTAACCCTCGACCATATGAACTACGGGCAACAGAGGACCCGAAGATCTTTGGCTAGATCCATCGGCTAAGCACGCTCCTTCCAAAGTCAACCCATGAGAGCTTGGCAATGGATAGTGGCCATACAAAAGAATGTCAACAGATTTTCCCCCTGTCTTCCATCAGCGGTCAGGTGGGTTACATCACTGTAGCCTGCAATGCTCATCCTTCCACACTTACTATAGACTGGCCTAGATTTATGGTACAAAGTGCTGCACTTCCTAATGGGCAAGTTTCACAAGTGTTGGACCTCCCTTCTTTTCCAAAGCAAAGTGTCCATCCGACCTTTCAACCCCAACCACGAAGGAGTCATCCACGACTGAGGAACCCAGACCGACGACCATATCGGATGACGCAAAAAAGGCAGCACTATCAGCTTCAGAAAGCAAGCGGCATGAAACAAGTATGGTTGCCAAAAGGACAGTGGCACTCATAATTTTCAACAACACAGACAATGACAAGATGAAGTTTCAACAAAATCAGAGGCAATATTCAACATCTCCTCGATCTTCCCCAACCTCGACAAAGCTTTGACAGATTTGGATCACCAAGAAGTACTTAACTAATTAGCCCACACCCATGCAAATTTGGGTACCCAAACAGTGTATTATAGCTCAACAATCAAGCCATGTAACATATACCCCTCAGAAATCTCCTCACCCCTCAACCCCCCAACATCCAAAAGCACCTTCTGTCCCTCAGCAGAAGCATACCACCCACTCAACAAAGCTTAGGAGATGGATACCAAAATGTATCCAGAAGCCTCCTCGTGATCTGTTGTATAACATTAACCCCATCCCGAATAACAAACTCCCTTGTAATAACTCATTCACAACTAAAGTTTGTATAAACTCAACAACACTAACCCAACATCACTAGTAATATCATCTCATCAAGCAATGTATGCACTATCTGAAGCATGTATGTGTCTAGAGACATGCATTAGTTTTGCAAAAAATAATTCCATAAACCACCTCACAACACTTGGTTACACAAGTTACACATCGGTTATGGAAAGGGATTGCGATCTCAGTTTAATTGATCATGATTAATTTCCATACTAATGTGCTAATCTTTTATAGCAGATCTCCTCCACATTTGCATCCATCATCATGCAGACAGAAGGACCATCTAAAGCTAGCCCCAGTGTACCTGTGGTCAATTTTGGCGAATACTAGATGAGCCACATCCTACATCACAACCACTTGAATTTCAAGGATTCCGAGGATCAATGCCGATTGATGATCCTCCTAAGGGATACACCGAAAAAGTTCACTGTAATTCCCATTGGTTTCAAGGATTAGCAGGACCTTTAGCGGATGCAGATTTTATGTTTTATGCCACACTGACTTTTGACAGTATTAAGTGGGGCAAGTATCAATTTTTCTCCAGAGAATTTGAAGTGCTCCAAAATACACAAGAGTTAAAGCACATTTGGGCTAGAGCAAGTTTCATAGAATACTTCAGTGACCCATTACCCAAACCTGATTTTTATAGATGCTACTACCTAGTGACCACGTTTACAACCTCGGAGAACAAGGACTTGTCGGGCACTTTCATTCTACCATCTTTGGTAAATGATTCCCCTTTCAAAAGACCTCATTCAAGCAGCAATTAAGATCCACATAACTCACATGCCAACAGAGCATGAAAGGCTTATTCCAGAGCCGATGAAGTGTGGTGATGTTGTGAAATGGAAAGAAATTTCGTCCATTACACCTGAATTGTCTAAGTCGTTGCGTATATGTATGCAACATTCTCATTCCTGGCTCAGGATCGTTTCACTATTCCTCACAAGCGTATTTGGTTCCGATTATATTTAGCATGCATTGGACCACAAACCATAGATCTTGCAAGTTGGACCATTCATCAATTGTATTTAGCTCAGCAGAGATGGGAAAGGAAAAAAGACATCCATGGATGTTGCACTCTCACTCAAATTGTTTATATGTGTTTGGCATATGATTTGCCTATAGAACGCGCAATGACAAGTGAAGAATTGAAGGCATTCAAAAGAATCGCCAAGAAAGCCAGAAAAGCTAGCAAGGGACGGGCAGGCAAATGCATGCGTGGATCTATCCCATGTTTGCAAGTTCCAGAGTCCATTAGTGTCTTAAATTTATGAAAGTATACTTATGTTTCCCACTGGTCTTCCTGTAGATCATTGTGAATAAAACTTGACGAGCACTGAAGAGGATTACACGAGATTTTACAAGATAGAAGCTGTTTTTATGCTACTGATTTTTAGTTCATTATATGATATTTTGAATTATTAAGCTTTTGTATAGGAATATTTTCTAAAAGCTGTATTAGAACTTTTTACAAGTGCTTGTATAGGACCAATTTTAGTTCTAAAGTTTTAGCACTTCAGCATATAGTTTAATTAATTTCTTATATTGCAATTTCTTATGTCTGAAAATTTAGCATCTACAAGCAAGTCTATTACTAAAAATAAGGAATTAGATAGTTCTTTTGTTTTAGGAACGATTTTACCCGCATCTATTGAAAGTAAGTTTACTCAAATCAGAGATAATGAGAATAGTGACGAAATAGAAGTAATAGAAATAGTTAAAGATCAACTTGTAGATGAAACTTTACGTTCTTTAGAATACGATCGTAACATACCTAGATTTTTGCCTTTACTCTCAATTGTCTTACCTGAACCAGAAAGTAGGGAAGATTTGTTTCCTCCAACCTTAAAAAGAAATACTCTTCCACAACAAAAAGAAAACACCGTAGTTGATCTCATTAAAGATAGAATAACTAACAAAGAATTAAATTTTCCTTCATATTTAGACGCTATATCTAGGTATAGAAACGCACTTCCATACGGACCATAGTGACTTACTTTTCATGTATAGGAATATTGCATCTACAAGTAAGACTCCATCTAAAAAGAAAATAGATAGTTCTTTTATTCTAGATACACTTTTACCTACTCCATTAGAGAATAGTATTGCGCAAATCAACAAGAGCGAGGATAATTTAGTTTTAGAAGAAAAAGAAAAAGTGAAAGATCAAATTGTAGCTGAAACTTTATACTCTACATCTTCTAATTATAGATTGTCTAGATTTAAAAACTTCTATTTAATTGCTTTCCCAAATTCAGATGAAAAAGAAATTTTATTTCCATCTTCCCTAAAACAAAAACTCAATCTCAAAACGACAAGGTGGCTATTATTAAAAATTGTATTACTGAAGAAAGTTCTAATCGAATTACTGAAGAAGAACTTATCTTTACAGCATATCAAAATGCTAGAAACACACTTTCATATGAATCTTAGTCTTTTAGATTAAACTTAAATAGAATATAAATTATTAGTTATTAATTCCCAAACACTGAAAACACATCTTAGATCCTAAGGCACACTAAGAAACACCCAGCATGTAGTCACACGGTGAGGTTAGCGTGAATCTATTTGGATGAGCGGTTGCCTCCCTTCACACCCCTCTATGATACATTGGTGAACCCGACGTGAAGCGTGATGGTAGTGTGCTTAGGGTTTTCATTGTATTTTCAATTTTTATTTAAAATAATTAACTTTATCTTCTTCTTGTATGCAGGAAAGTGAAGCAAGAAGCTGCAACGAAACGTGAAGATTTTGTTGCTACTTACTTTTTCCTTGGGTGTTGAGGGCTGGTAAGTTATGACCTGAGCACCTCCATGGGAAGAATGATTATCTAACCGGGGGAGCTTCGTCACATCATTTCCCCCCCTCAGCAACATACAAGAAGATCAAGACTCATACACATTCACTTTTAGCTTTGTACTTAGGTTTAATTTACTAAAAAAAATTGTAAAAATATATATATCACGGTGCACATTATAACCCCTGCATCGAGCAAACTTCAAGTAAGGTGTTTTTCAAGTTCCTTTATTTTTAGTTCAAACACATCACTAAAAAAGAAGGTTGTTTTCATTTGCACTAGAAATTAGGCACATTACACTTGTTTTTACAAAACATTGAAATATTTTTGCATTAGGAAAGATTAGTTTTTTACTGTAAGCAACTTCCTATTAGATCTTAGGAAAAATATTTGAAAAGTTTTATTTTATAACACCAAAAAGAATTTTTTTTTTAAATAGAAAGATTGTTTGTTTGTTTTATATTTCATTGCACAAAAAGAATTGTATAGCACAAAAAGAGTTTTAGGCTTAAAGTTCTTTTAATTTAGAGTTGTTGCTTTTATTTCTTTCTTGTTTTATCCAAAATCAATTTAAGAGAATATATTTTGGAATTTAATAGTAATTTTTGTTCTATTTATTATGTTAGAAATCCGAAAAATCTAAGTTAAGAAAATATATTTTCTAAAATTTATCTACGATATAAACTTGATTAGAGAAACCTTTGGAATTAAATATTCATAGGTTTAAAAATTAAAGTAAGTTATAAAAATTAAAAACTCATAAAGTAAAAGAGAAATTTAAATCATAAATCAAAAAGATCAAGTCAAGAGATAAATATCAATTTAGGATTAAGAACAAAAATATATTTAAGAAAAGCAAAGAGTAATAGTAAAGCCTAGGGTTAGGGAAATCCAACATTCCTGGCTTTATCATCTAGGGATAGATTTAGGAAATTTAGGGAACAATTAGAACCTGCCATTAGAGATCTACTCCATTCAAAGTGTTATCAAGAACGTAAAATGGAGGAGATGTTCAAAAATATGATGGTAGAGAAGCAAGGAACACGCATAGTCCAAGTTGTTTTAAGAGAAAAAGGCAAATTCACTGGCTTAAACATTATAGAGTACCTGGATGCATTTGAGGAGCAAGTGCAAATCCAAGGTTTACCTGATGATGTTTTAGTGAAATATTTTGGCCTTGTTGTTTCTAGTTCAATCCTAGAAAGTATACAAGTCACGCCAATAAACCTTGGGAAGAATTTAGGAAAGAATTACATAAGATGTTTTATCTTGAGGATTTTAGCCAGCATAGTCCGGAAGGATTTTTGCAATGGATAAACTCTTTAAAGAGCAATCCATAACTCATCTTCATGGTGATTTTATGTATGGCCACGGCTAACAATATAGTTGCCTCTAAAGCTCCGATAGAATTTCAACTAGATATTCTATGTAAACAAATGGAGAATGTTATGAACATGCAGACATCTCTTTCCGAAGAGGTTGCCCAATTGGATAACAAAGTATACTCCATGAGTTTTAATGATCCTGGAGCTACCAATAGTGGTGTAGGGAAAGCACCACCCATACAACCAGTTATGCCACAATACATTCCTCCTCAGTTAATTTTCGAGCCAGCTCCACCTACTCAGTTTGCTCCTCAGTGAGCCTTTCAAAGGAATACTGAAAGAAAAGGAACTGGCAAAAAAGGATGTGTGTGGTGTGATAGCCAAGAGCATGCAACTTATGCATGTGATGAATTAAAAAGTACAAAGGAAAACCAATTAGTTGTAGAGATTGATAGAAGATTGTGTGACTTTAGGTCACGACTTCCTTTATCTGTCAATTGGGACAAAGGAGGTATGAAAAAGCTATATGAAAATTTAACGATCTCTAAAGCAACTGCCATTACCTTGGCTGCTAGATTAGAGCCAGCTAATGATAGGCCTCTTTCTATGCCAAGCCAAAATCCTTATTCAATTGAGGCACTGGTAAGAGCTAGAGATGAAATAATGTATAAAACAGCATGGAGATCTCCTATTGATCAAGCCTCTATTTATTCTCACATTGCCGATGTTGAGGAAAAATGGAGATGAGATGATATGCAGGATGATGTAGAGGAAGGAGATAGGAGGGTGACTAGGAGACAGACCAGAGAGGATGAGAAGAAAACTAATAAAAAAGTACAATTTGAGGATACAAATTTATCTCAAGAAGAGAAAATAAGCATAATAAAGGAAGGCAAAAAGCCAACAGATGAAAATATTCAATCACAGGATGAACAAAAGAAATTTGAAAAAGAAAATACTAAAACTGAACAAAAAGATGACCAAAAACAAAGTGAAGAGAAAGGGAAAAAGAAGGGAAGAAGAGCTCCACGTGCAATAATGATTTCGAAGCTCAAAAAGAAGAACGATGCGAGGGAAATCTTAAATGATATACTTCTAAAAATTCAAGTAACAATATCTCTTGAACAAGTGTTTTCAATAGCAAAACCGGAGTTCAAGGATAGTTTTATTCGACTAATTAGAAGGAGACGTTTTCCATTCCCACAAGACAAAGATATGCAAGATGTGGCAGAAGAAACTCTAGCTATGAATGATGCAGTCACATTAAGTGAGAATGATTATGAAGATGATGAAGAGTTTATAATTGGAACGTAAATAGAAATTTTTTAGGACCAATACAGCCTGATGATAAGATGTTAAAAAGTGAAAGTAAATTCAATACTACCTTCTGGGCACGAGGCACACTAGAAGTGAAAATTAGAATTGGAGATGAAAAGGATTCATGTTTAGCTTTGGCTCTCATTGACTCAGGGCCAGAGATAAATATTATTTCAAAGAAAGTTATTGACAAATTTAGATAGCCAATTGACAAAGAGCATGGTTGGAGGATGAGAACAGCTGACAATGGCTCTGGCATTTTATTAGGTGCATGTGCGAATGTGCCTATAATGGTAGGTGGCATTCGAGAAGAGTTTCACTTCTTCATTCAAGATAATTGTTCGTATGAAGTAATTATCGGGCACCATTTATAGCTGAGATAAGAATGGAAACAAAAGCAATGAACGATGGGTCAACGTATGCAAGAATTCGATCCAAATCAAGGATGGATTCTTTGCAAGTTATGACAGTCTGCCCAAATCAAGCTAGAAATATAAAGAACTTAAGCAGAAACCCCATTGACTCCATCAATCATGTATGTGATGATTCACTGGCTGTGAGAGAATATGGGACATATCATGACCAAAAATTTTAATAGACTCCACTATTGAGCGGGACAATAGTGGACATTGTTTTGATGTCTCGCTTATCAATGAACATAAATTTGAAGATTATTTAGTTTGTACTCCTATGACTAGTTTACATTATATTACAAAGGAAAACCTTACAAAATCATTTAGAAAACAAAATAAAAAATATTTTAGAAAATTAGGTTTAATTGTAACTGATGAAAAAATTGAGTGTATAATTGAACTCTCAAAAAGTACTACCTTATTAGAAGATCTAGAAAGTGTTTCCAAAGAAGGTTTAAAATCAAATCTGATTATTCTTAATTCTATTCAAGAATATGAGATTATTAGTGAATTCATCTTAGAACATGAAGTTAGCATAGAAACAAAATATAAGACTATACAAAAGAAAATAAAGCATGTAGCTCAACCCTTACCCAAAGATAGTCATGATATATTTTGACAAGTATCAGATGGTCCTATACTTAGAGATCGATATCTAAGATAGGTCATATGTTTACAGAGGAGAGTAAGAAATATATTAAATTTAGTGATGAATTTCTTTCGAAATAAGAAAAAGATCAGTTTACAAAGATGATTGTTTGCCATGGTAAAGCATTTTCTTATTCCCACACGAAATAGGATGTGCAGACCCAAAGCTTGTAGCTCAGATGATTATCATTATTGTACCACACATTCCTTGGAATCTTCGTCTGATACCAGTCCCCAAAGGCTCATTTACCTGAGCTAATGAGACTGTTAAAGGAGAAGATTGCCATGAGAATCTTGGAATCATCCTCAGCACCATACTCCAATAGGTGGTTCACGGTACCTAAAAAGAGCGGGAAGCTATGCTTGATTCAGGATCTGCAACCTGTGAGTAAAGTCACTATTAGAAATGTAGAAACGGGTCCTATTGTAGATGAGTTTGCAGAGGCATTTGCCGATCATTCCATCTATTCAATGGGAGACCTGTATTCAAGGTATGATCAATTTCAATTAGCTATTGAGAGTCGAGATGTGACCACAACGAAGATTCCTTTGGGTTTAGTACGCATGTGCACTTTACCACAAGGGGCGACAAATTTTGTGGTGCACATGATGAATGCTATGAATCTGGTCTTACATGACTTTATCCCAAAAGTTACAATGCCTTTTATTGATGAAATTCCAATAAAAGGGTGTGTGGAAAAAGAAAAAGATGAAAGTTTAGACTCATATGCTTGTAGAAAGTTTGTTTCCGGCCATATTTCTGATTGTGAAAAGATATTTGAAAGATTTGAAGAGGTTGTACTAACTTTCTCCCTATAGAAATCTACTTTTGGTGCTAATGAAGTGATGATAGTTGGTTGTGGTCATTACGGTCACAGACCTTATCTAGCAAAGGTTGATGCCATTATTAGGAATTCTGAGCAATGTCACAATGTTAGTGAAGTAAAGAGATTCTTGGGTGCATGTGTTTTCTATGTCATCTGGATCCCTCACTTTGCTCATGTAGCGAACCCACTTTATGATTTATTACAAAAAAGAAAGAAATTCTTTTGGACTGATGAGCATACTAGAATGATGAGATGTCTAAAGCAGTTGCTTATCAATGCTCTGATTCTAAAATGTATTGACTACACAAGAAATAAGCCTCTAATCCTAACCATTGACACTAGTCCTATTGGTATAGGCTAGGTCATTGGGCAGGATGATGAGGAGGAGCAAAGATATGCAGTTCGCTTTGGATCGAAGATCTTACATGATACTCAAAGGAATTATCCTCAAATTAAGAGAATTATGGGGATTAGTTACATCTTTAAAAACACATAAGGAATAGTTTATAGGAGCTAATGTAATAGTAGAGACTAACTGTCTTCTGTTAATAGGTTTAATAGCCAATTGTTCATCTCCAGATATAGCTATGTTATGATGGATAGCTTTTATTAAATTTATTAATCTTGCTTTTGCACATATTGCTGGTAAACATAACACTGTTACTGATATGCTCTCAAGAGCAAAGTTTGACAATGATAGTGAAGCAATAGAAAAACATATAAATTTAATTAATTATGAAACATCTACCTATATGTATGAGATATTAAGAGAAGATGATTATGAAGGAGAGTGGCGAGATACAGGATACTATTTGAGTATGTTTCAACCTATTCCAAGTTGGTCTCCAAATTGATTCTGGAATACCAGGAAGAAGTATTTCAACTTCTTCTTGAAAGATGGATATCTTTGGAGACATGCTAGAGGAAAGGTAAGAAACCTGCAAAGAGTACTAAGCTTAAAAGTTTTTCAAGTGCAAGTTATGCAAGAAATGCATGAAAGTCTTTGGGCTGGTCATAGAGGTTTTGTAGCTACATATGAGAAGATTCGAGAAAGCTATTGGTGGCCGAGGATGTATGTAACTGTTAAAGAATTTGTGAGTACTTGTATTACGTGCCAATTACATTCCTCTGTCAAGCATAGAGACCCTTTCCATCTGACTTATCCACCTTGTATTCACTACAAGTGGGTAGTTGACCTTGTGACCATGCCTAACAACAATAGTGGTATGAGATATATCATTCTTGCACGAGAAGATTTGACAAACCACGTTGAGGGTAGAGCACTTCTTTCCAATACTACTTATAATGTATGTGTATTCCTTCTAGAAGAAGTATTATCCAAGGGATATGTAGAAAAAAGTAGTAGCAGATCGAGGTGAGTTAGATGCTAGAGAGGCAAGAGAGTTCTTTGCACATCATGGAATTAGATTGTCTCTTACGACTGCCTATAACCTAGAAGCAAATGGAAAAATTGAACAAGGGCATCCTTCTATAGTGAAGGCTATTTCAAAAGTATGACATGGAGATATTGGACAATGACCAAAATATCTCCCATTTGCTCTTTGGGCCGATAGGATGACGTACACGAGAACAACTAGTTTTATGCCGACTGAACTTATGTACTGTCAGAAGCCGATATTTCCCGTACATACTCAGATAGTAAATTGGATGAGTTTAGATTGGAAAGATAATGTTTCAACAGCGGAATTATTAGCACTTAGGATTAAACAACTAAAACAAGGTAACAAAAATTTAAAAGAAGCAATTAAAAATTAAAAACATCACGATTAAAAAGTAAAATATACTTTGACAAGAAACATCGACTGAGGCCGCAACCAAGAGAGAGTGGTGATTGGGTGCTTGTATATGATAGTAATTTAGAGACTCAATATGATGCACACTGTAAACTAACTACACGTTGGTTCGGACCTTATGTTGTTGTTTCGATTTTTGAAACAGGTACTTATAAATTATGAGAATTTGATGGTAGTGTGTTAAGCAATGTGATTGCAGGAAAAAGAATAAAGCTATTTAAAAGAAGAGCCAACAATAAGTTCAAGCTGGACGAAGACTTCCTCGAGGATGAAGATGAAGATGAAGAATAATCGGGCGAATTAATTCTACTTATTTTTTACTGTTTATAAAAATGTTTCTTTTTATGCATTTCATAAATAGGGTTTTATTTGTTTCTGATATAAAAGAGGAAATTTATTAAAATTACATAAATAATGAAGGAAATTATAGTAGAAATATGTATATAAGTTGAAGATATGATTTAGGAAACTTATAATGTGTTGTGACAATAGGAGAGAGGAACACTTGACCTGCGATCTTTAGTAAAAGTGAATTTACTTTATACTAGTAAACTTCTTTATTTTCTGAACCCATTTAGCAAATGAGATCCTAATTCTGGGTGTAGCATATTTCTAGATCCTCTGCTCTGATTAGGGGTTAAGCCTTTTCCCTTAAACAAAAAATTTGCGAAGAACAAAAAAGAAAGAGAAAAATGAGAACATCAAGCAGTACAATAATCGTTGCTGCAAGATGGGAAAAAGAAAAAGATTAAAAGAAGAAAAGAAAAGAAAAAAAAGGAAATACAAAGAAAAAGAAAAGGAAAAATATGATTCAATTGTGGTCTCGAAACCACTTCTGAAATACAATGCGGGCTATATGAGATGGAGGTCTGCTGCAGAAGAATTAGTTAGATGTATCTTATGGCAGACGTCTAAGAAATAGAAGAAAGCATACTTATATAAATGAAATTTACTTATGAACAGGGTTAATGGAATGGTAAGTACTAGGACTCTCTAAATGACCATTATAGGATTTTCTAAATTTGTATTTTTGACTGTATGCATTGACCGAAATAATTTCCAATTCATATTTATGTAATTTTATGAATTTTCTTTATTATCAAAAACATAATTAGAACTTTACATGTGAACTATAAAGATGTGTGTAAACTAAATGTGAGCAACTAGGTAGGAATATGCGTTTGTGTTTATGTGTATGCATTGGCCTAAGAGTCTATACATGTTTTAATGTATCTATGATTGCTTATTCACTTTCGGTGTGGTCATTTAAGCATATCCTAACTTGTGTGCTCATAAGTGAATCTGTCAACATACTGCATGTGAATGTAGCAAACTCTATGGATAAGTGTGTTACCTTATGTGGTTACTCTAAATATGATTTACTTTAATTTAATGAATTTGTATTACCTATGTGCCTAAACCATGTAATCATGATAATTATTTAACTTAAATCATAATATAAGTGAAACCTTATAAGGATAACTATTAATGGAATTAAATCATAAACCTAACTATATATGTGTCAATTATAAGTATTAATTTATTTAATTATTAATTGATTTAACTAATATAAGTTAGTGTCACTATAAAAACAAAAATTAATGTGTCATTTCTATATGATAGTTATTTTAAAATTTAGGTAATAGTTAATTTAATTAATATCTAATATCTTTAATGTGTTATATATTAGCTAATATAGATAATTCATATTAATAATAAACAAAAATAATGCGTTAGTGGAAGTTAGTACTAGTCTACTCTAAGTTAGTATGAGTTAGTTTAAGTATGCATGAGTTAGTGTTAGTTTGCATTATCTAACTAAACTAAGAAAGTGATCACGTATGCAGTTGTCTATGTTAGTATTTATATGAATGCTTGTTCACTTTATTGTCTAATGGTCTTCCTCCAAGTACGGATTCTATAGAGAGAGAGAGGGAGAGAGAGAGAGAGAAGTCGGGTGCCAACTCTCGAGGCGGTTGGTCGATGAGACGACACTTGCTTCATCTCTATTGAACATAGAGAGACTGCCATTTTGGACCTGCATGCAACCCTACAAACAAAGAAACTTATAGCAACAAGTCTCAGTACGTCTCAGCATATCAACCTGCTTGAAGATTCTTGCATGTGCTAACGATGTGTGCAGAGATGCTGCAACTAAAGTGAGAATGCTTCGTCTGGCAAAAACTATCCTGATGACTCTTCTTACGATATGCTTGCTGCAAGAAGAAACTTTACCACATAGATTGCGTGAGCACGATGCTAAGGCCGCAACGACAAGCAGAGTGCCGGACATAATTGCTCATCCGTGCAAGGGCACCATATGTGCACAAGTTTTTTACGACACAGACTAGGTGATTTTTGGGGATTTGAATCTTCATGCATAGAGAGAAACGAAGCGAACTGTCGAGGCATCTTGTCTCTGCGCATTCAAGCTGAACAGCCTAGGTGAGGGCTCTCACCTGACAGGAGGCCCAATACTGGTCTCATTGATTGCGAGCATCGACTTTGTGATCAGACAAATCACCATCTACTGATCAGGCGATAGTAATCTTATGGAGGTACTTGAGAGAGATAAAGCCATCTCCCCCCTTCTCCTCCTCATCATCTGTGTAGCGACGATAGCATGGACAGATGGAAGAGAGAGAGAGAGAGGGAGAGAGAGAGAGAGATAGAGAGATAGAGAGATCCTAACACTTTCAACTGGGAATTTCAGAGCCTAACGGTTATTGCAATGAAGCGTAGATGTTGAAGCAGGTGGTCGCAGAGAGAGAGAGAGAGAGAGAGAGAGATCTGGCATAACTACTGATGAATTGCATAGGCTGGAGAAATCACATAGAGAGAATCAAACAGCCTCTAACATGTGCACATGAATCGAACACAGGCTGACAGGTGTATACAACCGATTTGGCATAGCTACTGTTGAATTGTGCGCATTGGAGAAATCAGAGAGAGAGTGAGAGAGAGAGAGAGTGAGAGAGAGAGAGTGGGCATGTATAGGTATTATATGTATGATGCATGTATGTTAGCATGTATGCATGTGTATTATGCATGTGTATTTATGCATATGTACACATGTGAAGTTAGTGTATGCATGTGTATGCATGTGATGTGAGTAGCATGTGCATGAGTTAGGTATGTGCATGCGAAGTAAGAAAGCATGTATGCATGTGTATGTAGGCATATGATGCATATGAAGTGTTTGCATGTGTGTTTATGCATGTGCATATGTGTATGCATGTTGTTGGCATACAACTCATAAGAAAAGCATACAGGCACAAAGGAGTAGTCATGCGCAATACGGCAACAAGGCCTGATCATTTTTTTCATAAACTATTTCCAACTCAAGTGATTTTCATCACTTCACACACATTGTAAATCCTGTTTTTGGTAGAATAGACTCCATTTTGTTCAAGCCGAGGATTCCTCGAGCTTGAGGAGTATTAGAATTAGCTACATACCAATTTTCATAATTTTTAGATTCTGTTTGAGCCCTCAAATAGGCTCTAGAACCTAATTTTTAACTAGGCCAGACACTAGGTCTAGACAAGGCCAAAGTTAGTCAAAAAACTATAAAAAGAGCTAGAGAGCTCATTTTTGGGGTTAGACTGTTAGTGATTTGAGCTTATTTAAGAGACTTTTTGACTAATGCAAAGAACTCCATTGTTCCTCTCTTTGTTCTTACCTTGTGTGCATGTGTGTGTGTATGTGTGTGCATGTTTGTGTGCTTCTCACTCACGCACTTGTGCCATCACTTGCTCATAGTCTTCATACTAGTCCTCACATCTCCATGGATTTACAATTATGATTTGGATCTCCTCACGTTGGTACTTGCCATTGTGCTAGAGTGACACCAAATTTGGGACTGTTGCCGGGGGAGAGCTCCGAGGACGAGCGTGTGACGGTAAGACGTAGAGTTGAGACATTGGATTCATAGGTAATATCATTTCTTTTCCCTATTTTTCTTCATTTTTTCTTGGTTTTGCATCACCATCATCACCATCTCCCACCTCCATATTCATCTTCACAAAAATTTCAGTTTTTTGGTGATATTCCCCTCCCCACCTCATTTCCCTGATTTCACTTGTGAGAGAGAGCGAGGGAGAGCTTGTGTGCTATCTGTTTTTGTGTGTTTTTTGAGCTTTTGCTGCAGGTTTTAGTTGTACCACCATCTCCAGCAGCTTGCACAGGTATGATAGAACTCTGCACAGGTCCCGAGATGATGACCTCTATCTATCGCGATAGATAGAGAAACTCAGTATTTTTTGAATGCATGCTTGGCACGATAACCTACACCATACGAGAACTCCAAATCACTAGAAGTTCCAAAAAAAATTGTGTTTTTTCAGTCTATTGTGACAGACAGTCTATCGCGATAGACACAGTCTATTGCGACAGACAGCGTATATCGCGATAGACATCACCCCACAACAGAGACCGTCTATCGTGCCAGATACCCGTCTATCGTGACAAACAGAGCCCCGTAATAAATAGCATCTATTGCGACAGACACCGTCTGTCGTGACAGACCAAAAACCACGACAGACGATAAACCTCATCTATCGCAAAAGAAACCCGTCTATCGTGATAGAGAGATCCATAATACATGACAGTCTCGGTCTATCGTGACAGACACATGTCTATCGTGACAGACATGAGCCCACGATAGAGACCATCTATCGCGATAGACCCTCGTCTATCGCGACAGACAAGACCTCGACAGATCACAATCGCGGTCTATCACGATAGACGCATGTCTATCGCGACAGACACACCCACGACAGACGACAAACTCAGTTTATCGTGATAGATACCCGTCTATCACGATAGACAGGATCCCACGATAGATACCGTCTATCACGATAGACACCGTCTAACGTGACTGACAGCCCCACGCGGCAGCGAGTGTCTATCGTGACAAACACCTTCTATCGCGATAGACAAGCATTTTTGGCAAAAAATAAGGGGGTATTTTTTTGAAAATTTAGGAGAAATTGTGAGCATATTTGAATACTCTATTACTCATACACTTACAATGGCCTTAGAAAAATGCAATAAACTCCTAAAAGGTCTTGATTGTCTGTTTTAACCCCTTGAACCCTAAACTTTCATAACGTTTTTACATGAAATCCATTTTTTGAGCTCTAGGGCTTGTCGGAAAGCTGTGGTGAATACTACACACCCTTAACTCTTTTTTTAAGAATAATGTGTTGCTTTTCAGATAGGATATTTTGAAGTTGACCCACTAAGGGGTAGCTGCACCAAGGGAGCTCTAGAGAAACTTTTTTGGCAATACAAAAGGGGGAAAAGGGTCTTTAAAAGTGTCTGTATCAAACTATTTGTCAATTAAAGGTAAAAACTTGAACTAAGCTTGGAATTTTTACAGGATCATTGAGATCTTTTGGAGAAATCAAGCAAGTGCCATTGTGTGCATGCTTGGGAATGCACTTCTTGGGCAAACAAGTGTACCAAGGAGAAAGGGTCCGATAGGAATACTCAAGTTCTAAGAGCCTCTAATTTCTCAAGTCTAAGAATAGGTTAAATTGCACTCAAGGGACAACTTAAGGGAAAAGAACTTAAACTAAGTGGATGAAGAACATCAAGTAGGACACACTCAAGTGCTCCTAACGATGCTTAATTAAAGACAAGAAAGCACATACAAAGGAACTCAAAAGGAACAAGTGATTGGTATCAAAGAATCAGCAACGTGGATTGTACAAGGATCAATGCGTTAATTGGAAGGGCATATGAAGCTTAGATCGGGAAGACACCTAGGGAGAGACCGTCTTAGTGTTAGGTCATCAGAGGCTAGTGTTGACCATATTGCTAGGTCTTGGGTCCAGCAGTTAACTGATAACCCCTACACTTTATACTCAGAAACTAGTGACTCTGAGATGTCTTATAACTTGGAAAGACGTGGAGGTAGCTTAGGAGTGGCATACCTAGAAAAACTCAAGGGTCCCTACAAGACTCAATTGGAATATATCAAGACCAACCACTTAGGTGCACGCATCTATGAGGATGGTCTGAGAAGATCTATTGTCCAAATTAAAAACCCGGATCAGCCCATTCGACTAGAACAACATGTAGTCAAGTTCAAAAATGGTTCCTACATAGATAAAGAAGGAACAATGTATGTGGTCACCAGCCAACCAGAAAGGACATATGAATTTGGCAACATAATCTCTGAACCTGAAATAGGTGACATAGAGTAAGGGAACTTAGGAAAAGAGCCAAAAGCCCCTGGAGGCAAGTCGGTTCTGACAAGAATAATCACTCCAGAGTGGACTCCCCAAGACAATAGGAGCAAGTGTACCAAGGAGAAAGGATCCGATAGGAATACTCAAGTTCTAAGAGCCTCTAATTTCTCAAGTCTAAGAATAGGTTAAATTGCACTCAAGGGACAACTTAAGGGAAAAGAACTTAAACTAAGTGGACGAAGAACATCAAGTAGGACACACTCAAGTGCTCCTGACGATGCTTAATTAAAGACAAGAAAGCACATACAAAGGAACTCAAAAGGAACAAGTGATTGGTATCAAAGATTCAGCAACGTGGATTGTACAAGGATCAATGGGTTAATTGGAAGGGCATATGAAGCTTAGATCGGGAAGACACCTAGGGAGAGACCGTCTTAGTGTTAGGTCATCAGAGGCTAGTGTTGACCATATTGCTAGGTCTTGGGCCCAGCAGTTAACTGATAACCCCTACACTTTATACTCAGAAACTAGTGACTCTGAGATGTCTTATAACTTGGAAAGACGTGGAGGTAGCTTAGGAGTGGCATACCTAGAAAAACTCAAGGGTCCCTACAAGACTCAATTGGAATATATCAAGACCAACCGCTTAGGTGCACGCATCTATGAGGATGGTCTGAGAAGATCTATTGTCCAAATTAAAAACCCGGATCAGCCCATTCGACTAGAACAACCTGTAGTCAACTTCAAAAATGGTTCCTACATAGATAAAGAAGGAACAATGTATGTGGTCACTAGCCAACCAGAAAGGACATATGAATTTGGCAACATAATCTCTGAACCTGAAATAGGTGACATAGAGCAAGGGAACTTAGGAAAAGAGCCAAAAGCCCCTGGAGGCAAGTCGGTTCTGACAAGAATAATCACTCCAGAGTGGACTCCCCAAGACAATAGGAGCATAGATTTGCTCGTTAATTGAGAGAGGGATGAGGCTTTTTGGAGGTATAAGCGTGAGAAGCCTAATGAAGTGGGAGCACTTACCATATATGAATTCAAAGATCCTGATAGCCTAGGCAAAATGACCTACTTAGATGATGCTTCGGAGAGGATCTTTGTGGTCTCAGAGCATGGAAGAAATGCATACACTTGGAGGGGTGAATTTGTTTTTCCCCAACCTTGATCCAGTGTGTCTTATGGTCACCAAGGAGCTGGAACATCTCAGGATCATGGAACTCAAAGAGAGAGGAGTAGAGATAGACCCAAGGTGAGCTTTGATAACCCATTGGGGAGAGAAAGAACGAGGACAGAGATGGATAGGATGGATAGGGAGAGACATAGGGACCTGAGGAATCCAAGAAATGCAGACGAATTCCCTTTGCCAAGACCTAGAGAACATGCTAGAACCTTAAGGCCTAAACAATTGGTTAAGTCCATGAAAAATTGCTTCGATGACACAGGAGACTTGTATGACCATGTAGCAGAGTTTAGGCAAGTTTTGAGAGTTGATCAAGTTGAAGACTTCTTCACTCAATACAATTCTTTTGGCCTAACTCTCAAGAACACCGCATTGACTTGGTTTCAACCGCTTCACCAAGGCTAGTTCAAAAATATAGACCAACTTCTTGAAGCATTCATCACTGAGTTTTCCAAGAGTGGTATTAGGCATAACACATCCTCCCTTATATACAGCTTCAAGCAAACACCTCAAGAGAGAGTGAGGCTTGCAAGAAGAAGGTTTAGGCAATACCTACAGAGATGCCCTGTTCTAGAGTTACCCACTCCAGCCAAGCAAGTGGCCTTATTTCTAGACGGATTGTTGAGTACCAAACTGAGATCATATGTGTACTTGAAGGACCCTACATCCATAGAAGAATGTGTACGCATGTGCATAGACATTGAGGATAATCCAGGGAAGGAGTTAGAGCTCTCAAAAATCTATAAAGATTCAGATGGTTCTACTAGCCTCGCTTCCTCACAATCCACATCGATTGAGGATCTAGCAGAGAAGGAAGCTCAGAAATTAGGAGTCTCTAGCAAGCAGATTCCTAGATTTTCCCCAAGAAAACGATGCTATACCTGTGGAGGAGACTATATGGCTAGTTTGTGCCCTATCATGGCTCAACCCTAAGTTAATCCTAACAGCCAATATTGCACCATATAAAGGAGATACACCAATCACACTGCACAAGACTACCCATATAACAAACAAGCTGTTAGACAAAATTATCCTCAGCCATATCCACAGCAAGGAAAATACCAAAATCAGTACCCATAATAGCAGTATGGTAGGCCCCAGCAATCCCATCAATCACCATATCAAGGGCAACAAAGACCTCAACCAGTCCTAGCGCAGCAACCCCCTCCTCCAGCCAATGTGATTCGAGTGAAGTATGCAGTTGTAGAAGAAAACCCAAATAGAGCTTTAGTGCTAGTGACACCATTGCTTTCAAAAAGTGACCCAAGTGATCATAGTTTTGACTCTACCCATATTGATAGCCCATAGGCTTACTACATGCATTCACCTAAGAATAATGAGTCATACTATTATGAAGAACCGAGTGAATCTAGTTGGGAGCCAGAATATGCGAATGTCATGTACGCGAACCCCAACTCTAGAGCTCAGCCAAGGCAGATAAGACCTCCATTTCCTAGAGGGCCATGCTACCGATGTCAGAGAGATCACCTCATTCGTGATTGACCTCTACTCGCACCTACACAAACCCAATATGTGATAATTCAAGGCTTTTGTCCAGATTTTGGAAAGGAGCACTTGTTACAAGAGTGTCCCAAGAACCCCACCAATATGCCAAAAATCACTCCTATCAATGTTATTGGGTTAGTGGTAGATCCCATGGGAAGTGTGACTTCCACGGCCACGAGAGCTTAGGCACTGAAGCAAAACTAAGACTTAGGCCAGGAAAAGAATTCGGAGGTTATCGAGACCAAGAGTCAGAATAAGAAGAGGATAAGATCTTGCAGAGAAAGCCATGAACGTATGAAAAGGCAATGGGCAAAGAAGATGAGCGAACTCGAGGAAAGTTTGCGAGAGACCAAAGCCAAAATAATAGAAATCACATCTCAAACGCACTCTCACACATCACCCCCATTACCATCCCCATCACCTACCATCCCCCAACCTTCTAATCCACCACATGTAAACCACCCACCACCTCGAGTAGGATCAATCTTCGCAGATCCCACTCCTGAGGACATAGATATGATGCTTAGGGCATATCAAGCCAAAATCTAGGAAGCCAAATGCAATAGATCATGAAAAGTGTCACCCTAGAGCGGACCTAGAGCTCGAACCAACCAAACTTTGTGCCAAGATGGTGGAATTGGCTCAGGCCATGTTTGAAGCCAATCGGCTCTTCAATTGCTCTAGCTCCACTAGAACACCATTGCATTTTGATGGTCTATTAGATAGATTGGAGAGGTTAATTGCAAAGTCTGGAAAAGGAGTCATCCCCCAGGCTCAGGAGAGGGCAAGTGATATAATAGGCCTTCCTGCCCTGGAAGCTTATGTGCCTAACTCCACCGAACCAGACACCTCCTCTTCAATGAATCGGTATTCACCAAAATTCCTGTGAGAGATTCAAGAAGAGAAATGGGCTAAAGAAAGTACTTGTGGATGATGTGCACGATCAATTCCCACAAGACATTCATTCCATTTATGGAGAGCAAGAGAGTGCCCAATCTCATGAGAGATTAGATTTTGAGTCTAATTCCTTACAGGAACTACCCCATTTCACAGGTCCATGGGAAGCTAAGTCTACTTGCATGAGAGCACCCATGGTCATGATAAGAAATGAAGACTCAATCATACCTAGGAATACAGAGGTAGTAAAGAACACTAAAGTGTAGTGCAATCTCACTTTAGAAGAGCTACTCAAGGTTAGGCCAGAACTATGGAAACATGTAGCCAATCAAATGCCAGAAGTAGCAAAACCTCGTTCCCAGGTAGGATCTCATAGAACGGTGCCTGAAATACCCTTGGACAAGATAGGAGATATGAGCGAAGGAGAAGAAGGAAACACCTACCTTCCTGTTACCCATCAAGGGTACACAACCAAGGCAATTCTGGACTCAGGTGTAGGAGTTGCAATTGCTACCACTTCCCTATGAAAGCGTTGGGGCAAGCCACCACTCAGGCCAATGAGAGTGAAGTTGCAGATGGCCTATGGTCATATAGAAAGACCCTTAGGACTGCTAGAAAGGATAACTCCCACTACATGTGGTGTAGAGTTTGAACATACCTTTGCTATATGTGACTTTAGCAAGAATCAAGCCTATGAGATGATTTTGGGAAGGCCATTTATGCGGCAGTTGCAAGTGGTACAAGATTGGGGAACCAATTCTTTGTATTTGCAACACTTAGGTGTTACAAACAAAGTCAATCTGAAGGATTACTCTCATAAAGATGTGCCCCCTATTCAATGGAATCCCATCCATAGAGCCACAGATGATACAAAGTCATTGCATTCCATAGGATCAGGAACCTCATGGATGCATGAAGATACTCACTTATGGATGTGCAAAGTAGCCGTAGAAGAAAAGAAGAGAGAAAAAGCAAGAGAGGTAGGTGCGAAGGAAACTCATAGATCAATTCAAGACCGAGCCTATGCACCCATAGTATTTCCTGATGAAGAATTTGAACCTCATGGCTGGGCGGAGATTTTAGTGACCATGGATGTAGCTGTTGCAGAGCAAAGAGGCACGAAAGGGGAGCCCCAAAATTTTCAAATTAATGGGCATATTTTTCTTCTTCAAAGTCTTAGGAAATTCCCTCAAGCCATGTAAATGCACTAGAGGAGTCCTCTAGATGCATAATCCCAACTCATTGTAATATATTCCTTGTAAATTAGTAAGAAATTCACCTTTTAGTTAATAAAGTGTCGGTCTCATGTGTGAAAGGACCATTTTTAGGGCACATGTATATAAGTCACTTTATGACTCTTTGTAAAGACTTTTTGCCGTTGTGAAGAGGAAAGCTCCTGATTTTCGAAATTGCTTCTTTCTTGCAGATTTTCATCTTCTCTTTGATCTTCTATGTTGGTGTAATGCTTGGAATGTGTGTGTAGGAATGTTGTCTACCCCTCCCCACTGTTTTTGAGCTACTGTAGTGTGGGTGCCAGAGCTAGTAGAAGTTTTGGAGTGAGTGTGGGTGTTTCCCACCATTCACTGTTTTGGTCATAACTTGAAGCATGGTTGTCAGAATCGAGCCACCTCCAATAGATTCGTCTCATCAAGAGCTTCGAAATGAACCCAATATTGGCCATATTCGGTGTTCAGAGCTAGGAGAAATCCTCGATTTAGTGAAAACTAATGTAAGTGGTATCGCGACAGACACTTTCAGTGATTAAGTGAGTTGGAGAGGTAGGTTAGTCTTTTCTCATGCATGTGAACTGAACCACTTCATTTCCCATCATGTGTGCACTTGTCCTCATACACTTGGTTAGGTCGGTTCATCGGATTGACAAATAAGCATGTGTGAATTCACCACTATATGTACTTGTGTGGAAAATGAGATTTAGTCTCCTTGGCACAAGTCCCTAAGGCTTCTTGACTTAGGTACACACGTTTTTGGCACCGTTGTCGGGGAACAACCCAACCAAGGTGCCTTCGTGATGGTTATAGCTCGAGAGTGACGAAATTGTACTTGTAAAAGTGAATTCATTCAATGGCAAGTAGTCAACCACTTCAACACTTGCTACTTCACATCCCGAAGGTGTGTGTAATGAGTTTTTAGGTTTAGGGTTAATAGAGAGGGAGAGAAGGAAGAGTTAGGGTTAGGTTAGGAAGAGAAGTGGAGTAGGAGTAGGCCAAGATTACCAAGAAAAATTCTAAAAAAAAAATTCCAAATTAGTGTAGTTAAGTTGCATTCACCAAAAAGTATAAAACCAAAAATTTTAGCTCATTTCACATTTGCTCTGAACACGGTATCGTCTACAGGCAACGATCAGTATCATCCGAGTAGTATCGCGCTCTCCAAGATTTCAAAGCTAGTTAGTGAGCTCAAGGCACAAGCAAGACGTCACAAAGGTAAGATTCCATAAGATTTCAATGGCAAGAACACATTAGAAGTGCATTAACACGTGATCACATGCGCATCTGGTATCGCGGGGTGGGATAGAGTGCTTTTTGGACTTCTTTGGGTGAGGCAGTAGGCTAGGACTGAAAAGGGGTGAGAGAAGAGCAAGGGGGGAGAAAAATTTTTGAATTTGGAGGTATTTTGGCTTGAGTATCACGATCGGTTGAGCTTTTGGTATCACGATACCAAAAATTCCCTTGTATCGTGATACTCGCCGAAGTATCGTATCATCAGTTACCAGCTGTGGTATCGCGATACCACTTGTGGTATCGTATCACCTAGTTGGTATCACGATCGCACTTTCCAAAGTGGTATCGTATCGCGGTCCACTTTTGGTATCGTATCGTCTCTCTTCCCAGTATCGTATCACGATACCATTTAGTATCATATCATGCAAGTTGGTGGTATCGTATCGCCACTTGCAGTCATATCGTATCGTGTGAGAAGCCTAGTATCGTATCGTCCCAAATCTAGTATCGTATCATGCAAAACTCCAATATCGTATCATGCCAATTTTAGTATCGTATCGCGACTGATTTTGGTATCGTATCGTCCACAGAGTTGGTATCATATCGGGAAAACTAGTGGTATCGTATCGCCAACTACACAGGTATCATATCGTGAGAAGTCCAGTATCGTATCGGGCTTAGTGGCAGTATCGTATCGTCTGTAAAAGTGATATCGTATCGTCAATAACCATAGTATCGTATCGCCCAGTTCTCTGGTATCGTATCATGGACTCCACAGGTATCGTATCGTGATTGGAATTGGTATCGTATCCCTTGTTGATCTAAGTATCGTATCGTCTAGTCTCTAGGTATTGTATCGTGAGCTTTTGTGGTATCGTATCGTGGACAGCTTGATATCGCCCAAAGCAGTATCGCCTCGTGCAGTATCGCCAAAAGTGGTATCACCCAGAACATTTGGAGCATTTTTAAGGACAAATTTAAGGCATTTGAGGAGCCACTTAAGGAGAGTTTCAGAGACCTAGAGAGCCCCAGGAGGGTGAATGAACTTGAGGTCAGGAAGGGTGCTAAGTAGCCGGAGAAGTGTCATATCTTCTATTGGAAGTGCCACTCTAGTATGACCAACCTTCCGGCAATATTTGCATCTCATCTTCTTTTGCAAATCACCATCATTAGAGGAATGAGTGGAAGAGGAAGGTTGAGGCTTTGGTTTTGATGAACCCAAAGCTGAACCATACTTGCTTTTTCCCTTTTGTGAGATAGCAAGTGCTTGTGTTCCCTCAATTAAACCACTCCTATTCACTCTAGATTGCTCTTCTTGCAAAAGAAGAGACTCAACCTCATCAAATGCATACATATTAGGATTTCCTTTTGCAACCAAATGGAGTGTAGTGGCAAAGCTTTGAAAAGATTCCAGTAATCCTTTCAACAATGTAGAAATGAGTGATGCATCCGGAATGATCTCATCTATGTTTGCCAATTTCTCTTTCAACTCCTTGATGCGTGTCACATACACATCCATCGACTCATTTTCAGCCATACATACATCCTCAAGTTGCTTCCTCAAGTATGCAACATGTGCTTCATTACGCATGGCATCCAAAGAAGCAAGAGTGTCCCATGCCTGTTTCGATGTAGAACATGATCGAATGTGTGGAACTATATGATGCTTCACTAAAAGCGCAATCAAAGCATGAGCTTGAACATCTTTTCCATCCCATCTAAGTTGCTCCTGTGTAGGTGGAGAAGGAGAAACCATTGTACTCGAAGAAGAAGCTCTATCTGTAACAATAGACTGTGAAGTAGAAGAACTTGCAGGTCTTTGATCTACATCTGCCACTATGTTCCAAAGTTGTTTAGCAACAAGAACATACTTCATCATGTAAGACCACATCGGATAGTTGGTCCGATCAAGCTTATCTTCACCTTGCATCATGCCAAAAAAGTCATTGCTTCCTACCATATCACTAAGGAACAAAATGTGACAAAATGTTCACTTCGACAAAAGCTAAAATGAATGCTGAAATTTCAGCTCACAAATTATCACTTTGATGGCAATTGTGATTGCATGAATGGCTTTGAAATGGGGGTAAAATCCTAGTGCACCGGGTGGAAATTTTTCTTGGTTGCTAAAATTCATAGTTCTATGCTCTCGAGTCGATTTGCACTCTTAAAAGTGCATGTGCGCCATGACGTGAAAAACCGAAACTTGAGAAGGAGCTGAACCTGCTCTGATACCACTATTGGTTGTGTGTAGAAAGTGCGAGAGACACATGAGAAGCACACACAAGGAGCACAAACGCAGCAAGAGACACAGAGAAGACAATGGCTAGAATAGCTCTCTCCATTGACAATGAAGTGACATGAAGTAAGAGCTGAAACACATATGAGAATACCAAGTATGTGGTAACATGGGGAAAAAACCTCTAGCTAGCACTAGAGTAAAAAGTTCCCATGTATAGGGAAAAGGTTCACATCAAAGCTACTCGAGGAACACATAAGTGAATCATTGAAGAAAGTCATCAATGGGATCAAAGCTGATGACAAGAGGGAAGCCTTTACCACAACCATGGGCCTCTACATGGACATGGAAGTACCTGACTTCAATGCACTCATGGGGAAAATTTTCACACATGAAGAAAAGCTTATGACAAATGGTGATAACCAAGAAGGTAAGCAAGGAGATTTTAGTTCAGTGTACGCATGAAAACAACATGCCAAAAATATTTAAAAGTGAGGTCATGGAACATTTTTCATTGGAAAAATCTCCATAAGGGGGAGTTCTAATTAGCAATCCTTAAAGCCAAATCTTCTCTCAATTCATTAGTGGATGTTGATTGAAGAGGTATCTAGAGCCACACAGTGATGAAATTATTGCAAGACTTGCAATTACTAAAGATGGAAAAGCTAAAGAGGCAAGAATATAAGATGAAGATCAAAGAAAAGTTTTTCTAAGGATATTTTGTTGTAAAAAATCATTTCAAGGAAATTTTGAACCCATCCCAACCATCCAATAATTCACATTGAGCATTCATGATGATAGGATGATGGAGATAAACCATGGGTACATGCTACTTTGGGACCTAAATTCTCCAAAATAACATTGGCCCTCATAGATAAATGTTCATCCAAAAGTGTCATGAAGCTTGAGTAAGCTTGGCCTATGAAGGAAGACATTTATTAAAATCACATACATGTGACTAGAATTGACAAAAAAGAACAAGACAGGATGTCCAAGAACTAGACTAGATAGGACTAGAACAAGAAACAAGACAGGAACTGGAACTAGAACTTGGAGAGTACTTACTTGGCGGTCACGACTCCTTGAGCTCCCAAGACTGGTATTGGCAAGACTGATTATGAATGTGGCCAACCCCTCCTTATATAGGTTTTTTAAGGGCAATTCTAGGGTGGTTACGAATTGATGATGTCATCGATAATGTCATCAACTCGTAGCATGGTGTCTGGATGTCAGAATCAAGCAAGAAGACAATCAATCTTAGGGTTTTGGCATGTTTCGGATGCAATGGAAGCATTAGTTTCCCCAAATTTCTAAACCAATCATGAGATATAGGATTCACATGGAATGTGAGAGTTTCCTTTGTCCATGACATTACCTCCTCCTCAAGCGACGAGTTCCACAAGGAGCAGTCACGTTCTCTGGTCTCCGCTTCATTGGATTTTTCTTATGGAATTCTCAAACCTTGGTTGGTGCTCTTTGAAGGTTTTCTGCAGGCTCCCAAGTACGATTACTGATGTCATACCCTTTCCAATGAATAAGGTACTCTAATCTTCCTCGGGATATTCTTGAATCTAGGACATGCTCGACATCAAATTCTTCATGATCATCAATCTCGATAGGTGGTGAAGGACTAGGTCTCTCCCCCCTCAATGGTGAAATCTTATATGGTTCCAACATGGATACATGGAAAACTGGATGTATTCTCATGGTACTTGGTAGTTGGAGCTTGAAGGTGACTAGATTAATCTTGGCCAAGATGGTAAATGGACCAAATCTTTGACGATCTAACTTTGCACAAGGCCTTGAAGTTTGCAAATTGTTTCTGAGTAACCATACTTTATCCCCAATTTGATACGATGGATTCTGGACACGATGTTGATTTGCATAGTACTTATATTGTTGTTGAGCTTTATGGATCTCTTCCTTGAGTTCTTTGTGAATGTCCATCAGGTACTGGGCCTTGTCTCTGGCAGCTGGGTTCTTGACATGATTTGAGAGTTGTATATCCATCCTTGGATGTTGCCCATAGTTTGCAAAGAAGGGAGTTTGCTTAGTAGATGCATGAACACTATTGTTATAGGCAGACTCTGCAAAGGGTAACAACTCAAACCAATCATTTTGGTGATAGTTGCTAGTGCAACGGAGATGTTGCTCTACGACTTGATTCACCCGTTCTGTTTGTCCATCAGTCTGTGGATGATTTGTTGTAGATAGTTTAACTTGAACACCAAGGAGCTTGCAAAGAAGAAAGAGTCTAGCAGTGGCTGCACCTGTGATTACCTTTGTAGTTGGAATGAAGTGTGCCATCTTTGTGAATCTATCCACAATAAGAAGAATGGCATCATACTTATCTGACTTTGGTAGATCTATGATGAAATCCATAGATAATGAAGCCCATGGCCTTTCTAGAATAGGTAAAGGTTGCAAGAGGCCATGGCTTTATGGATCTCTTCCTTGAGTTCTTTGTGAATGTCCATCAGGTACTGGGCCTTGTCTCTGGCAGCTGGGTTCTTGACATGATTTGAGAGTTGTATATCCATCCTTGGATGTTGCCCATAGTTTGCAAAGAAGGGAGTTTTCTTAGTAGATGCATGAACACTATTGTTATAGGCAGACTCTGCAAAGGGTAACAACTCAAACCAATCATTTTGGTGATAGTTGCTCGTGCAACGGAGATGTTGCTCTAGGACTTGATTCACCCGTTCTGTTTGTCCATCAGTCTGTGGATGATTTGTTGTAGATAGTTCAACTTGAACACCAAGGATCTTGCAAAGAAGAAAGAGTCTAGCAGTGGTTGCACCTGTGATTACCTTTGTAGTTGGAATGAAGTGTGCCATCTTTGTGAATCTATCCACAATAAGAAGAATGCCATTATACTTATCTGACTTTGGTAGATCTATGATGAAATCCATAGATAATGAAGCCCATGGCCTTTCTGGAATAGGTAAAGGTTGCAAGAGGCCATGAGGCTTATGTCGTGGTACCTTAGATCTATTGCAAGTGTCACAGGTTCGGATATATTCTTTGACTTCCTTCCACATTTGAGGCCACCAAAAATCCCTGGATATGAGTTCTATTGTTTTATTTACTCCAAAATGTCCTGTTGCACGGTTGTCATGATGTTGTTGAAGTACTTGGATCCTGGACTTTCCTGGAGGGACATATAATAGGTTCTTATAGAATAGTAACCCGTCCTTTTCTTGGAATTCATTTACTTCTTGGACTTTTCCTTCTTGAGTTTTTTGCTTAACATTACAAAATAATTCATCTTGTGGTAGATTCTCACGGATCAAATGATTCAAGGCTGAATCTTTAGGATGGGTTGAAGAGATAGCTGCTAATTTGAGATGCTCAGGCTTGAGTAATACACTCTCTTGTTGATCAAAGGCCTCTTCACCCTTCTTTGGTGCAAGGTAAGATCTTCTCGACAAGGCATCTGACTGACACTGTTGCCGTCCTGGACGATATGTGATGACAAAGTCGAACCTGGATAAAAAGTTACTCCATCGAGATTGCCTTCTGTTGAGGATGCGGGTGGTCATAAAATACTCTAGGTTCTTGTGATATGTATACAGGATAACTTTATGAGCTGCTCCTTCTAGATGGTGACGCGAAGTATCAAATGCGTCCACTATGGCAAGAAGTTCTTTATCATGAAATTCATAATTAATTTTTGGAGGAGAAAATTTCCTTGAATTATATGCAACTGGATGTAGGTGTCCATCATCGCCATATTGTGAGAGAATGGCCCCTAGGGCAAAGTCTGATGCATCTGTCTCTAGGAAGAAGGGCTTGATAGAGTCACGATGAACTAGAATTGGAGCAGTAGTGAATGCTGATTTTAAGGTTTGAAATGCTTTTTCTGCTCCTTTGGTCCATGAGAATTTGGAGTTCCCTATAAGCTTGGTAAGAGGTGTCACTATCTTGGAGTAATCTTGATGAATATCCTATAGAAGTTGGCAAAACCCAGAAAACATTGTACATCTCGAACACATGAAGGTGGTTGCCAATCAAGGATTGTCTGAATCTTCTTAGGGTCCATAAAAATTCCTTTATCTGATACAATGTACCCTAAAAATTCTACTTCTGTCTTATGGAAAGAGCACTTCTCCAATTTCGCCTATAATCCTTTTTCTCTTAGTTTCTCTAGGACTATCTTTACATGACATTCATGATCCTCTAGATTTTTGGAGAATATCAAGATATCATCAAGGTATATTACAACAAAATCATCTAAATATTCTCGAAAGATATCCTTCATCATATGTTGGAAGACAGCTGGAGCATTTGTAAGACCGAATGGCATAACTACATATTCAAAATGCCCATACCTTGTTCGAAATGTTGTCTTCCATTCATCTCCCTCTCTGATCCTGACAAGGTTGTAAGCTCCTCGAAGATCAATTTTTGTGAAGAATTTTGCTTTTCCAAGGCGCTCCAAGAGCTCTGATATGAGTGGTAGAGGGTATCTATTTTTTATAGTGACTTTGTTCAATCCACAATAGTCTACACACATCCAGAGAGTCCCATCCTTCTTCTTTACAAATAGAATAGGAGCTCCTGCTGGAGACTTCGAGTGTTTGATAAACCCCTTTGCTAGATTCTCATCAATGTTCTTGCATAGTTCTATAAGTTCCTCTGGGGATAGTCTGTAGATTGGTCCAAAGGGTGGTTGTGCTCCCTCTTGAAGATCTATGGGGCAATCGTAAGGTCTATGCTCTGGGAGGATATCTGCATTCTTCTTTCAAAAACATCTTCAAAGCCTTTGTACTGATTGGGTAGCTGTACTGGATCATCTTTCTTGGATTCTTGAGCTGGTATAGCATAGATCATATATGTAGGTTCCTTCCTTCTTGCATGTATGAAGGATTTGGCTCTGACATATGTTGGGTTCTTCTGGATATCTCGACGGGTGATTTTATTCTTTTCCCAATTAATGTCTAGATTATGCTTCTTTAACAAGGGTATTCCAATGATAACTAGATGTACTGGGCTCGTTATTACATTGAAACATATATGGGATTCATGGTCACCAAGGCATACTCTTAATGGTGTGGTTTCCATGGTTATATTCCCAGATGCTAGAGGTCATCCATCTACTACTTCAGCTACTACTGGTTTGTTCTTTCGAAGTACAAGAATTCCATGTTTCTTAACCAATCCTTCATCGATGAAACATGAGGAGGCTCCTGAATCTACTAGGGTTGTAAGGGAAAGGGTCTTCTTGGGCATGATTAACTTGACAGGTGCAAGACATGTTTCTATGGGTGTAGCTGGAATTATGAGACCCTTTCTTATATCATGGTCCAGCTGTAGGGTCTCTTTTACAACTCGACTTCCTCATTTCCCTACTCTACAAGGGTGGCTGCCACTCTAGAGTTTGTTCTCTTGTTTGGATAATTAATTGCAACATGTCCAGGGTTTCCACAGTAGAGATATAACTTATTAACTCTCCTTCTCTGTTTCTCTTCTAGTGTTAAAGGCTGAAACGGAGTTACATCTATTTGCATAGGCTCAGGCATGGACTCATCTTTAGTAGTCGGTTGGAAAGGTTTCCACAGGCGAGGTCTTCCTTCTACTTGTTTTTCTTGTTTTCTTTCAAAAAGTCGGTTATCACATTGAATGGCTTGCATGATATATTCATTCAATGTTTTAACCTCTGGCATCGTGAGCAACAGGTCCTTCACATCATCTCTTAAACCCCATCTGAATTGGCTTATGAAATAATCTTCATGCCAAGTGAGGTCACATATCAACTGCCTAAATTCAAATGCATAGGTAGAGGCAGGGCAGTTACCTTGACGTAGCTTCCGAAGTTTTGTTTCTGCTACTCGAATTGTATCTGCATCTCCAAATGTGGCGGAGAGTTCTCAAAGAAACCCCTCATAGTCCTGAAGTACTGCCATGTTCTTCTCCAAGATTGGCGCAAACCATAATAATGCTTGGCCACAGAGCAAGGTTCCAATAAACCCGACCTTGGATGCCTCATCAGGGTATCTATCAGGTTGCATACGGATATACAATTTAACTTGCTGGAGAAATCCACGAAACTTTGTGCGATCCCCATCGAACTTTTCTGGCATGCAAATCTTGGGTTTGTTCATAAATGATGTACTAGGCCGTTGATTCACTTGAATACTCCCTTGATTTCCTTGAAGACTCCCGATTCGTTCTTGTAATTCTTGGAGGAGTGCACGTACATGCACTAGATGTCCCATCTCGACTTGTGTCTGTCGATGACTTAGGTCTTCGACTTGTTGTTGGAGACTCTGAAGTGATGCTATGATCTGTTCATAAGCGTTCTCCATGATGCCTAGTCTTGGATAGAAGATAGTCTTGCCAAAATATCAGGGGAGCACTAGATTGTGCTCTCTGACTTCACTAGACAAGATTTTGGAAATACACTTATGATTACAAGAACACCCACGTAGGGAAATAATACAAGAAGACGGATTTGATACAAGACGTCCCACAACCCGGGACGAATAGGTATGGAAAATTGGACCAGAGATGATACGGGAGATCCCACAATCCGGGATCGTAAGTATGAGACCAGATGTCTGGATTACAAGAACTCCCTTCTAGGAGATGAACTGAATACAAGAAAGAACTTGACAAGATCTCGTACTACTGATGGAGAGTGTTAATCTCCAAAAGAACAAGTTAACCTTGAATTTAGATCACCTCTATATCAAGATTAACCTTAGACTCCACCAAACTTAAAGATCTTTCACCAATTTATCAGAAAATTGATTATTCTGAAAAATTCAGCTTCTTCAGGAAAGTCTGCTGCAGATTAATCACTCATTGACTAATCAATCCTATAAAGTTTTTTATAAAACTTTGCACAACACCTCGCCTTAAGGTTGCGCAACTTTACCAAGTTAAACCTCTCAAAAAGATTGAGTACACACTGAGAAATGTGTGAAACATTTTACCTATGTCTGAAAAAGCTTCTCTGCAATAGCGACTTTGACACCTGCAACTTCTTAGCACTGGTTCTCCCAAAGTAAATCCCGTTTGATCAAGATCTTTTAGCCATAGATGGCTTACCTTCCAACTTAGATTTTAAGCCCTCACTTGTGTAAAACTTTACACTGTGGACTGAGCAATGATCATTTCATTGAAGATGAAATGTGCGCCAGATTTTACGACTCTTAGAACATTCTTACATATGAATGTTCCTAATCAAAATTCTCTCAGTCTGATTACAATTAACCTCTCAAATTCTAGCCATAGATAGATTAGCTATGGACTTAGACACGTGCAAAAGGATTTCTCAAAAAATTAAACACAGAAGGAGCAGACAGCTAAACATCGGGCGCAAGTTTTTTCGATTTCTTCAGAAAAAGTTACATACTAGTGAGGATGGATAATTCACTCACTTACAATGTGTCTAATGACACTAATTTCTCTCTCTCTATTCTCTAATCTTCTTCTGCTCTATATGCCCGACATTTTCCAACATATTTATATATGAATATATACAAGTGTATGACTAAACAAAGGTATAAGTCAGCTAATGTACATATGTGTACATATCTTTGGGTTTTCTGAATATGTCCTTCCTTCAACCATCTGTCTTTGGTTTCTTCTTGACTCCTTGACTTCATTTCTCCATAATTCTTCAATTGATGATTGTCATGCACCAACAGCTCCCCCTCAATCATTAATTGAGGTTCTTCTCTATCTTCTTTACTCCAGCCATATCCTTGAATCTTTGTAATTTTGGTCCATCTAGACTTTTTGTCATCATATCTGCAACTTGATCTTTTGTGGGAGTGTGTATGACTTCAATCTCTTTCTCAATGACCTTCTCTCTCAGGAAATGATACTGTATTTCAATATGCTTAGTTCTAGCATGAAATACAGGATTAGCTGCCAAGTATAATGAACTCATATTGTCTCCACAAATAATAGGAGTACTCTGAATCACATCAAAAACTTTCAAAAGTGTCTTTAGCCATATTACCTCTTTTGCAGCTTCCACCATACCTTTATATTCTGCCTCTATAGATGACAAAGCAACTGTATGTTGCTTCTTAGAACACCATGAAATCAATTTGTCTCCTACATAGCACAAGTATCCATGTGTTGATCTTCTATCATCCACATTACCTGCCCAATCTACATCACTATATCTCTTCACTCTTGTATCAGAAGTAAATCCATAGTACAACCCTTCTCTGAGTGTACCCTTGATGTACCTAAGTACTCTTTGTCCTGCAATCCAATGTTCCTTTCTAGGACAATGCATAAATTGTGAAAGCACACCAACTGCATATGACAAATCAGGCCTTGTTAATGTAGCATAGATCAAGCTACCAACCAAACTTTGATAGAGTTTCATATCTCTGAACTCTTCTCCTCCAAATCAAATTTTTAAGATACCTTTCTTGAGTTACATATACTCCATGTTGAGTATAAGAGATCTCCATTCCCAAGAAGAATGATAGGTTCCCCAAATCACTGATTTTGAATTCTTTCTCCATCTACTTCTTGATCATTTGTATCCCCTTATCATCTGTTCCTGTAAGTATTATGTCATCAACATAAATACACACATAAATGAATCCATCTTCACTTGCTTTGACTAGCAAGCTACTATCTGCCTTTGATGCTTGAAATCCAAGATCATTCAAGAATTTTACAAGCCTATAATTCCATGCCCTTGGGGCTTGCTTTAACCCATACAAAGCTCTCTTGAGCTTACACACATAATTTGGACTCACTTGATCTTTGAACCCATCTGGTTGCTCCATATAGACTTCATCTGAAATGTAACCATTTATGAAAGCATTTTTAACATCTAATTGAGATAACTTCCAACCTTTGCAAGCAGCAATTGCTATGAGTGTCCTGATGGTTGTCATCTTTGCCACAGGACTATAAGTCTCATCATAGTCCACTCCATATGTCTGTGCATATCCTTTCACAACAAGTCTAGCTTTGTACCTAGACACACTTCCATCTGCAAATCTTTTAGTCTTGTAAACCCACTTACAACCAATGATTTTCTCGCTATTAGGTTTAGGAACCAAATCCCATGTTTGATTCTCTATCAATGCATCATACTCCTCTTGCATAGCATCTTCCCAATTCTTCTTCCCTTTGGCCTCTTCATATGTAGAAGGGTCTTCATCTGCTTTTATCAAATAAGCATAATCTTTAGTAGTTAAGAATGAAGTGTCATAGCTATACCTTGTAGGTTGCCATTTGTGCCTAGATGACCTCCTAATTTCTGCACTTCTTGAGGTCTCTGGTTCATCACATTCTGGATCAAACCTTGGCCTCTCTTCAACTTCAATCTGTGCTTCATTGTTCTCACTTTCATCAAGTAATTGAATCTTTGCTTTACCTTTTCTTTGTTCCACTACTTCTTCATCATCTGCATGTACATTATATTTACCTGCATACCAAGTAACTTGCTCATCGAATGTAACATCCTTGGATACAAGGAATTGCTTTGTGGATGGATTCCACAACCTGTATCCCATTTGCTTATCATCATAACCAATGAATACATACTTTTCTGCCTTAGGCTCCAACTTATGCCTCAATTGAGATGGCACATATGCATATGCCAAGCATCCAAATATTCTGCAATGATCCAAGGTAGGTTTCTTACCCCACCAAGCCTCATATGGTGTCATACCCTGCAAAGCTTTACAAGGCAATCTATTAACCAAATATGTAGCTATATTAACAGCCTCAGCCCACAAATAATTTGGACAATTCTTCTCTTTCATCATGGACCTTGCAAATTCAACAAGTGTCCTGTTTCTTCTTTCTGCTACCCCATTTTGTTGAGGAGAATACCTGCAAGTAACTTCTCTCTTTATACCTGCATTCCACAAATAATCATTGAACTCATTTGAAAAATACTCTCCCCCTCCATCTGACCTTAGTCTCTTTAATTTTTGACCTGTAATCCTTTCTGCATATGCATGGTAGTGTTTAAATGTATTAAACACTTCTGACTTTTCTTTAATCACATAAATTGTGATCCACCTGGTAGCATCATCAACATAAATGACATAATATCTTGAACCATTTATACTAAAGTCCTTTGAAGGACCCCACACATCTGTATGCACCAATTCAAGTCTTTCTGAATACATAAACCCATGCTTGGAATAGGATTGCTTGTGAGCCTTACCTAATTGACATGCCTCACATCTGTATGTCATGTGTTGACCTGCAATGTTAGGCAACCCAAGCACTGAATCATTGTTAATCATTTCTTTGATACCTCTTTCATTAAAGTGTCCAAGTCTTTTGTGCCAAAGATCCAATTCTGACACCTTCTGCTCTCCATATGTGAACATAGCATGTCCAACATTTCCTTGTACCTTCAATGTGAAGAGCCTTCCTTCTTTCTTTCCTGCAATAACTTGTTTATACCCTTGACTAGGGTCTTCAACATAAACTCCATCATTGGTAAACCTTACCTCATATCCTTTTTCCACAATTTGACCTACACTGATCAAATTCTTTGGAATTGTGGGAACATAAAGTACCTTACTCAGAAGAGTGCTCCCATCCTTAGCTTTGACTGAACCAATTGACTTTACCTTATGCTTTGTATTATCACCTGTCTAAACTGTATGATTAATTGCATTATGATCTAGGTCAGTCATCAAAGCAATATTTCCACTTAAATGATTACTACATCCTGAATCAATGTAGAACACTCTCATGTCCTCATGTGAGGTTTCACATGTATTCATAATGAGAGTTGAGTCCTCCTTCTGATCTGATGTATAGTTGTAGTAGGTGTTATTATAGGATTGATTTTGAAAGTTTCTTCCTCCACCTCTTCCAAAAGAATTCCTACCACCTCTACCTCTGAAGTTTCCTCTCTGAAATCTACCACCTCTTGCTCTTTGATTAAAGTTCTGATAATTACCATTGTTTTGATTATTATGCCAACAATCATGAGATAGATGATTGGTCTTACCACATATCCAACAAGCTCTTGCATTATCTTTGTTGTTTCTTCCTCTTCCTCTACTTCTGCCATTTCCTCTTCCTCTCATGAAATTTGCTTGGTTTGATGTACCTTCTTCTTCACCTGATTGTTGCTTTCCTTTGTTAGCTTTCTTCTTGTCTTTAGAGTACATTGCAGGACCTGCACTCTTATCAACATCTCCTTTGACATCATTCTCAAAAGTTAGCATATGACCTAACAATTGATTCAAATCAGGAGTAAAATGATCTAATGAAAGTTCTGTAGATAAGATGAAAGGCTTCCACTTCTCATCTCCTCTTAGCCCTGTGAGTATTTGTCTTACCAATTTGTCTTCTTCAATATCTTCATCCACTGCACCTAAAGAATCTGCAATGTCCTTCATCTTTGTCACATAATCAGAGATTGATTGTGAGGCCTTCTTCTTGAAAGTAGTAAACTCTGCCCATAATGAAGCCTTCCTTGATTTGGTTGTGTTTTGGAAATGCTCCTCCAAAGCATTCCAAATGTCACATGCACTTTCAAGTCCTCTAATGTGAGGAAGCAAATAGTCATTCACTGCCATGTAGATTATGCTCCTTGCTTGAGCATCCTTCTTCATCCAATTCTTCAAATCTGCAAGCTCCTCCCTAGTTGGAACACTAGGATCTCTGAATTCTGGCTTTTCTTCATCTCCTGTGATGTATCCTATCAGATCTTTGCTCATAAGATGAGCTTCCATCCTCATATACCATGCAGGATAGTTCTCTCTATCCAACTTTTCAATTTGGAGACTATCTCCCATCCTTGCTTCACCTGTAGTCTTAAAACTTTAACCTTTACAGATAATGAATGTACCTTTACTTCGAATGTTGCTTCTTCTGATCCTTCTGATAGCTTCAATGTGTCTTCCTTCAAGTTTTCTTCAACCTTTACCCTTCTGCACCTTCAAAATGTAAAGATTTGTACTTCTGCAATAGTCGGAGTCTTCTTCACTTCAATTTTGACACAACCTGCTCTGATACCACTGATGGAGAGTGTTAATCTCCAAAAGAACAAGTTAACCTTGAATTTAGATCACCTCTATATCAAGATTAACCTTAGACTCCACCAAACTTAAAGATCTTTCACCAATTTATCAGAAAATTGATTATTCTGAAAAATTCAGCTTCTTCAGGAAAATCTGCTGCAGATTAATCACTCATTGACTAATCAATCCTGTAAAGTTTTTTATAAAACTTTGCACAACACCTCGCCTTAAGGTTGCGCAACTTTACCAAGTTAAACCTCTCAAAAAGATTGAGTACACACTGAGAAATGTGTGAAACATTTTACCTATGTCTGAAAGAGCTTCTCTGCAATAGCGACTTTGACACCTGCAACTTCTTAGCACTGGTTCTCCCAAAGTAAATCCCGTTTGATCAAGATCTTTTAGCCATAGATGGCTTACCTTTCAACTTAGATTTTAAGCCCTCACTTGTGTAAAACTTTACACTGTGGACTGAGCAATGATCATTTCATTGAAGATGAAATGTGCGCCAGATTTTACGACTCTTAGAACATTCTTACATATGAATGTTCCTAATCAAAATTCTCTCAGTCTGATTACAATTAACCTCTCAAATTCTAGCCATAGATAGATTAGCTATGGACTTAGACACGTGCAGAAGGATTTCTCAAAAAATTAAACACAGAAGGAGCAGACAGCTAAACATCGGGCGCAAGTTTTTTCGATTTCTTCAGAAAAAGTTACATACTAGTGAGGATGGATAATTCACTCACTTACAATGTGTCTAATGACACTAATTTCTCTCTCTCTATTCTCTAATCTTCTTCTGCTCTATATGCCCGACATTTTCCAACATATTTATATATGAATATATACAAGTGTATGACTAAACAAAGGTATAAGTCAGCTAATGTACATATGTGTACATATCTTTGGGTTTTCTGAATATGTCCTTCCTTCAACCATCTGTCTTTGGTTTCTTCTTGACTCCTTGACTTCATTTCTCCATAATTCTTCAATTGATGATTGTCATGCACCAACAACTACAAGATCACAAGAGGACAAGACAGGATGTCCAAGAACTAGACTAGACAGGACTAGAACAAGAAACAAGACAAGAACTGGAACTGGAACTTGGAGAGTACTTACTTGGCGGTCACAACTCCTTGAGCTCCCAAGACTAGTATTGGCAAGACTGATTATGAATGTGGCCAACCCCTCCTTATATAGGTTTTCCAAGGGCGGTTCTAGGGTGGTTACGAATTGATGATGTCATCAATTCATAGCATGATGTCTGGATGTCAGAATCAAGCAAGAAGATAATCCATCTTAGGGTTTTGGCATGTTCCGGACACAATGGAAGCATTAGTTTCCCCAAATTCTGAACCAATCATGAGATATATGATTCACATGGAATCTGAGAGTTTCCTTTGTCCATGATAATATGTGCCTACACAAGATAATATGGCAAACATATTCACCAAAGCTCTTCCATAGGAAAAGTTTGAAGCTTTTCACAAAGCTTTAGGCTTATTACCTTGTGGGGGTTGATCTGTCACTCCCGCTATGTGTTCACATCATTCGCTCCAGGGGGTTTTGTTACACTTATGTGTTCCTCGAGTAGCTTTGATGTGAACCTTTTCCCTATACATGGGCACTTTTTACTCTAGTGCTGGCTAGAGGTTTTTTCCCATGTTACGACATTCTTGATACTCTCATATGTGGTGGTACTTTGTACTTAGGGATATCATTCAGCTCTTACTTCAATTCAATTCATCGTCAATAGAGAGAGCTATTCCAGCCATCATCTTCTCTGTGTGTCTTGCTATGTTTGTGCTCCTTGTGTGTGCTTCTCGTGTGTCTCTCGCACTTTCTACACACACCCAACACTCTCCAATCCCAAATTGGTCTGCAATATCCTACATCTTGCTAACAAAGTTTATCACACTTTTCTTGGGCTTCTTCTATTTTGTAAACTCCATCCATAGTTGATTCTTCCTAGACTTGGTGCTTGAGGAGAGGAATGCTTCCAAAGCATTCTATGTAGGTTGAGAGGTTTTAAAATTTTTAATGTGAGGTAATAAAAAGTCAGAGATAAAGTTAAGAATGTATGAACTTGCCAAAGCATCCTTTGAACACCATGTTTTGTGGCTAAGTCAAGATTTCTTAGGGACTTGTGATAATTGAGACTATAACTCAATTATCAACAAGTGTGCATAGCAGTGGATTAATACACGCTCTAATTTATCAATCCATGGACATAGACATATAAAGTGTATGAGGATGTGTGCTTTAGTAATGGCAAATGAAGTAGATGTGCAAACAATGCATGTAAACTTAGTCTATCTACCTCTCACATCACCTACTTCACTGAAAATGTATGTTGCGATACTTGTTACATTGGTAAGCACAAATTAGGTCTCTTCTCTCAGCTTCAATACCCAAATATGGTTAAAAGCAGGCTCATTTCGAAGCTCTTGATGAGGTGCATCCAAAACTAGTATTTATAGCCAAATTTGGCAAACATGCTTAGAGTTACGAGCAAATATTTAGTGGTAATAAACACCACATCCTGTTCCATAGCTCATCAAGCTTCACACACACACACACTACAATGGCAAAAATAGCAAGGGAAGGGGTAGACAACACCTTTAGACACACATTTCAAGCATCACACATGCATGCAAGTGCATGAAGAAGAAGAAACATAGGTAGGAAGAAGCAAATTCGAAAATTTCTTCTTGATTACTCACAATGGCAAAAAGTCCATAGAAAGAGTCACAAAGTGACTTATATATATGTGTCCTAAAAATGGTTCTTTCACAGAAGAGACTGGCACTTTTATTGTAAATCACTAAATACCTACTAATGTACAAAGCTACTACTAAATACCTACTAACTAAATACCTACTAACTCATATGGTTGCTACAACCACTATCAATGTACCATGTAAAATCTGAATTGACTCTTCCACTTGAACCATACATCATAAGTAAATTCTCATTTTTCTGAATTTGCTGAAGTCCTAGCATAATTTCCTTGGTTCCTTTTGTATCCTTGATTTTCTACTCCTTTGTACCAACAATCTCTTGCATAATGGCCCGGTTTTCCACAATTGTAGCATTCTCCATTGGATGCTTCTCTTCCATGTGATCTTCCTCCTCTTCCTCTACTCCTTTCTCTTCCTCTTGATCCACAGCTTTGGTTGGAGCCTTCTTGGTTGCATGAGCTTGAGCTTGAACTTCCTCTCCCTCTGACTTGGGAGTTTTGTCCACCTCTTTTGGCTTTGCCTCTACCTGCATAGAAAACTTGGGCTTGACTGCCCTTTTATTGTGAACCTCCTTGCTTCATCTTCTTGGTCACCATCAATGTGACTAATTGATTAGATTCTAGTAGGGAATCCCTCACATAAACTAATGTGGTGAATGCTTTCCACCTTTCATCCTCTCTCAAGCCATTGAGAGTGTGTGCGACAAGATCATCATCTTTGATTGGGCTCCCAATTGAGCCTAGGGCATCTACAAGATCCTTAACCTTCAAAATATACTCATTTATGTTAGTACTTGGTGCTTTCCTAAGATTATTTAGCTCATTCTTGAGCTAAATATTCCTTGCCTTGGTCGATGAAGAGTACAATCTCTCCAATGTCTCCCAAACCTTCTTGGATGTGTCCAAGTCTTGTATATGCCCTATCATGCTATTGCTTATGTGTTGCGATAGAATGAATATGACTCTTCTATCCCTTTCTATCCAATCATTAAGTGCCTTAACCTGGCGTTAAAGTGGTGGATCATGTACATGAGGCATTGGCTCCATGTCGCTCAATCATCCCCACAATCTTTTTCCCCTAAGGTAGTTGCTAACTCTAAGTTTCCATGGTTGATAATTGCCTTTCTCTAACTTCTCTATTTGTGCATTTTACTCAGCCATATTGAGTTGTATGATGCACCTATAGCTTCTCCTCAAGTGTTTGTATGCTTTAGAAGGTTTGGATATTACATTTTGGTACCTTCTCCCTCGCTAACCTTTCACTAGTTGAGATCTCGATCGGTGTATCCTCCTTTCAATGTCTTCTTGCTTTGATAAGTCCTCCTTATGCTTCCACGAGTTGTCTTAATCCCTTCAAGTCTTCAATATGATGCCCATTGATGTCAACAAGACTCTAAAATGTCTCTGATACCACTGATGGGGGATGATTCTAACACCCCAATGCAACAATGGAAGATGGCTACCCTCGACTAGGTCCACAAGAAATGATATATGCTCCCTGTTCTGAAATTTTCTCTACCCAAGTATAAAGACTTACAATGAAATTTTGCAGACATATAGTAGACTATAAGAGCTACCCAACAACATTTAAATCATACAAAGTGAATATTCCAGCTGGGAGAACCACTCTCTGCAAAACAAGCTACTTGTTTGCAACACTCTCTGCCTATGTGCAGAGATATACCTTCACAAAGTTGGCAATAACTCACTAGTCAAATAACTTGAAACTTTGGAAAACTTCAATGCACTGTATGAGATACCAAATGAAGCTCTAAATAAATGAAAATGAGTTCAATGATAGAACAAAGAATGCTCTGCAATCCATACAATCAGATTTGGAAAAGCCTAATTGCATCCCTAGATAGAGTGGAGCAAAAGCATGAGAAAATCAAGTATGCAAGCAAGGGGGATGCTTTATGGAGTTTATGCCTTCACTAAACTAAGTGGGAAGCTCATGGAATGCATAGAAGTCAAGAAACAAAGGTGGGATGATGCTTATATAGAGTTTTTACTTTTCCTACAATCTAGCTAACCACCCACCAATTAGTATAGGTGCAATTTTTGGTGGCTGATTTGATGAGATTTGAATGCGATTGAGTTTGATGGAGGTTCTAACTTTATTCCATGACTTTGGGGACACCTTTCTGATTGGTAAACTTGTAAGACTCGTGGTTGAGCCGTTTTGCATGATTGAGACTTGATTTTCAACATAGCATCATACATGTGAATTTACACAGTTGGGTCAAGTAGTTTCTTATAGGTTTTGACTCTCTAAACTTCCCTTATGGGATTACAAATTTTTCTTGTGGTTACACTTAAGGGTTTAAAAGAGGAATCTACCTTGATCTGAGATTGTTTAGGTACCCATTTCCAAGTAATACTAGGTTTGAATTAACTTTCATATGTGTTATCAACATCTTTTCTTATTGATTGTTGTGGGATGGGTGTAGCTGAGAATTGATTCAGCCCTTAGAACTTATGTGTAGGGATTTGAGCTTGCAAGTAGGTTTTAGGCACCCAGATCTATCTTGAATTGTTTTCAACCTTCATTGATTGCTTAGGTATCCAAATGGAGAATACATGCCAAGAATGATATCTTGGCGGTACATTCTTTGGGTGCTTTGATTTTGACATCTACTTAGGTGTTGGTGGCTCCAACAAGGGAGCATGTGGGTGCTCACTCAATGTTGAGGTTTTCAAAAATGGGGGTGTCGATGACCCTCTACCCCTCCATACAAGGACTCGAGGGTCTCATCGCGCCATTCTTGGGGGAACATTGGGGGACCTCTAGGGTACCTCCGAGGGGCCCTCAACGTGCCCCTTGCATCACCAAATCTGCTTCATGCCATGAATCAATTGGCTCTGCGCTCTCTTTTGTTTTTGGGATTCCATATGTCTCTCCAACTACTTCACATGTTTTTGTGCTTGAGTTACCATGATAGTTGATGTCTTTGAGAAATAAGGGAGTTCAAATATCTCGCCTGTTGGTTCTCCAAGAGCTACATCCTTCTGCATCATAGAGCTTTGGAAAAGAACAACCTTTTTATCTCAATGATTAACCCTTGAAGGACCAATAATTGGTGCCATTCCTAGATCCATTATGTGCTGCTTCCTATTTCAATCATGATGCGTTGATTATTCACCATAACTTGAAGAAGTCCACTTCTTAGCTTTAAGTTGACCGCATGATCATAGATCCAATTTTGACCAAGATTGAGGGGCTCAATAAGATCGTCATCATGACACACTAGTACTTTGATTGTCATATGGATGTCTTGAATGGATATCGGAAGTTCTACCTCACCCATGCAAGGGGTTTTGATTCCTCCTAATCATATGAGATAGGCTTTGATAGGGATAATGCATAATTCCATGTCTTGATAACTAGAAAATATAACAACACTAGTTGTTGCTCTTGAGTCAATCAAGGCCTTGATAACTTTTGCACGAATTCCTTGCCCCACTTCTATGTTTATGAAAGGGCATCAATTGATTATATGATGAGAGGTAACACTTTTGGTTTGAAACATCACCATATGATACCTTGGTGCATCGTGATTAACTTGTCTAAGATGATTTATACCATGTCTTCTCAAGTTCATGTGTCTGATATGTTCTAAGGCTTTTGCTTCGGCTTTTTCGCTTATTCCTTTCTCTTTTCTTCCTTACCTTTCTTGACTACTCTGAGTCAACTTAACATCTCTTTCATTAAAGGTTCTTGGTAAAGTTTCACTCTACAACCACTTGGTAAAGTTCCACTCTACAACCACTAACGTAACTTAACATTATTGCACCATCTAAGGTAGTTAATTGGACTACTCCACTTGTTGATATTTAATTGATAATCATGGGTCCATAGCCATGTTTCTCCAACTTCCAACATGTTGCTTCAGTGTATACACTAAGACTAGGTCTCCTCTTTTCAGACCTTTATCTTTTATGTGTGTGTTGAAGTATGCCCTTTGCCTTTTCTTAGTTGTGTATATCTCAAAACCTACTCTCAGTCGAGCTTCCTCCAATCATTCTAAATCAAAGGTCCTTGATGCTAGCTCATGGCCCATCCATTGATGTTCTTGGGATACCTTCAATGTAGGTATCAAGAAGTCTAAGTGTAGAACTACATTCTGACCAAACATCATCTGAAAGGAAGTGGTGTTAAGCACCAAACAACATGATGAAAATGTTTGTCCCAATGAGAATGTTTGTTATTCATGAGCTTAGTCAAAACAATGCATAGGATCGTATTAGTGCTCTTCACTTGTGTGTTTGGTTTTGGATGATACGACCAACTTTTTGTGAATAAACATGAATTCTTGTAGCAAGTATTTGATGACTTCATCCAAAAAGTGGGTACCATGATCACTTACCAATTCTATTGGGAATCCCTATGCGGTAAGTATGTTCACGAATAAGATTTTAGTTGTTACCTTCAGAGTGTGTAGGGCTTGGTATTTCAAATGGTGTTGCTCCAAAGCACCTACATGCGCTGATTGAAACCATTTAGGATGTTCTTCCTCTTCCACAAAATAGGCTAAGATACCTTGGTTAGTGTGCTTGTATATAATTCCTACTGTTATATGATATTTTTGAGATATCACCACTTCTTATCCTTTGCTCTTATTATAGGATGCTTGGGTCCAAAAGCAAGAACATGCACTATAGTTTTAGCCCAGTTATGCACGACTTCCAAGTTGAGCAAATAAGCATCAAGAAGTTCATATGATACTCCTTGCGGAGATTCTCCTGAAGTAAGTCTAGAAAGGTGATTTTCCCTAAGGTGAGACTTGCCTTCTATAACAACCACCCTGAAAACCATCTTACCAATCTACCTATATTGCAAGGTTTTTTCACAAGGTAGAGTAAAAGAAACCATCTTACCAATCTACCTATATTGCAAGGTTTTTTCACAAGGTAGAGTAATGGTTGGTGATCCATAAAAAATTAATGTCTAAACTTCTTAATTGCATTGACCATGCCTATAATTTTGTAGTTGTGTAATTTCATTATGATGCATTCAACTACCTACTTGCGAAAGAAATTGGAAGATCAATGTTGCACTAGCACACATCCAATAGCAAAGTTGGAAGCATCCACGTGAACATGGAATGGCTTAGTCCAATCTAGTGTGCTCAAAATTGTTTCTGAACACAATCATCGCTTAAGATAATTAAAAAAGTTCTCAAAATCTTCATTCCACTCAAAGTTAGTTAGAAGTTTGTACAAGGGCTTTGCAATTATCGCATACATGTGGATAAAGCATCGGTAATATCCATAGTGTCTCATGGAAGCTTGTATTTCCTTGACATTCTTTGGTCTAGGTAGCTCGACAATACCTCTAACCTTATCTTCATCAATAGATATCCCATTATTTGACACTATGTGTCCTAGAATCTTGCCTTTCTGAACCATGAAACACACTTCTTTGGGTCCAAGAAAACCTAGTATTCTCTACATCTGTCAAAGATTTGTTTTAGTTCAGGGATTTGTCTTTTCTTGATGTTAGAATGAGCACATAAAGCATCAACATAGACCTCTAAGTTCATTCATAAGAATTCCTTAAATACGTGACACATCAGCCTTTAAAATGTAGCTGAGCATTGGTAAGCCCAAAAGGCATCACATGGAAGCAAAGATTTCCCATTCTGGGGCAGAATCCATCTTATGTTGGTCTTCGGGGCAATGGCCACTTGATTGTAGCCTGATAATCCATCTAGGAAGCTATATATTTCCTTTCTTGCTACATGTTCTAAAAGATGTTTGATGATAATAAGCAGATAATTACCTCTTATGGTGATTACATCAACCTTTTTCAAGTTAATACACACATGTAGCTTCCCATTCTTTTTTGGAACAATCGTAATGGGGGATACCCATTTGATGTGATTAATTTCAAGATATATCCAATTTCTATCAAGTGATCTATTTCTTCTTTGATTTTGGTTATGTAATTATCATTGTAAGTGTAAGGTTTTTGATTGGTAGGTTTGGCCTCTAATGACATGGGAAGTTGATGCGAACAGATATCTAGGTCTACTCCCTTCAAGTCCTTATAAATCCATGTGAACACATCTCTATATTCTCTAAGTAATGCAATCAACTCTTTTTCTTCTTCCTTGCTTGAATCATGCCCTATATACGTGCATCTCTCTTCACCCTCTTGTATGGTCACTATGAGCTTCTTGGTTCTATCTGTAGTGTCATAGGTGACTCCTGGGATTCCTTCTCTATTAGGCATTCTTATCATGATGTTTAAACCTTCTATCTTGTATTTCTTAAAGTGCTCTAGTACTTCAAAATGTTGCTTTATCCTCTACTTGCAAGGTGACATGTTTCTTTCCTTTCTTATCCTTATTTCAGTCATCCTTTGTTTCAATCAACCTCTCTTCTTGGTTACTACTTTCAGCTGTTGAATCGCTCTTGAATCCTAGAATCTATTATGCATAGGTATTCTTCTTCCGAAGCACAAAAAGGCTCCATGAGGATGGATTCTTCATCCTCATCACTAACCTCCTTGAGTTCCCTTGTGCTTTGCTCACCTTCTTCTATAATGAAATCACACATGAGTGGTTCTCTAGTAAAAGCTAAAATGTCATAACCATGTTTCTTTCCTTTCTTTCCATGTCTCTTGTAGGTATATACATAGTATGCTTATAATAGTTGTAACTTCTTGTGTACATATCCAATTTAAGGAATCTAAAGTGCATTATGTAGCTTGTATATGCATCTTAGGTTTCTTAAGAGGGCTTCTTGAGACTAGTTTTGTCTGTAGAGAAATTGGAGTATCTCTATAACCCTAATTTTTGCATATCCTATATCTCTACATAGTCTATTTTGTATAGAGTTGTTGATTGACTTAAAAATATCCATTTGAGGTGTTCTTATAGCTTGTTGGAAATCTTAAGATCATAATAAGTGTGGCTAAAAGCTTAGGTGATTTGGATCAATGCAAGGGGTGTGAAGCAGAGTTTTGCTATGAGGTAGCAAAAAAGGTGTATGAAGGGACCTTGGTATTGGGTTCATTTCACATCTAGTGTGCAAATCTGAGGGATTAAATTCCATCAATGTATGCAAATCATAGCCCTAGAGCCTAACTAAGTCAAATGAGACCCTGAATACCTAGAGTACCGTGCTATAGATGTCATGGTGATCATTTCATTCATGATTTTTTGCTTCCTCCACCTAGCCATCCCAGTTAGTGACTATTCAAGGCTTTTGTCCAAATTTTGGAGAAGATCACCTCTTAAGAGACTTTTGAAAGAATTTGGCCAATACTCAAAAGGTTACCCCAATCAATTTTATTGGCTTGGTTGTGGATTTTAATGGAAGTCTGAGAACTACAACCCCCATGCAAGTAGTAACTAGAGCTCAAGCACTACAAAAAACTCAATGCTTAGGTCAAGAGAAGAATTCAGAAGTTAGTAAGACAGAGAGCATAACTAAGAAGAGAATGAGAGCTTGGATGGATAGTCATGAAAGGATGAAAAAGACAATGGGAAAGAAAGATGACTGAATTAGAAGAGATTTTAAGGGGAAAAAAAGAAAAATTTATAGAGATCATATGTCACTCACACTCTCAAACTCAATCTTCCTCATTACACCAAAATCATCCCTTCATATCACCACTCAGAGCAGGATAGGTCCTAGCAGACCCCACCCCAAAAAATTCAAACATGATGTTCAAGGCATATTAGGCCATAAGTCAAGAAGGAATGAATGTGGCAGAGCTAGATAACTGTTAAGATTGAAAAGACCAAGCTTTGTGCAAAAATGGTAGAACTAAATAAGGCCATGTTCAAAGCAAGCCATCTTTTCAGTCACACTAGCGCATCAAAGACAGAGTCACATTTTGAAGGACTATGGAGAGATGGGAAAGAATGATATCCAAACCCAGGAAGTTAGCTACACCAAAGGCTCAAAAGAGTGGAAGAGAAGAGCTAAGTTAAGTCTAGCCCCCAAGGAAGCTTATGCTCCTGACTCCACGAATGATGGAGTCTCTTCCTCTATAAATCAATACTCCCTACAGTTCTTGCAAGAGATTCAAGAGGAGAAATGGACCAAGGAGAGCAAGAATCCTCCTCCCATTGAGACAGTGGATGATCTTCATGATCAATTCCCTCAAGAAATTCCATCTATCTATGGAGAACAAGCAGTTGTGCAATCCTATGAGTGACTAGACTTTCAATTTAATTCCCTACAAGAACAACCTCATTTTACAACCCCATGGGAGTCTAGCTGTATTCATATGAGAGCTCCCAGTCTCATGGTAAGAAACAAGGAATCAATTCTACCTAGGAATACAAACATAGTAAAGAACAATAAAGTGTAGTGCCACCTCACTTTAGAGGAGCTACTTACGATTAGACCTGAATTGTCGAAGCACATAGCTAATCAAGTGCTAGAGGTAGTTAAATCACACTCTTAGGTAGGGTCGCACAACATTGTGCTAGAAATACCCTTGGATAAGATAGGAGACATGAGCGAAGGAGAAGAAGGAGACACCTATCTTCCCATCACTTATCAGGGTTATACAACCAAAGCAATACTAGAGTCAGGTGTAGGAGATGTGATTGCTACCATCTCCCTATGGAAGCATTGAGGCAGGCCAGCACTCAAACCTACAAGAATGAAGTTAAAAGTGGCAGATGGACATATTGAGAAACCCATAGGGTTAATAGAAGGGACAACTCTCACCATATGTGGCATAGAGCTTGAACATACATTTGCCATATGTGATTTTGATAAGGACCATGCCTATGAGATGATTATGGGTAGACCTTTCATGAGACAATTGTAGATAGTGCAAGATTGGGGACCAATTCCTATTACCTGTAGCACTTAGGTGTCACAACTTAAGTCAATCTCAAGGACTATTCTTATAGAGATGTAACCCCTTGCAATGGAACCTAGTCCCTGGAACCTTAGATGACATGGATTTGGTGCATTTGATAGGATCAAGATCCTCATGGATGCATGAAGAAACTCACCCATGGATGTGTAAAGTTGTTGTAGAGGAAGAAAAAAGAGTGACCTCTAGAAATGTAGGTGCTAATGAGAACCCTCGACCAATTCAAGACCCAATCTATGTACCTATGGTGATTCCTAATGAAGAATTTGAACCCTATGGTTAGGTAGAGATTCTAGCATTAATGGACATAGCAGACAACAAAGAGTAGTGGACCCCACATTGTGATGAGGATGGTTATGAAATTTTAGCTTTTACTAGAGAACCACTCATGTGTGATTTAATTATAGAAGAAGGTGAGCACAGCACAAGGGAACTCAAGGAGATTAGTGATGAGGATGAAGAATCCATCCTCATGGAGCCTTTTTGTGCTTCGGAAGAAGAATACCTATGCGTGATAGATTCTAGGATTCAAGAGCGATTCAAGAGTTGAAAGAAGTAGTAACCAAGAAGAGAGGTTGACTGAAACAAAGGACGATTGAAATAAGGATAAGAAAGGAAAGAAACATGGTTATGACATTTTAGCTTTTACTAGAGAACCACTCATGTGTGATTTCATTATAGAAGAAGGTGAGCAAAGCACAAGGGAACTCAAGGAGGTTAGTGATGAGGATGAAGAATCCATCCTCATGGAACCTTTTTGTGCTTCGGAAGAAGAATACCTATGCGTAATAGATTAAGAACATATGTAAGCTGATTCAAGAGCGATTCAAGATGTGAAAGAAGTAGTAACCAAGAAGAGAGGTTGATTGAAACAAAGGACGGTTGAAATAAGGATAAGAAAGGAAAGAAACATGTCACTTCTATTAACCCTATGGGTTTCTTGGTTACTACTTCTTAGGAAAATTAAGAACATATGTAAGCTACACAAATCACTTTAAATCTCTTGAATTGGATATGTATGCAAGGAGTTATAACTATTATAAGCAGACTATGTCTATACCTACAAGAGACTAGAGGGTTTGTGGGCTTGATAGCTCCTCCTTACTCCTCCTTTGTGCATTTAATGTCCTCCTATATGTTTTTACAAGCTTGGACAACTGTATTTCAGCTCCTTGAGCCTTGGATGACTCTCTCCTTGAGCCTCCTTGAGTATATGTCTCTTGGTCTTCAATGACCTAAAAGACATCCATGCATTTGGTGTCTCTTCACCTCCTTTTATAGCTTCTGGATGCCTCTCCCAACTTTTCCACCACCTTAGGACAACCTTGCCCAACCTTGCTTGACCTTGAGACTAACCTAAGTGATCTTTGTGATGTTTGTCCACATTAAGGTCTTTTGACCCCTTTGTCCACCTAGAGCTTGCATAGTTCACAATTTCAACATACATCACGTATACGTATTCGGGTTCCCAACTTGGTTCACTAGGGGTTTTGTAAGGTTAGATCTCACTAATATAAGGTGAATCCATATAGTAAGCTTGTGGGCATTCTACATGTGCAGAGTTAAAGCTTTGAGCATTAGGATTGCTTTCTGAAATAAGCACGGGTGCAAGCACTAGGGATCTAATTAAGTTATCCTCTATTGAAGCATACTTGACTCGAATAACATTGGCAAGGGGTGGAGGATGTTGGCCTAGCACAAGTTAAAGTATCTATTGAGCCTGGAAGTAAGGCTGATAGGGTCTAGAGTATGGTGGTTGCAACAACAAGGGTTTTGGTATCTCAGTGGCTACTCATATGGTTGTTGGTAATTTAGTCTAACCACTTGTTTGTTGTTAGGGAAATCTTGCAACATATGGTTAGTGTGCCTTCTCTCTATTATGCAGGATTGGTTATTAGGATTCCCTTGGGTATGAGTCATGATTGACAAAACATTAGACATGTGGTCTCCTCCTCAATCATAACATCATTTCACAAAGACCATCATGGGGGTGTGTTTGCATGAGAATCGTAATTTATGAGCTATGTTTTCAATAAATTCATCAATTCAGGTTACAAATTTTGTGAAACTAGTAGAGCTATCCAAAGAAAGTTCTAATTCTTCTCCTAGGTTATCCTCAATGTCTATGCACATTTGCATGCATTTCTCTATGGTTCTAGGTTCTTATAAGTAGAGATAGGATCATAACTTTGCACTTATCAAGCCATCCAAGAATAATGCCATTGTTTGGCTGGTGTGGCTAGCTCTGTGATTAGACATATCTCAAGGTATTGTCTAACTCTACGTCCTGCCAACTTGACTATTTCTTGATGTGTTTTCCTAAAACTATGAATCAAGGATGAGGTGTTGTGCCTTATAACACTCTTAGAGAACTTTGTGATTTAGGCTTCTAGCAATTCGTCAATGTTCCTGAACTGATTTTGGTACAACGGTTGAAACCATATCAAGTTTTTATTCTTTAGAGTTAGACCAAAATCATTATATTGAGTAAGAAAGTCATCAACCTTTTGAGCTTTTAACATTTGTCTAAACTCCACCACATGATCATATGGATCTCGAGTTCCATCAAAATAAGTTTTCATGGATTTGACCAATCGAGTAAGCCTCAGTATCCTAGGGTGTTCTCTAGGCCTTGGTAGTGGAAACGCCTCCTCTCTAGGTCTTGGTAGTGGAAACTCGTCCATGCCTCTTTGATTTCTTGAACCTCTTTGTCTCTCCTAATCCACTCTATTAGTGTCAAATCCTGATCTCTCTCTTCTTGAGAGGTTCATAAAGCTTACTTCTCGTTTCTCCTTGGTCCTTTTCTTATGACCACTTACAACATGAGATGATCTTGTCCCCTTTTGATTGTGAGTCACAAGACGTCTATGTGGGAGGAATATCAACTCACCCTTCCAAGTGTAGGCATGTCTTCCATGTTTCATGACCATAAACATCCTTTCAGAAGAATTATCTAAGTAGATTACCTTCCTTGGGACATCCAAGTTCTTGAACTTGTAACTCATTACAACATCTACCTTACTTTGTTTGTCTGGCTTAAATCTTCAAAAAGCTTCACCTATCTCTCTATTCACGAATAGCTCTATAATCTTGTTATCATAAGGAATCAAACCTAACATGATTATCCTTGATAACATTGACTTACCCAATGGTGTTTGAGGTTCTTTTCCAAGATTTCTTGCTCCAAATCTCCTATTTCTGACTCAAGAATGATGATTCTGAATTCATCCATCTCATCAAGTGAGCTTAACCACATACATGGTTCCATGCTTATCAATATAGGAGCCCTCTTTGAATTTGACCAATGGGTGTTCAATTCCAATGGGTTGATTAGGATTTTTGAATTGGACCACTAATCTCCTCAACCTATCCTCACAGATGTGAGCATCCAATCAGTTGGTTCATATATACTGCAATCGAGTCTTATAAGGTCCTTCACGGGTCTATAAGTAGGAAAATCCTGAACCACTTGAGGGTCTTTCCATGCTAAAGGACATTTCCAAATTACTAGTCTTGGAGCTCAATATGTAGGGGTGATCACTGAGTTGTTAAGCCCACAACCTAGCAATGTGATTGACACTATCTTTAGATGATCTGATGCTTTGCCTATCCCTTCCTAGGTTTCTACATGACCTAAGGTTCATATGATTTATTGCTAAGCCCAATTTCTTGAGAACAACCTCATTACAGGTTCTTTAGTATCAAACACATTCTTTTTAAGCTCTTATGAATGTATTTTCTTGTCTCAATAGAATGTCATAAGGAGCACTTGATTTTTACACAATTGATGTTCACCTCATGAAATGTATGTTATTTTATACTTAGGTTATCCTCAATCTAGTTTAAATTAGACTCAAACTTGAGAATTTGAAGATTCTTGGGTATTTTCATGCCTATCATAGTCCTAGGTTAATCCAACGTGCTAATCGAGCTTAGCTTAAACTAAATAATTGACTAAGGGAGTTTGTAGACTTCCAATCTTAAGTTGAATGCTTTAATCAATGCTCCAATGCATAGGATGTGTGATTCCAATCATTCCCCATATGATAGCTTGATTTAGCCTTTCAAAGAAGCTCCAATTGCTTGTAACAGTTTCAAACTTTAGCTAAAAGATGATCAAATTTGCAACCCCATAAATTGCCAAAATTGGTGGTCTATCACGATGGATAGAGCCTATCTCTCATGATGGAAAAAAGTGTTTATCATGGCCTATCTGTTGCAATGGATAGGTCTATCATGATAGACTGGTCTATTGTGATAGACAGTTGTCCATCCCACAATGGACAAGTTCTATCACCTCTTTATCTCTGGTGAGTTGGCATTCATCATGGTGGACTGAAACTACACAAACATTCTATGTGTAGTCAAGGGTATCTATCACAACGGACAAGTTTGTCATAAGAAATAGATTTTTCATGATAGATAGATTGACTGTCATGGGCTATCTGTCGTCTATTGGCAATAGATGCTTCTCTCTCGTGATGGACACAAAAACCATAAATTTTTTAACAAATTTTATATTTTTGCAATGTGCATATAGTCTAATCTACTGTGGTGCACTTTTTTTAACCAATTAGCATAGTTTTCTGGCTATCATGATGGACAGAGACCTTCACCTCGGGGTGCATGCATAGTGATGTCACACTTGCTATAGCTTCTATTGTTGCTATGGTTGTTGATTCCTGTACCTACCAAAAAGCTCAAAAAACATGTAAAAACACAACACACAAGATCTCTCTCTCTCTCTCTCTCTCTCATGGAAACATGCATACACATGCATGCATACACATGTATGCATATATCACGCATGCATACACATATGTACATATTGATATCGGAGAGACATGCATGCACACACCTGCATACATACTGGCATGCATACATGTATGCATACACACACATGCATATGCCACCCACACATCATACACATGCATACGTACATGCATACATACACACTTGCATGAACACACAGGCATCCATACATACACACATGCATGCATACATGCATAAATGCATAGACACATGCATACACACATACATGCATGTCACACATGCATACAAATATACATACACACGCATACACACACATATGCATACATATGTACAAACATTCATAGATGCATGCATACACACATGTATATATACATACACCCACACATGCGCATACATACATACACTCATCAAATATACACACACACACATACATACACTCATCACACATATCCATACATACATACAATCACACATACACATACGTACATACACATCACATAGGCATAGACACACATGCATACATGCATGCATACAAACACATATGCACAACTAGACGTAAAAACATGTATGCATATACACACATGCATATGTCACAGAGATGCACATACATACATACACATCACACACATGCATACATACACACATGGAGACATACAAACATGCATACACACACATACATTCATACATACATGCACACATGCCTATACACATGCATACATAGATGCATGCACACATATACACACTGTATGCATACATACATACACACACATACAAACATACATACATACATACATACACACATACATACATACATACGTACATACATACATACATACATACATACATACACACATACACACACACATACATACATACATACATACATGCATGCATGCATGCACAGACGCACATGTATATATACATACACTCACATATGCATAAACACACATCCACATACATACATACATACATACATACATACATACATACATACATACATACATACATACATACATACGTACATACATACGTACATACCCACATACATACATACATACATACATACATATACATACATACATACATACAAACATAAATACATACACATATCACATACATGTGCATACATACACACATGCATCTACATACACACTGAAAGCACTTGAAAGGAAGAGAATAGATAGAATTTGAAAGGAAGTTTTAACTTTCCACTATAGAACCTACCCTTTATCACTTGGAGAATTTGATTCACCTTATAAGCTTACAATTAGTGCAATAGAATACCTTGTGTCCTTTGTAACATCACTATGAACAATTTGATGCAAGATATAATATTCACTCATGAAGCAACTATGAAGAACTTTATAATGATGGATGGAAAGTGCAACTTGAAATATGCAGTGTACTCATACTAATTAAAATTGGTCAAATTCCTCTTAGATAATGTTGCATTATAGAGTAAAGACGCTACTATGTACTAGAGTATGAATTATAAGCAAGGCATACTCTAATTATGAGCTTAACATCTATAGGTGGTCACCCCAGCATTTTTAGGAAGTAGTAAAAATAGACCCCAAGAAAATAAGTGAACATTAACACACGTAGAGGAATCCAAATGATACAAGATTTTGAAAACTTTAAATAGACAATAATACATTTCCAATGAAACCTTACTCATAAACATTGAACTTTTGAGTAAGTAGAATCAAGCTCTCCAAATCTGCTAACTTTGGAAAAGATAACACAGAAAGGGAAAGTGAGAAAGATGTAGTTCAAATATGATTGTATTCAATTCTAAATCATAGTACAAGTACATAGAGTGATTATATACATTCCTTCAAGTCTCCCTGAGGCATTCCATGACTCTTAACATCCAAAATCAATTCAAAATCCTTATGGGAATAAAATTGTTTTTGACATGTCCTTTTTCCTACAATCTAGGAGATGAAAAAATCAATTATAAAAAAATGATTTGGAGTGTTGGTTGGAGATCAACCAATCGACTCATGGTTTAGGATTCATATTGAACTTCCAGATAATAAGCTAATGCTTATGGTTCATGAGAAATTGTTCAAGTGAATATACAAGGATAAATGTGAAGCCATCTAATTTTGCCTCATTAATAAAACTCATTCCAAGAAATATTCTTGGTTGTCCAAAATGAACCTTCATATTTAAGTATTTTGAAATCTTGTTGTCCTAATAGCTCCCCCTCAAGATAAAATTCTTGAGTCTTCTATGATTCTTTGTATACCTACAATAGTTTTTAGTCTACAAATTTTTACTCCATCTAGAGTTTTGGTCATCATATCTACAAGTTGTCTATTTGTTGGAACAAATGACACATCAATCTCCTTTGATAAGATTTTCTCTAATAAAATAGTAATGAACCTCTATATGTTTGGTTCTTACATGCTATGTAGGGTTTGCTGCTAGATGCATTGAACTCAAGCTGTCTCCAAAAATATGAGATTTGGAGCTCACAAATCATAAATATGTATACAACTCTTTCAACCATATAGCTTCCTATGTGGCTATTGTTAATCCTCTTTATTCAGCTTCAATTGAGGATAGCGCTACTATAGGTGCTTCTTAGAACTCCAAAACACAAGTTTAGATCCTTTAATCGCTAGAAATCATGATGTACTTCTCTTGTTATCCTTGGATCCTACTCAATCTGCATTTGAATATAATTTGAGATCCAAATCATATTTGTAAGACTAGAAAATAACTTCATTGGTAGTGCCTTTAAGGAACTTGATCACTTTTTTAGCTACATCCAATTGTGGTTTTCTTGGATAGTGCATAAATCGATAAGTACTCCAAGACTTTAGGATATATATGCCCTTTTATGTGTGTTATAAATTAGACTACCTACAAGACTTTGATATTCCTTCACATCTTTTATGTGTTCTCCTTCATAAACACTAGGTTTATGGTTTGTCTCCATTAGGTGTTGTTGCAAGTTTGGCATTATCCATTTTGAAATTGAAAAGTAGTCCTAAATATACCTTCTTTGAGTCAAGAACATCCCTTGATCTATATAGATAACCTACATGCCTAAGAACAATGTGAGTTCTCCAAGATCATTGATCTTGAATTCCACCTGCATGTGTTTCTTAATTCTTTCTATTCCAGTCATATCATCACATGTCATAATTATGTCATCTACATAGACACATAAATAGATAAATTCATCATGAATCCTTTTGATGAATGATGATGGATCTGCATTACTTGGCTTGAATCCTTGATCTTGCAAGTAGGTTACCAACCTATAGTTCCAATCTCTAGGGGCTTGTTTTAGACCATATAGGGCCTTATTAAGCTTGCAAACATAATGAGGATAACTAGGGTTTTCATAACTAGGGGGTTGTGATGTACATACCTCCTCACTATCCATCCATTCAGGAAACCATTCTTTAGATAAAATTGAAGTCTTTTACAATTCCTTGTAGCTACAACACTTAGGTGCATTCAAATGGTGGTCATCTTGGCCATAGGTGAGAAAGTTTCTTCATAATCTATGATGTGTATTTGAGCACATCCCTTAGCAACCAATCTTGCCTTATACCTACAAATAGAGCCAACTAAATTCCTCTTTAATTATACACCCATTTGCATCCTACTACCTTTGTGTTGGTTTGCATAGAACCAACTACCATGTGTCCATCTCTTTAGAGCTTTTATTTCCTCTTTCATGGCTCTCTCCTAGTTAGGGTTACTTTTGGCTTCTTCATAAGTAGAGGGTTCTTCTAAATTTGAATCTTTGGCCAAATAGATGGTATGTTTAGTTGCAAATGTTGAATCACAACGATACCTTTCAGGTTTTCTTCTTTCACTTGTTGATCTTCTAGGAGCATGTTTGGAGCATTCTCCACATTCATGCATCTAGCCTTTCCTCTAAATCTCCAGACTTTCTAATCTCTCTCTTTCTCATCTTGTTCATCTTTTAAATCACTTCTAGAGTCCTGCTCTTGTGCATCATGCTTACTATCTAATGTACTTCTAAATAGTTGGAGAGTGAGCATATGAATGAAGGACATGCAATGGATAGTTTTTTGACAAAGATAAAAGATTTGAAGGAGCAATTGATTTTTGCTAATGAAACCTTGCAAGATAGTTCACTTGTGTAGATTCTTCTTAATGGCCATCTAGATTCTTATTAGAGTTTTGATTCCAGTCTTTGATTGACGATGAAAGGTAATCTAATTTCCTTAATCTTTGAGGAGATGATATTTTGTTTTGCTATAAGAGGGTCACACTAAGTAGAACAAGTCAATTATATGTGCTGTAGATCAAGATTTTGTAACTACTTAGAAGGGAAAAGGTATATGGAGCTCATTTACTAGTAAGCAAAAATTTGCTAATGTTGCACAAACAAAGAAGGAAGACAAAGATCACAAGAAAAGAGAAAAGCATAAATAGTTTTGCAAGTATGGTAAGGAAAATGATAATTTCATAAAGAGTTGTGCTAAACTAGCTAGAAAAGGAGGCACAAAACAAAGAGGCTCAAATGGTTGTTTCAAAGGCCTCTACATCTTAAATGGAGCATGCTTATCTTGTTTAGAATGAAGAATGGACATTTACTACTATTTGCAGCTATGACACATCTTCTCATGCGTAATGTATTTCTCTAGTAGACTCTGATGTTTCGTACTTTGATAATAGTCCAAACAAACATATTACATCGCAATACAATTTCTTCACTTCACTTGAGCCTACCCCTATAGGGAATATTGTCACATGTGCTAACAAATCCTATTATCTTGTTATGGGAGCTCGAAAGATCATTCTGGCTACTAATGATGGTAGTTCTATCTTATTGTAAGTTGTCTTCTATGTGCCATGTATATCTTGGAATTTGAGGTATGTGAAAGTAGACAAAAATCACAAAGAAGAAGGAGAAGCTTGGAGCACAACACACAATGCTGAATGTGTTACCAAGTGAATGTTAAAAGATATGTAACCCATTAGGGTTATGGGAAAATATACAAGTTGGGAGAAAAAAACCTCCTCAAGAGGGATAAAAGTGCCACAACAGTCCCTAAGTTTGTTCATACAGACCGCTACCAAAATATATCAACAATTAATCCCCCGAGAATGATGCAGTGAACAAGCAGCTAGCACTCATGTATAAGAAAGCTCCAATCTATGTGGAAAGAGATCAATCCACAAAAGGAAGTAAGCCGAGAGCTTTGCAGAAAGCTTAAAACTTCACCCAAAGCATAGCCTTTGTGAAAAGATCTACAATGTTATCCGGTGTGGGCATATATGCCATTTTGATCTCTCCAATGGAGAGCCCCTCCCTGACATAATGATAATGCACCTCAATGTGCTTTGTGTGAGCATGGAACAAAGTGTTCCTCGTAACTACCAATGCACTCTAACTGTCAATGAAGATGGTGGTGGTAGAAGATCAACGAACACCCAAATCATCCAAAAGGCATCTAAGCTAGACAAACTCAATGGTCATTGTGAAAGCTGCACTATACTCAGCCTCACAAATAGAAGTGTCCACAGTAGGCTACTTCTTGCTCAACCAAGATATGCATTAGCTACCAAGCATGAAGCAAAAAAACTAGTGGACACACGAGTGTCATAGCAACTAGCCCAAGCAGAAGGGATTAAACAATCCAAGTAGTGGGGTACGACTCAAGTAGTGAAAGATGTGCTTAACCACCTCACAATGCTTGACACCTAGGCAATGCATAGAGTTGCTCATCTGTGAGATAACAAATTGCATATTAGGACACGTTATGCATACATAAATCAAGCATCCAACAACTTGTTGATAGGGAACAACATCAAATGCATCTCCAACATCATGAAGACTCAACTTTAAACCTATCTCCATAGAAGTGGCAATAGGTTTGCAATGTTTAAGGCCAAAACACTACAATAATGTGTCTATATATTTTGTTTGACATAGAGCTATTCCACCATTAACTTGCATAAATTGAATGCCCAAATAATGATGCAAATGCCCAAATTTGATATCTCAAATGAGGCATGTAAATCATCCTTAAAATCAGCAATATGTTTCTCAGTAGGACAAGTGAGTAGCATGTCATCAACATAGACAACAATGATCAAAAGCACATTAGTTGCACACTTGACATATAAGGTGCTCTTAGTTGGACTATTCTCAAAACTATGTGCAATCAAGTAGGCATGTATCTTTTCATACCAAACACATGGTGCTTGATTCAAACCATATAATGCCTTTCTCAACCTGCACACTTTCTTTTCATGCCCATTTTTCACAAAACTAGAGGCTTGAAAAACATATACTTCTTCATGTGAGTCACCGATTAGAAATACAATTTTTATGTCCAAGTGATGTATATTCCAACTATGATGGTGTTAATATATTTAGGTAGTGATGTCTGTGAACATACTAGCACCACTGGGGCACATTTTTCCCTCTTTAGGAGGTTTTTTCCCCGACTTGTATATACACATATAACCCTAATGGGTCACTAATCTTTGTACATCCTAGTGGTAATACATTCACTATTGTGTGTTGTGCTCCAAGCTTCTTCTTCTTCTTTGTGTTGTTCACGTGCTTTCGTAGACCTCAAACTCCAACAAATGATATCAGAGCAAGTCGTCACTTCATCTAAGGCATCATCAACACCCCTTTAATCATAGTCTTAGAATTACATAAAAATTGATGAGCATACTCAGGGCAATTAGGAGTTCAAAACTGCTTTGCTCTGTCATGGCAAAATCGCAATCTGAGCTCATTTCGGCCTCTGAACACACTACCAAAGTACTTGTGCAAGAATTTTTATCTTTGCCAAAGATATATACAAGTTTTGTTTTGCCAATATAACCACCTCAAAGTCTGTGATAGGTTTAGCAAAACTTGACAAGGTAGTTTTGTTCAACTTTTTGAGATACAATCATTTTTCTGCATCATGGTATTTTAGTCAGTGGCCATGGCTCAAAGCAGTGGTGTATTCTATATGTTGGTTATTGAGGATAAGTTGGACGGTACCAATTACCCATTATGGGATTATATGATGCATCATGTATTGGTTGCAAAAGCCTTTATAGTAGGCAAAGAATGAGGCTCCTATTGGTTACCTCTAAAAACAGTTGGAGAGTGAGCACATGAATGAAGGAGATTCCATGGAGAGTTTTTTAATAAAGATCAATGATTCCAAGGAGTAGATGAAGTCTTGCCTGGCAGTTCACTTGTGCAAACTCTTTTAAAGAAAACAAAAAAGCAAAAATTGTTTTAAAATACTATAAAGGAAATTATCATTGTCAGAAAGAGATGTTCAAAACTAGCTACAAAAGATCCAAAGAAAAAGAGATTGGAATGGTTGTTGCAAGGGTCTCTACACCCAAAACAGAGTCTGCTAATCTTGTGTAGAATGAAGAATAGGCATTTACAGCAGTTTGCACGTATGACCCATCTTTTCATGAACAATGTAAGTATGTAGTAGACTCAGATATTTAGTACTTTGATAGTGGGACAATCAAACATAATCTCAAATGGTATCCTCTCTGTCCAAACTTGAGGCACATGGTAAACATATTTGTGAAAGCTATATTTTGGGCAAAATGTAGCATTCCTCCTTTCCAAAAGATAGTTCGATTCGAGCTATTCAAAAATTGCATCTTGTTCATAGTGATGTTTGTGGTCCTATATAGACACCTTCTTTTGGGAACTATCTTGACTTCGTGACTTTCATTGATGCTTTTTCCAGGAATGCATGGGTATATACATTGAAAGAAAATTTCGAAGTCTTTATGTGCTTCAAACAGTTTTTTGTTTTGGTCAAAAATTTTTCAGCATGTAAAATAGGCACCCTCCCTTGTAGGCGCAAAAGTAATGGTTGGTGGATCAGATCAACTACTGGAATTAGGTGCACGCTGGGTGCTTGGAGCAAGCTCAGGTACAATGGAGACTCATGGTGTAGTGGACTCTCAAAAGGCATATATAAACTCAAGAAAGGCTTATAGTATCATCAACTTTTCATAGTTTGTAAGTCAATGTGATAAGCTTAAAGCAATGAAAACGTTTTCTCTTAATCAAAGAAATGTTTTATGATAGATTTATGATAAACCTAGTTCATTGTTTTTCAATTAAATGCACATCCGAACATTTGATCTTTTGCTTTCAAGAGTACAACTCTAACCATTTCGCAAACATATTTTGTAGCTAAAATTCGTTTTAAGCCAATCATAAAACATGCGCACTTTCCAAAACCTCATAATAAGTTTGCCTTTATTGAAATATGCGTATTAGCCACAAATTCTCACGCTAAAATTATATTTCTTTATTTTAAAGGACCAACCAGTTTGAGAAGTACTAAATCCGAGGACTTAATTTCTCACAAGATCTTCGTATATAAAGGTTTCTAATAATGACTCTTACTGGTAAGTCGATGGGAACCTTTAGTTATATGTATTAGTGAGTTGAATTAACAAAACTTCAGTCTTAAACGACATCAAACGTTTTTGATAAATTAACATTAAATCCAAACTCCCGTTTAGTTTTTAACGCTTTTGTCATCAAAATGACTGACCATAAATGATCAAGAGCAGCGCACACTCCTGTTTTCTGATCAGTGGTCGTTAATTTCACAAAGATTTGGGGGCATAATCATTAATCAGCACTTGCTATTTTCCCATTCGAAGCCAACAACCTTGACACCCAGAAGAGAAGGAGAAACACTGTTTGCATGTTAGCCACTCACTCTTTCGATGGAGCTTTTAAAAGAGATCGGTTCAGAGAAGCATTCGAGTTTATTCCTATTGTGCATGCATTTAAATATTGATTGTCTTCAGCATTTCTATTGTCTGCCTACTATGCCTTATTGTCAAATAAACCATGCATCAGAAAGAAGCAATGTATTTTCGAGCATTTAATTCAGTTCATATCGGATGCCACTATACCTCAGCTCGCTTTTCTTTTGCCAAAGTCTATGTAAATGGGTATGATGACCATCTGTACAGGCATGCTACAAAGAGGTCGTGAGAGCTCCGTGCGAAATCATCAGTACATGGTGAAGCTGGATGTATTGGGCAACAGATGGGCGATTGTCAGAGATCTTCAAAGCATGCTTGAATTCTATTAGATGAATCACATGCAACAATTGCGGGTGGAGAGACAAAAAAACTCATCAACGTTAATCAACATATATTTTGTGCGTGCATCAATTGATCAAAACCTGTGTATAACTTCACAGCTAGTAGACTTCATGAGGAGAGTAGAGGGAGCAAGCAATCCTTCCTCCAAATTTAACCATTCATCCCTTCCATGCTATCCCGTGTACCCGCTCTGCCTTTCACGCAGCATGATCGCCACTCCCCTCAGATATGTCGATTCCTTCCCTTTTATCCTCTCCTCTTTTAGCGGTTATCTTCGATGGCTCTGCCTGCCTCCACCATGATCACTAATGACCACCCGCACCCCCTATTCTGAGCTGCTCGCCATCTTTTTTCTTTTCGCGGCCTCCCTTCTAGAGCTCTCTGCATTCGATAATAACCTGCTATCTTTCCCGGGAACAATGAACTGCCCTCCTTTTTCTCTCTGTGTTAACAGGTCCTTTCTGCATACCCATGCACACTGCCCCTCCACCATCTACTTCCATCTGTCCTTTGGCTAGAACGATCTTCTTTTCTTTTCTTTACTCGAACTGCCCTCCATATTCCGATTGCATGTGTCAACTTGAAGTCCTCTGAGCATTTTCACTCAAATCATGGCCCGGATAGACATTACACCAAGGACCATGGAGCCTTTCTCCACTTGGTCTTCAACAAATAGCAAAACCCAAGAATAGAACACAAACGTCATATATCCTTTGAACTACTAAATAATGGTTCCTACTTCCATGTGCGCATTTCTTCTATGCTCATATCGCGTCCTAATATTATCTGCCTCCCCTTTGCATATCATGTCAATCCATCAAGATTGCTCGCATATACTACGTTCATCCTTCAAATAGAATTTTGAATGTTCTTTCTGTCAAAGATCATGCTTTAATAATTGTCTCTATTAATGAATTTAGGAGAGGTGATCTCTCCGACACCGTTTTGATTGAGGGGGGGAATATATGTCTTCTGACGTTAATGCATTTTTGGCTGAACATGGGATAAAACACCAGTGTATAGTGCCATATACACCTCAATAGAATGGGTTTGTTGAAAGGAAGAACACATCACTCATAGAGATGGTGAGGTGTATGGTCAAGAGTCAAGCGCTACCACATAGTTTCTAGCTTGAGGCTATTATGTGAGCACCATATGTACTTAATATGTACTAAAGCATTGCAGTCTATGACTCATATGAGGCTTGCATGGTCACAAGCCATCTATTACTCATCTAAGTGTCTTTGGTTATTTGGCATATGCATTAGAGCGTGAAAAACAATGTAGGAAATTGGATGATAAAGCAATGAAATGTATTTTTATTGGGTATAGTTCTAAAAGCAAAGGCTCTTGTTTGTATCGTCTAGAGACTAAAGGCATTCTGGTTAGTTGTGATGTTGTTTTTGTGGAAGATTTGATTCAGCCATCACTCTCATGTACTAAGGAGACATCAATTAGCTCCAAAGATATGTATGACACTTTGTTGCCTCTTTTTACAGGTGGACAACCTAGTGCTAGTCCAAATGAGGCAATTTCTTAGCCTTTACAAGTTTCATCTGATGATGCAGATCATTCATCTCTGATGCAGATTTACATGATGCACTTGTTGATGAGAAAGGTGATATTGAGGAGGAAAAAACTATGCCAAAATGGCTGGTGCAGATTTTGCAAGCTAGTAAATTAGATGCACCTCTATCATATCATACACATTCTAGCTTTCATAGTGCTCCTTTTGCATCAAATTTGTTATGCTATGGCCGCCGCTAGTCTTTATGATGAGAATGAGCCTATTTCGTTTGATGAAACAAAAAATTCTAAAAATTGGATGGCTGCTATGCAATCAAAATATGATGCTATCATGAAAAATGGTACCTAGTCTTTATATGACTTACCTCCTAGCAAGAATGATATTGGCTCTAAGTGGGTATACAAGATTAAGCATAAGCCTAATGGAACAATTGACAAGTATAAGAATAGGGTTGTTGTAAAGGGTTATGCTCAAGAAAGAGGCATTGATTTTGATGAGTCCTTTGCTCCTACAAGCCGAATGACTATTGTTCGTAGCATTCATGCACTTGCGGCTCATCATGGTTGGAACATACATGAGTTGGACATTAAAATTGCATTTTTGAATTGTGAATTGTGTGAAGAAGTGTATGTTTTTTAGCCCCGTGGTTTTGTGCAGAAAGGACATGAGAACAAAGTTTGTAGGTTGAAAAAGGCATGATATGGTTTGAAGCAAGCACCACATGCTTGGTATGAAAAGATACATGACTACCTAATTGTGTATGGTTTCGAGAATAGTCCAACTAAGAGCACCTTATATCTTATGCATGCAAATGATGTGCTTATGATCATTGTTGTCTATGTTGATGACATGTTGCTCACTTGTCCTCATGAGAAGCATATTGTTGATTCTAAGACTGATTTGCATGCCTCATTTGAGATGTTCGATTTGGGGCATTTGCATCATTACTTGTGCATACCGTTTATGCAAGTTGATGGTGGAATAGCTTTGTGTCAAACAAAATGTATTAACACATTATTGTAGCATTTGGCCTTGAAGGTTGCAAATCTATTGCCACTCCAATGGAGAAAAGTTTACGATTGATTCTTCATGATGTTGGAGATGCATTTGATGTTGTTCTCTATCAACAAGCTACTGGATGCTTGATTTATCTATGCATTAATTGACTAGATATTAAGTTTTCTATCTCATAGATGAGCAAGTTTATGCATTGCCTAGATGTCAAGCATTGGCAAGCGGTTAAGCGCATTTTTCACTACTTGAGTGGTACCCGGATACTTGGATTGTTTTATCCCAAGGCGAGATCTCTACCACCATATCTGTGAAGAGAGATGGTGGATGCAATCCAAAGATGAGTTGGTACTGCTACAACCAGCTTCACACCAGCCAACTGAGACTTCAGAGATGATTAGAAGACCCTTTGAGCTTCCTAAATCCACCAAAATATCAGCCAATTACTTTGGAACATGTATCCCAAAAGTTTAAGTCAAGACAGACAAGTTGCGAAATGACTAGCTCCCAAAACTTGCTATTTTTGGACATACACCTGCTGGAAAAAATGAACAGTGCTCTCAACCTGGAAGGAATTAGAAAAATTCCTTTTGGGCATAGCAAATAGACTTAGCAAGATTCCCAATCCAAGTTAAAACACTTCAAATGATGGACTGAGCACTGAGAACAAGTTTCATCAATTTTTGGAACATGCCCACCATTCTCGGGGCTCTACAGAGATAGACCAGTGAGCAGTAAAATGCAGATATATCCAAAATTATAAATTCAATGACTTTGAAAATTGATATGCAGAAACTAGACAATAAGAGCTATCCAACGCACATTACGTCACTGAAAAAGGTTCAGTAGAACTTGAGATATGACCTTCTGAAGTTATTGCTCTAAGTGAGTATAGCAGAGAACAAAACAGAGAAGTAGATGATAATAAATGTATAGATTCACATATGATTACAACCACATTGGCAATGAATCTTTGCACAATGGGAGTTGAATGATAGAGCTATGGATTAAGCTCTTCAATCTCTACAAAATGACATGAAGTGGTCACGTACAAGGATTGCTAATCGCCTCTTCCTTCTTGCTCGTTTTATAGCTATTCTTGGAGGGAGTTTTAAATTCGAATTCGAATGGCTCCACCTAAAAGTGATCCTCAAAGTTAGGAGAGATTCCCTAAGCTCTAAATTTTGTGGTTTTAGGTAGTTAGAGCCACGAATTTGCTTTTACATCATGGATGGGGTAATCCATCCTTTTCCTTTTTTCTTTTTCCATTTACAAGAGATAAAATGTACTCTTTTACAAGAGGTGTTCATATGACTAGTCATGTGACTTACAAATGAGGATAATATCAAGCATGTAGGCTTGGGTAAAATGCACCAACAGCTCCCCCTCAAGCCTAACGTGCTTGGCCTCCAAATAAGTCTTCAATTGTCCTTGATTTCCTGCAAGCCAATCATCAACTTGAATCTACTTAACTTTGTACCATCAAGAGCTTTAGTCAACATGTCTGCACATTGCATATCTGTAGAGACATAGGATAGTTGAATATCCTTGCTCATTAGCTTCTCCCTTACATAATGGTAGTGGACTTCAATATGCTTGGTTCTAGCATGGTATACTGGATTAGCTGCTAAATGTAGTGAGCTTGTGTTGTCACCAAAAATGTGAGGTGTTGAAGAATGAAGTCCAAGATCTGTGTACAAAGACTTTAACCACATGATTTCTTGAGTTGCATTAGCCAAACCTCTATATTCTGCTTCAGTAGAAGATAATGCCACGGTTGGTTGCTTCTTCGTTGACCAAGAAATGATTTTTGAACCTGCAAATGATATATACCCTGATGTGCTTCTTCTATCATCTTTAGATCCGGCCCAATCTGCATCTGAGTAGACCTTTAGCTCAATATCTGAAGTATATGAATAGAACAAACCTTCATTCATGGTTCCCTTTAGGTACTTGAGGACTCTCTTGGCCGCTTCCATATGTGGTCTTCTCGGCTTATGCATAAACTGACTCAATATGCTAACACTATAGCATATATCCACCCTTGTGAGTGTTGCATAGTTCAAACTTCCAACCAAGCTTTGATAGCTTGTGATGTCTTCAATTGGCTCTCCTTCATAAGCACTAAGCTTATGATTTTGCTCCATAGGTGTACCTGCACACTTGGTATTTTCCATCTTGAACTTGACGAGCATGTCATGGACATACTTCCTTTGTGTGATGTATATACCTGAATCTGTGTAGACCAACTCGAATCCAAGAAAATAAGTGAGTGGTCCGAGGTCACTTATTTTGAACTCCTCCTTCATTTGACTCTTTACCTGTTTGATTCCTTCAAGATCATTGCCTGTGATAATAATATCATCAACATACACACATAAATAGATCACTTCATATCCATTCCTCTTTATGAACAAAGAGGTATCCGCCTTGCTAGCTTTGAATCCTTGGTCCTGCAAATAAGTCACCAATCTGAAATTCCAAGCTCTTGGAGCTTGCTTCAATCCATACAAAGCTTTCTTTAGTTTGCATACATAGTTAGGATGATGTGCATCCTCATATCCAGGAGGTTGTGCCATATACACTTCCTCAGAAATCCATCCATTCAAGAAAGCATTCTTTACATCAAATTGATAAAGATTCCAATTTCTAGATGCAGCAAGACTAATGAGAACCCTAATTGTAGGCATTTTTGCAACAGGAGAGAAAGTCTCCTCATAATCAATACCATGGGTTTGAGCAAACCCTTTAGCAAATAACCTTGCTTTGTGTCTATTTATACTTCCATTTGGATTCCTCTTGATTTTGTATATCCATCGAGATCCGATTATCTTCATAGATGGCTTGTTAGGTACAAGCTCCCAAGTGTCATTCTCCTTCAAGGCTTCCATTTCTTCATCCATTGCATCTCTCCAAGCTTTCTTGCTTTGTGCTTCTTCAAATGTGGTAGGTTCTTCATTGGTTGAATCCTTTGCAATGTAGATTGAGTGCTTGGTGACCAAAGAAGTATCATAACCAAACCTCTCTAGTTTCTTCTCCCTTGAAGACCTTCTAAGTGGTTGATGTGAGCTCTCAGGTCCATATGTAGCATCCTGCATCTTTGCTTTTCCTTTGTTCTTCCATAGCTTTAGTCTTTCCAAGTCTTCTAGGTAAATCTCCGAATCACTTTCTTCAATCTACTTTGGCTCCTTTGGTTGAAGTGATGGAAAATCTTCATCCAAGTCATAAGGCAGCTTCACTTTCCTGTCATCATCAAACCATGATTTGTTTTCATCAAAAATTACATCTCTACTCACAGAAAATCCTTTATTGGTTGGATTGTACAATCTATATCCTTTTTGGTTTTGATCATAACCAATGAATACACACTTCTCTTCCTTGGGATCCAATTTCCCTCTTACTTGAGAAGGAATGTGAGCATAGGCTAAGCATCCAAAGATTTTGCAATGCTCTAGACTAGGTCTTCTTCCATTCCACACTTCATATGGAGTGGTTCCATCTAGTGACTTAGATGGAAGTCTATTTATGAGATATGTGGCTGTAGACACAGCCTCTGCCCATAGGTAGTTTGGCAATCCCTTTTCGTTGAGCATGTACCTTGCTGCTTCGACAATAGCTCTATTCCTCCTCTCTGCTACACCATTGAGTTCAGGTGTATACCTTGTAGTGACTTCCCTTTTAATGCCTCTTTCATGCAAGAAGGCATCAAATTCAGAAGAGAAGTATTCTCCTCCACCATCTAATCCGAGTCGTTTCAAAGTCCTACCTGTTTGGTTTTCAACAAGAGCAATATACTTCTTAAAGCAATTAAAAACTTCATCCTTGTGCTTCATGAAAAACAAAATGGTCCACCTGCTACAATCATCTATGAAAGACACATAATATCTTGAGCCTGATATAGATGGCTCCTTACTTGGACCCCACACATCCGTGTGCACTAGATCCAAAGGATTTTGATACATATATCCTTTCTTATTGAAAGGTTGTCTATGAGCCTTGCCGAGTTGACAAGCTTCACACTTATAAATCATGTGTTGCCTTGTGATATTAGGCAAACCAAGTACACTTTGGTCCCTGCAAATCTGTTTGAGTGTCCTCTCACCAATGTGAGCAAGCCTTTTGTGCCATATCTCCAACTCTGTTAGAGTTTGAGATCCATAGCTAAACAAAGCTATGTTCTTTGTATCTTCCACTTCAAAAGTGAAAAGCCTTCCTGTCTTTTCTCCTTTGGCAATCCTTCGAAAGCCTTTCCTTGGGTCTTCAACATATGCTCCAAATCGATTGAATCTAACCTGCAATCCTTTTTCAACAATCTGTCCAACACTTATTAAATTTTTGGTAATTGTAGGGACATACAAGACTTTGCTTAAGAGGTTCATATTCCCATCTGATGTCTTCACATTACCTATCCTCTCCACTGAGTGCTTTGTATCATCTCCTATCTGCACTTCATGCTTGTTATGAGGATCTTCCAAAAATCAGAAAGTAAAGCCACATTTCCTGCTACATGGTTCGAGCATCCCGAATCAATGTAAAATATGTGATCATCATCCTTACCCTTCTTCGCTGATAGATTCATAATCAATAATGAATCTTCTTGACTTTGGTCCTCTGCATAGTTATTGTAATCTCTTCTTCCTCTATGGCCACTTTCATAGTTGTTGTTGTTGTTGTAATTGTTGTTGTAGTAGTAGTTGTTGTAGCCTCCATTGTATCTACCTCTATTTGATCCATAGCCACCTCTATTGAATCCTCTTCCTCTTGAGTTCCTTGGATTCCTGAAACATTCTTCAGTAGTATGATTAGATAAGCCACATATATTGCAAGGTTGAGATGATTGGAATCTCCCCTTGCCTTGCTTTCCACTTCTGCCTCTTCCTCTAGCTCTTCCTCTACCTGCATCTTCCTATTCTTTGACTTTTCCTTGACCTTAGCTTTATCAGAATATAAGGCAAAAGTTTGATTACCTCTTGAGGACTCACCACCTTTGCTAATCTTTGCTTCATGAGTGAAGAGTTGGCCCATGAGTGTGTTGAGGTCGGGTACATGCATATCCATGTATAAATCCATGGCTGTTGTGAATGACTCCCACTTGTCGTCTGCTTTGATTCCATTCATGATTTGTCTTATGATTTGCTCCTCTTCAATTACCTCTCCAATGCTTCCAAGTTGGTCGAAAATCTCCTTCATCTTTGTGACATAATCAGTCACATTTTGCTTCGGGCTTTTCTTTATTGTTGTGAACTCCATCCACAATGGGTTCTTCCTTGCTCGAGTGTTGGAAGAGAAGAAAGAAGCAAGTGCATTCCAGGTCTCTCTTGATGTCTTGCATCCCTTGACATGAGGTAAAAGAAAATCAGAGATTGAGTTTAGAATATAGGACCTTGCAAGTGCATCCTTCGAACACCAATTCGAAAGTCCTTCCACTTCTTCATGTGATGGTTGCCCTTTGTTCCTCATGGTTGGCATTGCTTCATCTCCGGATATGAATCCATATAGATTCCTCCCTTGAAGGTAAGCCTCCATCCTTAGAGACCATGCCGGGTAGTTGTTTCAATCCAATTTGTCAATTGTTGATGGAAATCCATCTCCCATGTTGCTTGACTATGCTCTGATACCACTGTGAAGAGAGATGGTGGATGCAATCCAAAGATGAGTTGGTGCTACTACAACCAGCTTCACACCAGCCAACTGAGACTTCAGAGATGATTAGAAGACCCTTTGAGCTTCCTAAATCCACCAAAATATCAGCCAAGTACTTTGGAACATGTATCCCAAAAGTTTAAATCAAGACAGACAAGTTGCGAAATGACTAGCTCCCAAAACTTGCTATTTTTGGACATACACTTGCTGGAAAAAATGAACAATGCTCTCAACCTGGAAGGAATTAGAAAAATTCCTTTTGGGCATAGCAAATAGACTTAGCAAGCTTCCCAATCCAAGTTAAAACACTTCAAATGATGGACTGAGCACTGAGAACAAGTTTCATCAATTTCTAGAACATGCCCACCATTCTCGGGGCTCTGCAGAGATAGACCAGTGAGCAGTAAAATGCAGATATATCCAAAAGTATAAATTCAATGACCTTGATAATTAATATGCAAAACCTAGAGCAGTAAGAGCTATCCAACGCACGTTAAATCACTAAAAAAGGTTCAGTAGAACTCGAGATATGACCTTCTGAAGTTACTGCTCTGAGTGAGTATAGTAGAGAACAAAAGAGAGAAGTAGATGATAATAAATGTATAGATTCACATATGATTACAACCACATTGGCAATGAATCTTTGCACAATGGGAGTAGAATGATAGAGCTATGGAGTAAGCTCTTTAATCTCTACAAAATGACATGAAGTGGTCACATACAAGGCTTGCTAATCGCCTCTTCCTTCTTGCTCCTTTTATAAATATTCTTGGAGGGAGTTTTGAATTCGAATTCGAATGGCTCCACCTAAAAGTGATCCCCAAAGTTAGGAGATATTCCCTCAGCTCTAAATTTTGTGTTTTTAGGTAGTTAGAGCCACGAATTTTCTTTTACATCATGGATGAGGTAATCCATCCTTTTCCTTTTTTCTTTTTCCATTTACAAGAGATAAAATGTACTCTTTTACAAGAGGTGTTCATATGACTACTCATGTGAATACAAATGAGGATAATATCAAGCATATCAAGCATGTAGGCTTGGGTAAAATGCACCAACAATATCTACATGCTTTTTGTGACTCTGACTCGAATGGTTGCTATGACACTCGTGTGTCCACCAGTGGTCTTTGTTTCATGATTAGTAGCTCATGTTTATCTTGGTTGAGTAAGAAGCAGCCTACTTCAGACACTTCTAGTTGTGAGGATGAGTATAGGGTAGCTTTCACAGCGACTGTTGTGTGTGTGTGGCTTGGATTCCTTATGATTGATTTAGGTGTTGTTCAGTCTTCTACCACCACCATCTTCACTGATAGTGAGAGTGCATTGGCACTTATGAGGAACCATGTTGGAAGAGATGGATGGATACCTCAAGGAAGTGAGGTGGTACTAGCAAAACATGCTTTGTATCTACCCTATTTCACTTCAGGGTTATGTAGTTGGCCCTCATATCTTGAAAATGACACCAAATAATCACCCATGTACTTTAGAGATGATGCTTCAAAAAATCTGATCAAAACAGATAACTTTGCAAATAGCTAGTTCAAAAACTTGCTATTTTGGTCATGACACCTACTGGATATTTTGCTTAGTTCTCACAGTACAATAGAAATTAGGAAACTTCCTTTTGATGGTATCTAATTACCTTAGATAGCTACTGATTCCAAGTGGAATCACTTAAAATGATAAACCTTACACTGAGCAATCACTTTAGAGATATGCTTACCCCCAACTTCTTAGGAACTGAACAGAGAATGACCAGAGAGCTCTTTGATGCGGATTTCTCCTAATTGGCTGAACCAAATGCTTTCAAAATTTAACAAATTATAATAGACTTTGAGTTGGTTTCAATAAGCTATAGAACATGAAAATTGATCGAGAGATCACTGAGATATGGTCATCACAAGAACACTATTCTAAGTAGACATAGCTGAGAGATGAACAGAGATTATCAATGATGTAGTGTATTATAGAACAATGATGTACATGATCATTGGCATAGAGATGATGCCCAACGATAGTAAGAAGAGCAAGCTATGGTGTAAGCCACTCAACCTCTACAATTGATTAATAATAAGCTCAAGAATGGGGGCTCCTAAGCCGCGAGATTACAAGTCCTTCTTATAGATGTTTTATCTCCAAGTTTGAATTTGAATTCAAGCTTGGCTTTACCTAAAAGTTCTCCCCCAAGTTAGGAGATATTCTCTCATTGGAAAAACTTGTAGCATATTATTCTCCTAACTCCACGAGTTTATTGGCTTTACAAAATTCTTAATGGTTTAACCATTTACACATGGTAAATGATCCAAAGTTACAAGGAATGATTCCTATACTTCATTAAGTAATTGTACATTCTTCCTTCCATGCGTAGCCAAGCATGAAGGCTTGAGTATTTTGCACCAACAGCTCCCCCTCAAGCCAAACATCTTGGCTTGTACTTCTTTAAGAGTCTTCTTGAATGTCTTGCAATCCAATCATGGATTTGAACCTGCAAAGTTTAGTACCACCAAGTGCTTTGGTCAATAAATCTACACATTGCATATTTGTGGACACATATGCCAATTGAATCTCCTTGCTCAATAGCTTCTCTCTAACATAGTGGTAATGTACTTCTATATGATTGGTTCTTGCATGATAGATAGGATTGGCTACAAGATGAAAAAATCTTGTATTATCACCAAAGATCATAGGTGAGTGAGTGTGAAGTCCCAAATCTGAATATAGCAATCTAATCCAAATTGCTTCTTGAGTAGCATTGGCTAATCCCCTGTATTCAACCTCTATTGAAGATAGAGCAATAGTAGGTTGCTTCTTGGAAGACCATGAAATGGGCTTATCACCTACAAAAAAATATAATCAAAGGTACTCCTTCTGTCATCCTTACAACCTGCCCAATCTACATCTGAGTAAAAGTCAAGATGATATCATCAACATACACACATAAATATATCATCTCTGAATTACTTCTCTTGACAAACAAAGAAGAATCTACTTTGCTCATCATAAATCCTTGATCTTGAAGGTATGTAGTTAACCTATGGTTCCATGCCCTAGGTGCTTGCTTCAATCCATAAAGAGCTTTGTTCAATTTGCACACATAATTTACCTTGCTTCGGTCTTCATATCGAGGAGGTTGAGCCATGTAAACCTCCTCTAAAATCCAACCATTAAGGAACGCATTTTTCACATCCAATTGGTACTATTCCAATTCCTAGATGCAACCACACTTACCAATACTATGATGGTCGGCATTTTAGCCAAAGGTGAAAATGTCTCTTCATAATCAACCCCTTGGGTTTGTGCAAAACCCTTAGCCACAATTCTAGCTTTATACGTGTTTATGGATCCATCTGAGTTTCTCTTGATTTTGTAAATCCATCTAGAACCAATTACCTTCATTGATGCCTTCTTGGGTACTAGCTGCCAAGTATCATTCTCTTGGAGTGCTTCTATTTCTTCATCCATAGCTTCCTTCCAGTATTCTGCCTTGGTCTTTGCTTCTTCATATGTAGAAGGCTCTTCAAGTGATAAATCTTTAGAAAGATAAATGGAATGCTTAGTGACTAATGAAGTATCATACCCATATCTGATTGGCTTCTTGATCTCCCTTTGTGATCTCCTTAGAGCTTGGTTGGATGATTCAGGTAAGCCTTCCAACCTCTTCATTTTGGCTTTTCCCTTTGGTTTCCATGCTTTGAATTCCTCTAAGTTGATGGTGTCCTAATCATCTGATTTGATGTCTTCAAGTTGTATTGGCTCCTCCTTGGTGAGACTTGGACATTCCTCTTCCAAGTCATATGGCAATTTGACCTTCTTGCATTCACTTTCAAACCAAGAATCATTCTCATCAAAGACAACATCTCTACTGACCATAAATCCTTTGTTGGATGGATTATAAAACCTGTATCTTTTCTGATTTGATCATACCCTATGAATACGCATTTCTCTACCTTGGGGTCTAGCTTACCTCTAATTTGAGATGGAGCATGCACATAAGCAACAGATCCAAATATCAAGTGATGGCCTCCTACCATGCCATGCTTCATATGGGATCATCCCATCAAGCGATTTGGATGGCAACCTGTTAATAAGATAAGTGGCAGTAGGTACTGTTAACAACCTACTACGATAAATCAACTCCAGGGTTCTTAGGATGGTCAGGGGTCTGTATTATAGAGGCCTTATGTGTATTTTCCCAGATAAAACATTCACTCCACTATGTTATTCATCGCTTTAATCTGACTATTTCCGAGTAGACTTGTAACTAGTAATTTCATCACCAAACTTTTTAACATGTGTGTCCTTTTCAATTACATTTTCCAATAATCACAATTACATTCTGATGGCCTAACATTGGTACGCATGGTGGACTTGAGCCCAGAATTGGTTAAGTACAAAAAATAAATAAGAGTCATCGACGATCCCTTGAATATACATAGCACAAGCTAATTTAAAAGTATGCAAAATCTTCTGTTTCAAGGACTCTAACATCTCCTGGAGAACGTGCGGTTCTACCAAATGAGCATCTATGCGCATCGAATTGGAAGCAATGACTTGAAAAAGCAAAATTTCACTTTGATTCTACAAAAAAACCTCTTGTAAATAGAAGTCATTGGCGATGGCAGTATCTCTCAGTAACTTGGCATCAGCAATCTCTGCATCTATTCATGAAAGATGATCTTGCTGAATACCAAGTTGCTTTTCTCGGCGATCGAACTCGTTCTGCTAAAACTGCATTGTCCGAAAAGAATCTTAACTCTCCTTCTGAATCACTTTGATTTCTTTCTTTAGCTTAACTATATGACCAATCTCTTCATCGAACACTTGACCTTTTTGGAACAACTCTTCTGTAACCTTCCTCAGTTCTAATTCACCATGTAGTACCTTGTCAGAGAGTATTGTAGAAGCTTGTTGGATTTCAGCAAGGTGGGTGCAAGTATTAGCCAACTCACAATCAAGAGTGTTCATTGCATCGTCTTTATCAATCAATGCCTGCTTGAGAAGAGCGATCTCCACATCTTTAGCTCAATAATCTCATCCTTCACGGTAACTTGTTCTTGTGATAAGAATTCATTGGCTCTGATCACCAAAACCTCTTCCTACAGGGGAGCGATATCAACCTCTAACATATCAACTTTTGATTGATATTCAATGCACAGGGACTGTTGGGCATCATGCAATTGAGTGGGGAGGTTCTTGGATAAGTGGAGAAGGAAGTCATTGATCTAGGCTAATTGTTCAAACACATCCGGTACTAAAAAAGTTGATAGCAGTTGAGAAGGTTTTACCAAAACTATAGCAGAAGATGAAGGGTGAGAATAATCAGGTGAAGAGGGTATAGGGCGATAGTGGGATACCTCCACCGAATGAATAGGGGAGGAAGGGCGTACCGAGGAACTGGGGGGTAAAGGAGCCTGAGAAGGGGAAGGAGGAGGGGTTACCAGATGTTCTGTATTGTTACCGTCAGTGATGGATTTCGGTGGAGATGGAGGCACATTGGAATCACCTCTGTCCAGCTGGGCTTCCTGGTGAACAAGGGAGTCAGTGATCACGTCCTGCATGGTTTGATGGGCCATCTCAACAACCGTCTCTTTTGGCGCTATGTCTGGGATGACCTTCTGTTGCTTGTCTGCCATCTCGGTATGTTGAACATCTTCCATAACCATGTCTTGAATGTTCTTGTCCTTACGCAAGGGTGGGGCTGAAGACGCATGCAATGATGAAGCTGTGTCCTGAAGAAGTAACTGACGAGAAGAGGCGTGAACTTGGCTCTAAGAAGGGTCGACCTTCTTGTGTTTCTCCTGGAAGAATTCAAAAAAGATCTTCATTATCATCATCATCATCACCCATCACCTGCTCAGACTCCTAGCACAACAGGAGATTACCCATCGAAGGGTTCGAAACAATATTCACGATGGGGAGGAGGAAGGAAAGGAGGTGAGGCAGTTGGGTGGGGAGACATTCACCTTTGGCTAACTGACACATAATGGTTTGACACTCGCAATGGATGCACTGAAAAAAGAATAACACCCAATTGACAGGTTCATGGGTGGCAGCATCAATCAAAGAGTAGAAAGGGTGAGATATACCATAAGTGTGTTTTTGGAGATTGAGTGCGGTCACCAAAAATTGCAATGCGGAACATTTGGGCTCGGGTCGGCATAGGATGGCAAACTCATTGGAGGACTATCGAGGAAATAATCACTTCAGTGTGGCCAATGGAAGAAGGGGAGCTTCAGTACGTCCGTTGTTGGTGTAAATAGCAAGCCTACACACTTGGCTAGATATAAAGACTTCATGTGTTGTACCAAAACAGGACACTATAATGTCCTTTTTTCTAATGAATAAAAAAAATCACACATACTAATCAAATAAAATTTTGTAAAAACCTTAAAGCCCCATATAGAACTATACCTAGATGCTCTATAAAAAATATATATTTTTTTTAAATAAACTTTTTTGATAACTCAAAATATAGAAATGATTGAATATGGTTGAGAAAAATTGTTTTTCTGTAAACTTATATATGAGAAGAAAAAAATATGTCCATAAAAAGAATTTTCCTCCTATTGGAATCATTTTTCTAATGATTTTTTATTGTCATATAATCATTTAAGACAAGTCTGGGAACTATAAAAATCATTTTTATAATAAAAAATTTAGTACAATATTATACACTTTAACAGCCTTCTATATGATATTGATTCATAAAAATACTAAAATGGTTTGTGTTTTATTTCAAAAACCATCATATAGTAGCATAACAATATGCTACAGTATTTGAACCAATAATCTTTGTATGTATCTCACATACCACTAAACATCTCAATATTTCATTGAATGGGCCTATTCCTCTCTATCGAGAATAAAAATTCGTTCTAAAAAAATAGTTTTTATCAATGATATAACATATATATTATGAATCGAAATAATTCTATAAACATTATAAACTACTTTATATATAAAAAACTAGCATTAACTTTAATCATGTAGCATATGCAATATTTCCTCATAAAATGACCTTTTCTTAGCGTAGAACAACAGTGGTATTGTTTAACTTGAAGAAAGGACATAGAAATTCGACTCCTAAGGTTGTGAAAAAAATATTTCTGGTTGAAATAATATCAAATAATGTTTTGATAATAAAAAATGATGCATGTTTATACCATCACTTTGCAAAATAATTCATAGATGATAAGATTGTCATATCACAAATGAGATCCATTTTATGCCATAAACCTAGTAAAATTCATTACAAATCCCTAATTATGGATAGAAAAATATTGAAATAAATGAAATAAAAGATTTTATTTCATTTAGACCAATGAAAATTATGAGATCATGATTTTTGTAAAAAATAACCACTAACTTACATCACTCTAATTTTTGTGCCAGTATTGAAATTAGCATCATAAAATTAATGAATAAATATTAATTTTTGTATCCTTTAATCAAAACTATATTTTTCTAAAATTATTCAACCCTTATGCCAACATGTTGCATAATTACATTTATAAATGGTTCATTCTAGTAATCTTAAAAATTCATCAAACATTGTCTCTTTTTCAAGACACTAAAGTGTCCAAGTACAACACTAGTGTTAAAGGTCTATGAGAACCATTGCTATGGATTCTTTACTTTCTTACCACTTGTAAAAGTCTATTTGAATTGGAGGAATATTTGTAGCTACCACTAAACTCATGGAGTTTGTTAGATGGAAAAGCCACGACTTTATTTGGAGAGAATATCTCCTAGATTAGAGGATCACTTTTTAGTGAGAGCCAGTGAAGAATTCAAATTCAGAATTCAAATGACTCATCTATAAAAGATGATTGAAAAAACTCGCACTATGAGATCACTTCAATTCCGAGTTCTTGTTGATTACATTGTAAGAGAGTGAGGCTCACTTCATAGCCTACACTACTCATTATCATTAGACATTTATTATCATGCCAATTATCTTGTACAACATTGTCTTCTAATACAATAGATCAATACTTTCATCTATGTTCTCTCTGTCATTATCACTCTAAACAGTCATTTTGTACTGCTCATATCTTAGTCATTTCTTCACCATTTTCAATATTCTATAGCTTGTTTGAATCAGCTCCAAGTCCTCTACATGCTCACAAATTTTGATGATAATTCACTCCGAACATTTGGAGAAAAGCGCATTGAAGTACCCACTGGTCAAACTCTACAGAGGTCCTAAAAAATCGGGGGTAATGATTTGATTGCTAAATTGATTGCTCTCTATATAGTGCATCATTTTAAGTGATTCCACTTGGAATCATTATCTCATTAAGCTATTTGATATCTCCAAAAGGAATTTTTCTAATTCCTACTGTACTAGAAGCAGTGAACTTAACAAGCAGTAGGTGTGTGAACAAAAATAGAAGGTTTTTCATTGATGCTTCAACTTGGAAGTAGTCTATTTTGTATCAATCATTTTTCACATCATTTCCAAAGTACATAAGCACTTTCTTAGTGTCATTGGAAATCTAAGAGGGCCTACGACCCAACTCTGAAGCAAAAAGGGGCTGGTACAAAGCAAGGATTGGCAGTACCTACTTATCTCTTGGAGTGTCCATCCATCTTTCCCAACAGTGGTATCAGAGCTAAGCTAAGGTACAATGGGAGATGTTTTTCCTTCCTTCATTGATAAATTGGATAGGAACAACTATCAAGCATGGTCCTTGAGGATGAAGACATGCTTGCAAGGAAGGAGTCTCTATGGATACATCTCAGGAGATGATGAGATGCCCATTTTCAAAAGCCAAGGACAACCTACAAGAGAGGAGCATGAAAGACTCAATACATGGTGTGCCAAGGATGCATTAGCAAGGTCATACTTACTTAACTCAATTTCTGATAAGGATTGAGAATGATTTCTGCCGTAAAAAAATTCAAACACTACTTATTGGCAAAATAAGTTCAAGCTTTTCATAGATCATCAGGTGTTGTCATTCTTAGTCAATAATCCATGTAACATAGGATGATTGATATGATGGTTTCTATTATTAATGGAGTACAACTTAGAAGTAGTAGACAAGAAGGGGAAGACTCACCTTAGAGCCAATCATCTTTCACAGTTAAGTACTACAAAAGCCCCTCAAGGGATAGTGGATTAACTACCAGATGCATACCTATTTAATCTTGAGGTAGTACCCAAATGAGCCAAAACTATTGTCCATATTTTCACATTTAGACCAAAGAATTCTAGGATTAAGATCAAAGAAGGAGAGATCACCAAGTGATGAAGATTCCAAATACTAGCAGGAAGCATGTATAAGCAAGATAATCAAAGGATTCTTGCTTTTTGCGTAGAGGAATCTGAACATGATAAATGATTGCAAATAGCATATATAGGTGCATTAGAGCAACATCATTCGAGACAACATACATTGAGACTCTTCATAGATTAGGAGTGTACTGGCCTTCAATGGAAGCAGATGTCTATAGACTATGCAAGGAATGCCCAGTTTGTTGTGTTAGATCACCAGTTGAGCATGCGACATTATACCATGTGTCTCTAACACCAAAATGGAGTGAACCAATGGTAACCTACTTGAGGACGAAAAAATTCCCTCAAGGAATGACTTTAGCAAGACAACGAAGTCTAGAGCAGGAAGCTCAAGACTACACACCCATCAACGATAACCTATACAAAAGAGGGAGAGATGGATATCTAAGACAATGTGTTCATGAGAATGTTCATTTAAGTATATTAGAAACTGCACACCAAGGTGTTGTAGGAGGACATTTTGGCCCCGATAGAATAATGAAAGCCATACTATTTGCAGGATTATGGTGGCCCATTCTTCACATGGATGCGCATACATATGTAAAGAGATCTGACATATGCCAAAGAGCTCAGTTTCCTACTCGTAGGGATGAAATGCCACTGAAACCCATGATGGGAGGACATGCATTCTCTAAGTGGGGTATAGATTTTGTAGGACCCATTAACCCTCCTACTAAAGGTACTCATGGTGAATACATGATAGTAGCAACAAATTATCTTACCAAATGGGTAGAGGCTAAGGCTACCAAAAAGAATGATGCACACATGACTACAGAATTCTTGTTTTAGAATGTCTTTACAAGGTATGGATTACCTATAGAGATGGAGAGTGATAGAGGGACTCAGTTTTTAAACCAAGCTATTGAATATTTGAATATTTATGATTCATAAGAAATCTGTGCCATATCATCCTCACTGCCAATGGATAGGCAGAAAGTACTAACAAGATCCTTTGTAATTTATTCTTGAAACTTGTAAATAACAAACAATCAGATTAGGACAAATAGTTACATCATGTTGTTTGGGCATATCAAGTTGCCTACAAAACCGTACTCAATGTAGCTCCCTTTCAGGTGGTTTTTGGTGAAAATGCAGTGCTTCCTTTGGATTCTTTGATACCCACCCTTAAGGTTGCAGAAGAGCATGAGTGGATCGGCCACGAATTATCATCAAAGATAATGGACTTGCAACGATTAGGAGAAACCAAGCTGAGAGTGGTAGTAGACATATATGTAGCCAAGAAGCAACAAAAATCTTATTTTGATGCACACGTGAAAGATAAAGGCTTAAAAGAAGGTGATTTAGTCCTAGTGTACATGAAACAACACCCACGAAAGCTAGAGAAACATGGTTATGGACCTATGATTGTAAACATACTTTCAACAAGTGGAGCAGTACAATGAGCCACACTAGAAGGAGAGATAATGCCTAATTACATTAATGGTTGTAGAGTCAAGCTTTATCAAGAACCTCTTACTAAGGATATGCTTAGATGACTCACGTTGGCAAAGAAACACAAGGATGAAGAGAAGAGAATACATGAGCAAGCTCAGGTAGATGCCTTAGAATGCATTAAACATATGAAATTTAGAAGGCAAGGATTAGGGAGAGAAGTCTATAACCATTTCAAAGGCTCTAAGATAAATATCAGCACTGACGAAGAAACACCTAGATATCCTACGGCCATGTATCAAACAAAGTCAAGGGATCATCCTAGCATAGTGGATAGGAGACCATTCATTATAGTCATTCTAAGGAAAGGTAACACACACCACAAGCTTAGGGCTTTATTTGATTCAAGTGTTGTGACTAGTGCAATTAGGCGGTCTCACTGTAAGGACTCCGGACTAAAAATGCGGTCTATTGAGGCATGCCTCATAGGGCTAGGAGGCATAGAAATCCCTTGCATGGGTAAGGTGGACCTTCCTATCCTCATACATGAGATAACCTTGACTGTGAAACTCCTAGTGTGCCATGATGGGGATCTGATAGAACCATTACTTCTTGGCCAAGATTGGTTATATAATCACTCTATGGACCTAAATCTTAGAAAATGCTCCTCGCAGCTCAAGTCCTTAGACCAACAGCAAGTGATACCGCTTGAATTCCCTAACAATACCCCCCTGAGGAATGTAACCCCATACCATATGAAATGAAGGGGAAGAAGGACCAAAAGATCTTTGGACAGATGAGTCAGATTCCTTCTACATCAACCCATGCAAGGCAGGTGATGAATAACCTTTGCTCCAAGAGATGTCAAGAGATGTCAAGAGATTTTCCCCCTACTCTTCCTTTGAACAAGAAGAAATCACTAATAGCCAGATGGGTTAGGTGGGTTACATCAACAGTCAGGTGGGATACATCCATGGACAAATAGGCACTATAGTCTCCTTAGGCCCTTCCTCCACACTTCCTACATACCTACCTAGATCTATTGCACAGAATGCTTCACTTCCTGATGGGCAGGTCATGAAAGTGTTGGACCTCCCTTCTTTTCCAAAGCAGATTGTTGACCAAACCTCTCAACCATAGAGAAGTCAACCTTGACTTAGGAACCCAAACCGGTGACAATCCTAGATGACCCTAGGGTAGAAGCAGCATCAGCATGTCAAAGCTACCAGCACAAAGCAAGTATGGATACCAAACGATCAAAAAGCATCGGTCATCTCTAGTAGTGCAAACTATGATGGGGAGAATCCAAAGCAAAATTAGACTCAACGTCCAGAATTCACTCGATCTTCTTCTCCATCGACAAGAAATTGACAAATTTGGATTGCTAAGAAGTATCTGACAACTCAAAGCAACCTCATGCAGATCTAGATGCCCAAGGATTGTCTTATAGCTCAACACCCAAGCCATGTAATAAAGATCCCTCTGAAATCACTCCACTCATGGATGCTACCAGTGCAAGATTCATCCCTTGTACCTCAACCAAAGAAACCTATCCACACACCAACTCTTAGAAAGTGGATGCCAAAATGCATCCAAAAACCTCCACACAATCCCTTGTACAACATAACACCTCACGTTACTAACCCTTATCCTTCAAATAATTCACCCATGACTAAACCTTGTATAAATCCATTCCCACTAACCCACTATTACATGTAATGAAATCTCATCAAACGCAATGTAGCCATTACTCAAGAGCATGTAGGATGTCTAACGACCTGCATTAGTTACTAGGAAAGCATTACATCAATCACTTCAGAACACATGGCTTAAGGGGTTACACATCGGTTATGGAAAGGGATTGTGGTCTCACTTTACTGGGATCATAATTAATTTTCATGCTAATGTGTTACCCTTTTGTAGCAAATTGTCTACACACACATTTAGATCACCATGCAAAACCAAAGGAACCTCTGAGGCTAGCGCCAACACACTAGTCATGGGCTTTGATAACTTATTGGCTAAGCCCTACCCTATAATGAAACCATCGGAATTCCAAGATTTTATGGGGCCAATGCTCATTGATGATGCTCCCATCAGAAGGACCGAGAAAGTAAATAGTAACTCACACTAGTTCCATGGATTAGCAGGAACTTTGGTGGATGCAAACCACATCGAGAAGATACCAATTCTTCTCCCGAGAATTCAAAGCCCTTCAAAATTCAGAAGAGTAACAACCAATTTGGGCTAGAGCAGTATTTATAGAATAATTTAGCACTCCATTCCCCAAACCTGACTTTTACTGGTGTTACTATTTGGTTACCACTCTGCAACCCCCTATCAAGAAAGATTTACCCAACATGTTCATCTTGCCCTCATTAGTTACAAATCCCCCCTTTAAGAAGTTTTATCTCTCAACAGATCTTAGCAAGATAGCACTCAAGATCCACGACACGCATACTTCGATGGAAAGGGAGAGGGTCATTTCAGAGCCAATGAAAAGAGGAGATGTTCTAAAGTGGGCAGATATTTCCACTATTACACCTGAGCTATCAAAACCACTACGTGTATGGATGCAGCACTTTGCCTTCCTGACCTAGGAATGTTTTATGATACTACTGAAACATATTTGGGTCATACTTAGCAAATATGGAGCCCCAAACTATTGATCTCGCTAACTCGATTCAGGAAGAATTGTATTTGGCACAACAAAGATGGGCACGAAAGAGAGTCATCCATGGCTATTGTGCAATCACCACGATTGTATATATGTGCCTAGCCTATGATATACTTGTCAAACATGCCATGAACAATGAAGAACTAAAGCGATTTAAAGTTTCTTTCAAGAAAGGTCGTAAGTCAACCAAAGCAAGGGTAGGAAAGCGTATGAGAGGTATGTTGGTAGCAATCAGGGTACTCAGAGACCTACATGATAGGGGAGCCAACAAAGGGAGTCAGAACAAAGAGAAGGAACGAGTAGGCAAGGCAGTCAACGAAGATCCGGCAAGTAGGCCATTCAGTTTTTTACCCAACTTAACCTCTTTGTAACAGTGATTTTCATCACTTCATGAACATTGTAAATACCGTTTTTGGTAGATTCGACTCCATTTTGTTCAAGCCGAGGAGTCCTCGAGCTTGAGGAGTATGAGCAGTATTTATGTACCAATCTTAATAATTTTCAGAGCTCGTTTGAGCCTCCAAAATAGCCTTAGAACCTAATTTTTAACTAGGCCAGACACTAGGTCTGGACAGGACCAAAGCTAGTCAAAAACTATAAAAAGAGCTAGAGAGCTCATTTTTAAGGTTAGGTTGTTGTAGATTTGAATTTTGTATGAGAACTCTTTGAGTAATCTAAAGAACTCCATTGTTTCTCTCTTTGTTCTTACCTTATGTGCACGTCTATGTGTATGTGTGTGCATGTTTGTGTGCTTCTCACTCACACACTTGTGCCATCACTTGTTCGAGGTCTTCATACCATCCTCTTGTCTTCCCGGATTGACATTAAAGGAGGTGCTACTCATCACTAAGCTACACCAAATTTTGGCACCGTTGTCGGGGATCGAGCTTTGAGGACAAGCGTGTGATGGTAAGACGTAGAGTTGAGACGTTGGAGTCATAGGTATTTTCTTTATTTTTATCTATTTCCTTTTGTTCTCTTCACCATCATCATCCTCACCATCTCCACCTTTGCAAAAATTTTCAATTTTTGGTCATATTAACCTTCCCATCCCATTCCCCTCATTTCACTTGTTGGAGAGAACAAGAGAGTGAGTGCATGCTTGTGCTTTTGTGTGTGTTTTGAGATTTTCTACAGGAATCAGCATCCCTAGCAACTGCACCAGCTCTAGTAGGTAAAAGTTTTTACTGTGCAGGTCCCGAGGCATTGACCTTTGTCGATCTCGCAAAATTGACCATTTTGCTAAACCAATTCCATAAACATGATGTATAGGCCTAGGGCATCTTAAAAGTGTGTTTAAAATTTTGAAACGCCTCAGTTTTCTATCAATTGCGATTGACCCATCAATTATGATCGACAAATGACGACGGACACTTCCCGACAGACCTGTCAATCGCAACCGACACGTCGATCACAACCAACAGAGTCCACAACTGATTGACCATGACTGAGAGAGCCTCCGCATGCCATGTGTCAATCGCGACCGACTCATGAATCACGATTGACCCATCAATCACGACTGACAGCCCAGACGGACCTGTCGATCATGATCGACTCAGCCAATGATTGCAGTTTGAATCTCTTGAGTTCGTGGCCTGGCAATAGTGAGGGTAGCACAAAAGTACTATCTCCACCCTTGGCCCTGCTAGGAGTGATGGTACTGATCAAATAGGAGTAGCGTAGGAAATCTGGCTTAGGCAAATGTGCCCTGAAATAGCTATCCAAGCCCGCTTTGGTCCATATCGATCGCATTACTTCTGCATTCTGATGTTTCTCAAATTCACGAGTGAAGAAATGGTAGCATCCCCACTTGCCATTGAACTCAATTTTTGCTTCCCAAAAGTAGGTGCCATCACCCAATCACCCAAATGCCATCACCTGAGGAGGGTCTTGAATAGGGAGCACATGCACCGCTTGAAGTTCTTGAGGCCTCTCAGTGAGTTGTGGTTCAAGGAGGAGGGTTTCAATATCCACAATCTGTGCGCTAGACCCTGCCTGGGAACTGGTGCCTCCTATTTCTGCCATGTTATTGCTTGCTTGCTGGTTCTGTGAGAATATAGAATCATGTGTTAACATTGTAATGGACAAGATAGAACAATTTTTGTCCCCGTTACAACATTATCATGAGGTGAGTATTGGGTTAGTGTGTCAGTGAGTGCTCGATGACTGTGTGTGTAGTTAATGAATGGATAGTTCTAAGAGCTAGATGGAAAAATGCAGTGTATGAGTGATGTAGCTAGCAAGTAGAGATGAATTTACAAATGGGGCTCAGGGGGTTTATTACAAGTTTTAAGCTGCCAAACACAGTGGATGGCTTTCGGTTTTGGTTTTGTGGAGACTCTGGAGGGCTTTATGAGGGTGTCTGCTTGGAAATGAGGCTGTATAGGGGCCCATTTGCAAGTGATTCCGCTCAGATTCATGTGTAACTGTGTGTTTGTGTGTTGAATGAGAGTGGGCATCGACTCTTTGAGTGAGTGAACCCTGTCGTGTATGGTGTGATTTGTGTGTGACTAGTTGAGCCCGCAAGCAAGCCTTAGGCACCCAAATTTGTCTTGATTGTGGGCCATCCTTCATCGGCTTCTTGGGTACCCAGATAGATTTCACTTTCTCAAAAGAATTTTTGGAAGTCTTCTTATTGGTATCATGTCGTTGATTACTAATAGGAAGTTGGGATAGTTGTTGTGGCTTGACCGCAATAGGACGCTCGCCCTTCCGTACCCACAATTGTTTCAATGGCTGAGTCATCCTTCTTCGCACATTCTTTAGGCCTCCAGCATAGGTAGTCTTCAGTAATTGATCTGCCTTTGGTTGCTGCCTCCCTCTGGCCTTTGGAAAAGAAGGGAGTTCCATTGAGTCCTTGACTTCTTTATTGAGATCATCATTCCTCTGCATCACATAGCTTTGGACAAGAATAGCATTGTCAACTTCATGTGTACCCCTGGAAGGACCAGGAGTCTGTGCCTTTCCTAGTTCCTTGAGTGCTCCATTATCTAACTCAACTGTAATTCGACTCTGATTTACCCATACCTGAAGAAGTCCACTTCTTAGGTTTAGGTTGACTGCATGATCGTAGATCCAGTCTTGACCCAAGACAAGAGGTTCAGTGAGGTCCTCATCTTGACACACTAGTACTTTAACTGTCATTAGAACATCTTGAATGTAGAGAGGGAGTTCCACCTCGCCCATGCAAGGGGTTTCCACACCTCCCAATCCTATAAGATATGCCTCTATAGGATTGACTTTTAATTTCAATTCTTGACAGTAAGAGAGTCTCACCGCACTAGTGGCTGCACCTGAGTCAATCAATGCTCGCACAATTTTTGCACTAACTCCTTGTCCTATCTCTAAGGTCACAAAAGGACGTCGATCGATTATTCTTTGGGAACTTATTCCTGAGACTTCACGCATTGCCACATGATATCCTGGATCCTCATAGGCACCCATCCTAGGTTGATCCCTACCCTGTCGTCTCAACTTCATCCTTCTGATGCGTTCTAAAGCTTCTGCTTGAGCTTCTTCTCGAAATCGTTTTTCTTCTTCTTTGCGTTTCTTAGCAGTGTTAAGTTGGCTTAGCATTTCTTCTGTGAGAGGTTCCTGATACAACTTGACTCTGCATCTGCTAATGTAGCTAGGTAGAATATCGCCTTCTAAAGTGGCTAGTTGTACTGCTCCACTAGTTGAAACCCTATTGATGATCATAGGTCCGTAACCACATTTTTCTAGCTTTCTCGCATGTTGTTTCAGAGTATATACCAAAACTAAGTCTCCGACCTTTAATCCTTTATCTTTAACATGGGCATCAAAGTACACCTTCTATCGTTTCTTAGCTGCATATATTCCTGCGGCAGCCCTGAGTCTTGTTTCTCCTAATCGCTCAAGATCAAGAATCCTATAGGATAGCTCATGGCCCGTCCACTCATGCTCCTGTGCTATTCTCAATGTAAGAATCAAGAAGTCCAAAGGTAGCACCGCATTTTGGCCAAATACCATCTGAAAAGGTGTGGCTTGGAGTACTGTTTTATAGGCAACTCGGTATGCCCAAACAGCATGGTGTAGCTGTTTGTCCCAATCAGAGCGTTTATTATTCACTAATTTGGTAAGCACATTGCATAGAATCTTGTTTGTGCTTTTGGCTTGCCCATTAGCTTGTGGGTGATAGGGGGAAGACTTCTTGTGTATTACCAAGAATTCTTGGAGCAGATTCTCTATAACTTCATTCAAGAAGTGAGTCCCTCTATCGCTAACTAGCTCTATATGTAGCCCGTATCTGGTGAACACATTCTCAAATAAAAACTTAGCGGTCGTTTGAGCATCATTCTTTGTCGTAGCCTTTACCTCTACCCACTTGGTTAGATAGTCTGTGGCCACAATGATATACTCATCATGGGAACCCTTAGCTGGGGGGTTAATAGGACCTACAAAGTCTATTCCCCACTTAGAGAATGCACGTCCACCCATCATAGGTTTCAGAGGCATCTCATCTTTGTGTATAGGATACTGAGTTCGCTGAAAAACATCACGTCTCTTCACATAGGTATGTGCATCCATGTGAAGGGTAGGCCACCACAAGCCGGCAAATAGAATTGCTTTAATCACTTGATCTGGTCCAAAATGTCCTCCTGCTACACCTTGGTGAGTAGTTTCCAAGATCTTAAGATATTCACTCTCATGGACACATAATCTAAGGTAACCATCCTTACCACACTTGTATAAATTATCACCAATGAGTGAGTAATCTAGGGCTTCTTGTTCTAGACTTCTTTGTCTAGCCAATGTCATATCTTGAGGGAATGTTTTCGTCCTCAGGAAGGCTACTAGAGGTTCACTCCAATCTGGCACTATGGACACTTGATAGAGAGTGGCATGTTCCACGGGTGGTTTAGTGCAGCAGATTGGGCATTCCTTGCACAACTTTTGGACATCAGCTTCCATAGTCGGCCAATGCACTCCGAATCTCCTAAGTGTCTGTAAAGTTCTTTGTTTTGAATAGTGTTGCTCTAATACACCTACATGTGCTAATTGCAACCATTTAGCGTACTCGTCCTCTTCCACACAACAAGCCAATATCCCTTGATCTGTCTGTTTATACATGCTTCCTGCCATGATATGGTACTTCTGGGCTTTTACTACCTCTCTATCTTGAGTGTTTATGACTGGGTGATTAGGCTCGTATGTCAATACTGGCACTAATGGCTTAGCCCACTGAGGTACAACTTCCAAATTAAACAAGTAAGCATCGGGAAGGTCATCTGATACTCCTTGTGGGGCTTCTCCAGATGTGAGCCTAGAGAGATGGTCTGCTCTCAAGTGAGTCTTCCCTTTCCTCACCACAACTTCAAAGTCGTATTCCATTAGTAAGAGAAACCATCTTACTAATCTACCTGTATTGCATGGCTTGTTTACCAAGTACAACAGTGCCTGATGATCAGTAAAAAATTTAAACTTATTTGCAAGCAAATAGTGTCTAAATTTTTTAACCACATATACCATGCCTAATCCTTCTCGTTCGGTGGTGGTATAGTTCCGTTCAGTTGCATTTAGTTGTCTACTAGCATAGGCAATTGGAAGATCCATGTTACCTTCACCAGTGGGTTGTGCGAGTACACATCCAATAGCATAATTGGATGCATCCACGTGAACATGAAAGGGCTTACTCCAATCTGGTGTGGTCAAGATTGGTGTTGAACATAATCTTTGTTTGAGCTCATTGAAGGAGTTTTCACATTCGTCAATCCACTCAAAGTTAGTCAAAAGTCCATACAGAGGCTTTGCTATGATGGCATACATGTGTATAAACCATCGGTAATAACCACAATGCCCCATGAAAGCTTGTACTTCCTTGACATTCTTTGGCCTAGGTAACTCTGCTATGGCTCTTACTTTCTCCTCATCCGTGGATATGCCATTCTTTGACACTATGTGTCCTAGAATCTTGCCTTGCCTGACCATGAAAACACACTTTTCTGGGTTCAAGCAGACTTGATATTCTCTACATTTGTCAAAGATTTGCTTGAGTTCTGGTATATGTGTCTGTCTAATGTTGGAATGAGCACAGAGATCATCAACATAGACCTCTAAATTCTTCCTCAAGAACTCTTTAAACACGTGACACATCAATCTTTGGAAAGTTGCGGGAGCATTGGTAAGCCCAAATGGCATTACCCTAAAGGCAAATATGCCCCACTCCATGGCAAAAGTTGTCTTATGCTGGTCTTCCGCAGCAATGGCTACCTGATTGTAGCCTAAAAATCCATCAAGGAAGCTGTACACTTCCTTGCCTGCTACTCTTTCTAGTAGATGCTCAGTGATAGGAAGCGGATAGTTGTCTCGAATAGTGGCTGCATTAACCTTCTTCAAGTTAATGCACACACGTAGCTTTCCATTCTTCTTGGGCACAACTACAATGGGGGACACCCACTCAGTGTGCTCAATTTCATAGATAAATCCAGCTTCTACCAGTTTATCTATCTCCTCTTTGATCTTAGCAGCATAATTATCGTTATATGTGTATGGCTTTTGCTTGGAAAGGTTTGGCATCTGTGGTCATGGGGATAGTGTGTGAGCATATGGCAGGGTCTATGCCTTTCAGATCCTTGTAGCTCCAAGCGAATACATCTCTGTATTCTCTTAGCAAGGCTGTCAATTCGCACTCTTCTTCTTCCGTCAGGTCATGTCCTATGTAAGTACATCTCTCCTCTCCTTCTTCTAGGGCTACCACTATTTTCTTGGTGGTTTCTTTGTTATCATAGGCCTCTCTTGATTGTGCCTCACGTTTAGGCATTCTTATCATAACTCTCCTATCGTATATCTCATACTTTTTGAAATTTTCAGGGACCTCAAACAAAGATTCTTCTTCCTCCAGTGTGACTTCTTTCTTCTTCCGTTTCTTGCCCTCACTCTTGGTGGTCACTTGTGTGGTTAACCTCACATCATTAGTAAGTTCTCCATATCTCTGGGGTTGAGCTTCAACTTCATAGAAGTATTCCTCATCTGATGCAAATGGTGGATCCATAATGATTGACTCTAAATCGGAGTCACTTGCATCCTCAAATGCATCAGGGCTAGGTTTGCATTCTTTTAACACTGCATCTCCCATGATTGGTTCTATGGAGAAGACTGAAATGTCATAGCCATCCTCATCACAGTGGGGTGTCCATTGTTCCTCATTGATGGCTACATCCATTGTTGCTAAGATTTCTGCCCAGCCGTGAGGTTCATATTCTTCGTCCGAAAATACTACAGGTGCATAGGATGGGTTTTGAATTGATCTATGTGTTTCCTTCGCATCTACCTCTCTGGCTTTTTCTCTCTTCTCTTCTTCTACTGCTACTTTGCACATCCATAAATGGGTGTCTTCATGCATCCATGAGGATCCTGATCCTATGGAATGCACAGACTCTGTGTCATCCTTGGCTCTATGGATGGGGTTCCATTGAATAGGCGGTACATCTCTATGAGAATAATCCTTGAGATTGACTTTGGTCATGACACCTAAGTGTTGCAAATACAAGGAAATGGTTCCCCAATCTTGGACCACTTGCAACTGTCGCATAAATGGTCTTCCCAAAATCATCTCATAGGCATGGTTCTTGCTAAAATCACATATGGCAAAAGTATGCTCAAACTCCACACTGCATGTAGTGAGAGTTATTCCTTCCAGCAAGCCTAAGGGTCTTTCTATGTGACCATCGGCCATCTGCAATTTCATCCTCGTGGGCCTGAGTGTTGGCTTGCCCATTGTTTCCATAGGGAAGTGGTGGCAATAGCAACTCCTGCACCTGAGTCTAGAATTGCCTTGGTGGTGTACCCCTGATGGGTAATGGGAAGATAGGTGTTTCCTTCTTCACCTTCACTCATATCTCCTATCTTGTCTAGAGGAATTTCTGGCACTATTCTATGAGACCCTACCTGGGATCGAGGTTTCGCTATCTTTGGCACTTGGTTCGCTACATGTTTCCATAACTCTGGCCTAACTTTGAGTATCTCTTCTAAAGTTAGATTGCACTGCACTTTAGTGTTTTTTACTACCTCCGTATTCCTAGGTATGACTGAGTCTTCGTTTCTTACCATGACCGTGGGTGCTCTCATACAAGTGGACTTGGCTTCCCATGGACCTGTGAAGTGGGGTAGTTCCTGTAGGGAGTTAGACTCGAAGTCTAACCTCTCTTGACTTTGTGCACTCTCCTGGTCTCCATAAATGGAAGGAATATCTTGTGGGAATTGATCATGTGTTGTCGAAAAGTTTTCAATCTTTCCGTTGACGACCAGGAAAAATAAAAAATGATTATTGGTTAATTCGAATTCCTTATTATTACAAAGTTTTTGCTTGGAACTAATTTTTTGTAAAGTGTTTGCAGGTTCAAATGGATGAAGAAAACAAAAGTTCATATTATGAAACATTGAAGATTAAAAAGCAATTGAGGTGCAGTGAAGTGAAGCAAAGTGAAGATTTCATCAATTCAAATATCCGACAAACTGAATTAAATCCATAGAAATTATCCTTGATTAAGCTTTTGTATAGGATTCTCTAGTTGTTAGCAATCTTTTAGAGAAATTATATCATTGCTTTATAGCATTGTAATCATCCATTATTGTCATTAGCATTAATTCAATTTCAATTTGCATTCTCTTTCTTGTCCATGTCATCTGAAAATCCAATTCAATCTGAAAATAATGCACCTTTAGAAGTAGAAGTTGAAGTAGAAGTAGTTAAGGATATTATTACACACGAATCGTTAATATCAGTATCTCACGATTATTGTCTTAATAGATTTATAGCATTATTTTCAATTGCATCCAATGACCCCCAAGATAACATAGATTCATTTCCACCACCCTTAATTAGGCGTACACAACCTAATCATTTAGAAATCCAAGAAGACGAAATTATAAAAGAAAAATTAACTGAGGAAACTTTGATAGTACCTATACCTCAAGAAGCTATTAATAGATATAGAGCTGCCCAGCCTTACGGTTCTTAGACGTTTAAAGTGTTACAATTACCTAATCCATATTTCCTAGATTTAAGAGTAATTTAGAATTTCTTTTACCTTAGACGAAAGAAGAATATACCTAAAACACCTACGATTGTCTCATACACCCTACGTGTGCCGAGGGATTTAGTGGCTGACTGATCCACCAGCCTTATGTCCGCAACTTTTCGACAATTTGGTGAACCCGACGTGAAGGTTCGACATGACACCGTAGGTATAAAGGTATATTTACTTTTGTTTTGCATATGCATATATAGGCAATTTGGCGATTGAAGGAGAAGTATCAGCATCCTTTGTAGCTGTAGCTGACTGTTCCTCGTCACATCATCTTTATCCATCAACTTTCATGAAAATAACGATTGCACATACATGAAAAGATTTTGCACTGAGCACATTCACAACGAGCCTCTTCATCAAAGGTTGATCAGGTATATTTTCTTTATTTCTATTTGCCAAAAAGTAGGAATAGTTTTTATACTTTTATTGCAAAATAGTAGGAAAGCTTGCTTTATTTCTATTTACAAAGTAATAGGGAAAGTTTCTTTATTGCAAAATTGTAGGAAAAATTTCGTTTTGTTTGCAAAGCAATAGGAAATTCTTCTTTATTTTTTCTATTGCGAAATAGTAGAAAAGGTTTTCTTTATTTTTATTTTCTAAAGTAGTAGGAAAGGATTCTTTATTTTCATTTACAAAATTGTAGAAAAAAGTTTCTTTATTGCCACATCATAGGGAAATTTTCTTTTTGTTTGCAAAATAACAGGAAAAAATTCTTTTGCAAAGCAGTAGGAAAATTTTCTTTATTTTTGTTGGCAAAGGAGTAGGAATATTTTCTATATTTCTATTTCTTTTACCACGGAGTCATATCAGGATCAAGAAATAGACGTACTATTACGAGAGTTATATACTTATATTTCATATTTATCTGTAAAGTTAGACTTATCTACTATGGCTGATCACTTTGAAGAGCAGCGTATTTGGAAGATCATAGACGCAATTAAAACGGATAGGGGGGAATTTACTGGAATAAATGTAACAGCTTATCTTAAATATTATGAACAATTGATAGAACAATATGGGTTACCTGAAGACAATAAAAAAGATACTTTATACGAATTGCTCATGGTTTCACTAGAGAGAGAATCCAATTGAGAGTAGTTCAACCAAACATGACTTGGGTGGATTTCAAGACTCGGCTTCTTACTGAATTTTCGCATGAAGATTACAGTAAGAATAATAGAGCCACATTCATGCGATGGGTAGGAACAACGAAATTAGACCAACACATAACTCAGGGATTAACTGAGTTTGATATAAAATTTAACCAAATGCCTCAAGTAGACCGAACAGCTCTAGAACCGGATAAATTACGAAATTTCCTAAACATGCTAGATCCTTCTCTTAGACGTGAGCTAGAACCGATGCTTGAGGATGGAGCGACTGCGAGTGGGCTTACTGGAAATTGGGATAACGTTCGAGCAGCTGTCCATAGGTTAGCCCAAAGACAAGAGCGAAATCAGATGCAAACTCCAAGAATATATGAAAGAGATGTGCCAGGAAAGATAGATAATGACCCCACTTCTCGTAACCCTAGAAAGGATGACTCAGAAATTACAATGTTAAAAACATCAGTAGAATCACTTGTCAAACATGTGGAGACTTTGGTGACTGAAATAGCTACTATAAAGAGTATACAAGAGCTTAAATTGAGAGATCAGGAGAAACCAAAATAATTTGAACAAAATCCTAGGAATCAGATGCCAGTTAGAAGACCATTTAACCAAGCACGTAGATGTCTCTGGTGTGATGATTTGGAGCATCCACATTGGACATGCAACTTATTCAAAGAGGCCAAGGATAAGAATTGGGTCACAGAAGTAGATCGAAAGATCTGTGACTATGTAACAAAAAGGCCTTTGGCATCAAACTATGGAAAAGGGGGTATGAAAACCTTCTTTGAAGCCTCCACAAGCCAAAATACTTATGCTTGTAGACTTGATAGTGATGACTCTAATTGTGACTTTTGGAATCAAGTTAATGATACTGCTAGTCGAGGAAAGTTATCAGTTGAGAACTTATATGCTACGAGCTCAAATATTAGATCAAAGACATATTGGAATGAGCCAGTAGATATGTTCTCAGTATATGCTCATGAAATTAATGTAGACGAGAAAAGAAAACGGGTGATGAAGGGGGACAGTCTAAACGAACAACTAGGGCTAGAAAAGAGGGTGAAACTACTGATACAATTAAAGAACCGCCTATGATGGAGCCTAGTCAGGAACCAAAACAACAGGAACAAGAAAAGAAACCTCAAAATAAGGGTAAAGGAAAGAAAGTAGGAGAAAATTTAGAAAAGAAAACTACAAGTGAACATAGAAGTCAGGATAAACCAAATGAAACGCAACCCATACGTGAAGAAGGTACTAAGGAAGAAAAACCAAAAAAGAAACCTCCGACTTTTTGATTGATCTCGCAAATCGAAAAACAAATAGACATTCGGAAGGTTATGGATGAAAAAATTATGAAAGCTGAGGTAACCATGACATTGGAGGAATGGTTAGCATTTTCAAGAACAGATGTGAAGGAAGATTTCATGAGTATCATTAAAAGACGAAGAGAACCTATAGAGTATAGAACGGAATATATAAAAATGGAGGAAAGGAAAGAATAGGATGAACCAAAAGTGAGTGTTGTACAAATTAATGAATCTGAATATCGAGAATCTTCTGATCGTAAAAATTATTTGGATCCTGTAATTGGACATTTGGAAAAAGGAAATGATGACCCAAATAGCCATTATACTCAGAAACATTGGGCTAGGGGTACCACTGAAACTATGGTTAAGATAGGTAATAATAATAAACCGCAAGTAGCATTAATCGATTCAGGATCAGAAATCAATGTAGTGTCAAGGGAGATTTATAATGAAGGAAAATGGCCCATAGATAGGGACCATGGATGGAAAATGAAGGCCGCCAACAATGCTTCTGGCTATTTACTAGGAGCTTGTGCAAATGTTCCTATTACTATTGGAGATGTTAAAGAGGAACATAATTTCTTCGTTCATGATGACTGCTCGTACCCAATTATTTTGGGGCAGCCATTCATTTGTGAACAAAGAATGGAGACAAAAGTATTGGACGATGGAAGTGCTTTTGCAAGAATTCGTTCTCGTGATGGCCTCAAATCTGTCCAATTCATGACGCTTTGTATAAACCATCCTCGTAATCGTAGGTCGCTAAGAAAAACTCCTTTAAGACACTTAGATCAGGATTTTGAATAAATGCCACTGTTGAGCGAGATGACAGTGGACTTTGGTTCGAAATCTCGCAAAATCTTGTACAAAATTTAGATAAAATGACTGTTTATTTTCCATCTGCTACTTTAAATATTTCTCATTTTAAACAAATTCCAAGAAAACTTATAAAAAAATATGAAAAATATTTGAAAATCAAAGGAGATTTGTTAATGGATGAAAGTATTGAACATATTATTGAAACTACACATTGCTTCTCAACATTAGAATAATTAGAACTTTGTTATCAAAGTAAGTCTAATTCCCATATTCTTATCTCTTCACTTGATATGTATGCATTAATTCAGGAATATGCCTCTAGTATTAATCATGAGTATGATGCCTTAGTGGAGACCAAATATAAAACTGTTAGTAAGAAGGTTAAACCCATGTATTTACTAAAGAATCCTTAAATCAAATTAAATTAGATGCTAGTGGTTTCCTTCTTCCAGCAGAAAAAGAGTATTTTTTGAAGATTATTGAGCAACATGGAAGAGCATTTTCTCTAGAGCCTTCAGAGATAGGATGTGCAGATCCTAAGATAGTTTCACCGATGATTATTTTCACTATTCCCCATATTCCTTGGAATTTGCGCCCTATTCCTGTACCTAAAGCTCATCTTCCAGAGCTGATTAGATTACTTAAAGAAAAGATTCATATGCATATTTTAGAATCCTCTTCAGCTCCCTATTCAAACCGTTGGTTTACTGTGCCCAAGAAGAGTGGAAAACTTCGGTTTATCCAAGATCTTCAACCAGTTAATAAAGTGACCATTCGAAATGTGGGTACAGGTCCAATTGTGCATGAATTTGCGGAAGCGTTTTCAGGCATTCTATATATTCAATGGGTGATCTCTACTCTGGATATGATCAATTTCAATTGGCACTAGAGAGTAGAGACATTACTACCATGAAAACACCTTTGGGATTAGTTAGGATGTGTACGTTACCTCAAGGTGCGACCAATTCAGTAGCACACATGATGAGTGCAATGAATTTGGTTTTGGTTTTGCACGATTTTATTCCTCACATTACTATGCCCTTTATAGATGGCATTCCCATTAAGGGTTGCTTGGAAGAAGAGAAAGATAGCACTCTGGATGAAGATGGTTGTCGTAGATTTGTTAAGGCTCATATCCTTGATTGCCAAAGAATCTTTCAGCGATTTATTCAAGTTAGCTTAACGTTATCTATAGAAAATTCTACTTTTAGTGTTAATGAGGTCCTCATTGTAGGTCATCTTTGTGGCCATTATGGACGGAAGCCATACCCTCAGAAAATTGACGCCATTAGTAAGATTTCGGAGATATGTCAAAATGTGAGTGAAGTTCGTCGATTTTTAGGAGCTTGTATCTTCTATGTTATATGGATACCACATTTTGCTCATATAGCTGACTGTCTTTATGATTTATTAAGGAAGAAAAGAAAAATTTTATGGGCAGAAAAACATACTCAAGCAATGCGTAAATTAAAGAAGTTATTACAAGAAGCTCCAATCCTTAAACGAGAGATTATACGAATAATAAGCCTATTATTTTGACTATTGACACTAGCCCTATTGGGATAGGCTGGGTCATAAGTCAGGACGATGAAGAGGGTAGAAGATATGATGTGAGATTTGGAGCTAAAATTTTGCATAACACTCAAAGACATTACCCGCAAATCAAAAGAGAACTTTGGGGTTTAGTCACAGCTCTCAAGTCTGATAAAGCATATTTCATAGGAGCAAATGTGATTGTGGAGACAGATTTTTTACCGGTAATTGGAATGATCACAAACTGTTCTTCACCGAATATTGCAATGCTTCGCTGGATTTCTTATATTAAATTTATAAATCCAGTTTTAATCCATATTTCAGGAAAATCTAACTTTGTTGCTGATATGCTCTCAAGAGCTAGGTATGATGAGAATGATGAAGTCAAAGTAGATACTAATACGATAAATTATGATTCCCAAGTATATGTATATGAAAAATTTAATTCAGATGAATACGAAGGAGAGTGGCTAGAGATTGGAAAGTATCTTAGTACTTTAGTTAGATCACCTTCATGGTCTTCAAATAGATTTAGAAATATTAGAAAAGATCATTTAACTTTTTCTTAAAAGATGGGTTAATTTGGAGACATGCAAGGGGAAAGATCAAAATGCCACAAAGAGTACTAGGTACTAAGAATCTTTAGATGCAAGTCATGAAGAGCATGCATGATACTTTATGGGCCGGGCATAAAGGATTTGTTGCCACTTATGAAAAAATTAGAGTGTTATTGGTGGCCAGGTATCTATGTGAAGGTAAAGGATTATGTGGAATCTTGCGATGTATGCCAAGTTTATTCATCAGTCAAGCATAGGGATCCACTACATCCTACGTATCCACCATGCATACACTATAAGTGGGTAGTTGACTTAGTAACCATGCCCAAAGGTATCGATAGGATGAGATACATAGTTCTTGCTCGAGAAGATCTTATTAATCATGTTGAAGACCGAGCTCTAAGATCCAAAACTACTTTCAATGTATGTAAATTTCTTCTTGAAGATGTGATTTCAAGATTTGGGTATATTGAGAAGATAGTAGCCGATAGGGGCGAATTAGATGCGCAAGAGGCTAGGGAATTCTTTGCTAGGCATGGAATTCGTTTAGCTCTTACGACTGCATATAACCCTGAGGCTAACGGAAAGATTGAAAGAGGGCATTCTCCTATCATAAAGGTGATTTCTAAACCTTGCAAAGGAGAACTTAAGAATTGGTCGAAATTTTTGCCATTTGCTTTGTGGGCTGACAGAATGACCTGTACTAGAACGACAGGGTTTATGCCGGCAGAACTCATGTACTGCCAAAAACCAATTTTTCCAGTGAATACTCAAATTCTTACTTGGACTACGCTTCCTTGGGAAGATAATCTAGCTACTGAAGACTTATTAGCTCTAAGAATTCAGCAACTAGAGCAAGGGAACGAAAGATTAGAAGATGTTGTAGCTAAATTGAAAGAATCTCGTCCTAAAAATAAAAACTATTTTGATAAATCACATAGGTTAAGGCCAAAGCCAATACAAATTAATGATTGGGTATTGATATATGATAGCACATTCGATACACAGTATGATGCTCGTAAAAAATTAAAAAAGCGTTGGTTTGGACCTTATGTGGTGGTCAAATTTTATGAAAATGGAACGTATACCTTACGAGAGTTAGATCGAACTCCACTTAAAAATTTAATTGCAGGTAAAAGAGTTAAAATATTTAAACAAAGAAATGAAGAATTTTATGATTTAATATATGATGAAGGAAATGATGAATGATTCTTTTTAATAAAAAAATTAAATTTTCTTTTAAATATGTTTTTTATTTCTTTTACATGTATGAAAATAAAAAAATTATTTATGAAAACTAATTTTCTTGTGAGTTTACATGTTGTTGCTTGATAGCAGGAGTTGAAGATGCTTTTTGAACCAATTAATTAAAGACTGATTTATGATAAAGATGAAGCGCAGGAGATTGAAGATAGTACATGCAGTTTAAAATTTAAGCAATCAAAGCAATATTTGGATGAAAGGCGATGTTGCAAAAGAATTCTATGTCAATCAGGTGAAATAGTTCTAACCCTGATTAATGTTTTAAGTTTTGTTTTTCCCTGCATTATCATAATTAGATATGTACATTCTTCAGATAGGTTAAGAAACCTCTTAAAATTATGAAAAGTAGAATTTACACTGAAGTAGGAATGTGCTTGAAGAGAAGAAAGGGATTAGAGACCTATGGTTGTCATATGAATAGTTGAAGGAACCCTTAACTTGCAACTCCTAGTAGAAGTAGACTTGTTTTATATAGGTAAGCTTCCTTAAATCTGACCCATTTAGCTAAAGAGATCCTAGTTCCTGCTTTAGCCTACCTCTAGATCCTTTGCTCTGATTAGGGGTTAAGCCTTTCCCCTTCATCAAAAAAGTTGCGAAGAAAAATTGAAAGCAGTACATTAATGGTTGCTGCATATGAAAAGAGGGAAAAAAATGACACAAAGAAAAATTATGATTTTTTTTTTTTAAAGATGAAAGAAAAAATCAAATAAATCAGTTGTGGTCTCGAAATCACTTCTGAATTGAAAAGCGGGCTATATAAGGCGGATGTATGCTAGAGGGGAGTTAGTTTTTTGTATCTTAATGGCAAGTGGCTAGGAGATGAGGATAGAAGGCCTATATAACATATGCTTTACTTATGAACAGAGTTAATAGAAGAGTTAGTACAAACACTATTCGAATGACTTCTATAGTTTCCTTCTAAAACATGCTTCCAATTCATGCATTGAACGAAAAGGTTGAAATTCAAGCTTACATAATTTTATAAGTTTTCTTTGCTATCAGAAGATGTACTAATGATAGAAGCATTTTTTATAGACTATTTGCATTTGAGTCATGAATAATTTTCAAAAGAATTTGATATTGCCTTCTATGATCTGCAGGTTTGGCCCATCGAGGACGATGTGCAAGTTTGGTCGGGGCGAATGTCAGAAAGTTTTCAATCTTTCCATTGACGACCAGGAAAAATAAAAAATGATTATTGGTTAATTCGAATTCCTTATTATTACAAAGTTTTTGCTTGGAACCAATTTTTTGTAAAGTGTTTGGAGGTTCAAATGGATGAAGAAAACAAAAGTTCATATTATGGTTTACCCTAAACTGCTCATATAATGTGTGTTTAGGTCAATAAAGTATTGAATCATGGGTTTAAAACCCTAGGTTTACGTTTAATCATGTGCATTTACGTTAGGAGCATTATTTCCTGGTTAATGATAGGGTTTAACTAGGTTTTCAATTAATTTCCAAAGGGTTTCAATGGGTTTTTGAAGGGTTTCAAGTAGGTATTTTAGGGTTTTAGTATATTTAAAGGGTTAGAATAGTTGTTATTTAAATATATTAATCTATACATTAAATATTTATATATTAAAAATTAAACTATGATATAATTAATTACTTTAATCGGGAGTGTGCATGTAAATATTAAGGTATTAATTTATTAAGTTCTTAACCTAAGCTGCCGAGGGATTTAGTGGCTGACTGATCCACCAGCCTTATGTCCGCAACTTCCCGACAGCGTGTCATCCACAAGTTCAATGGGAGGAGGGACTTCACTTTATTTAGCCCATTTGTCTTCTTGAATCTCTCGTAGGAATTCTGGAGTGAACCTATTCATAGAAGAAGAGGTGTCTGGTTCAGTGGAATTGGGCACATAAGCTTCTTGTGGGGGATGGCTTATGTTTTTACTTGCCTCATCTCTTTCTTGATTTTTTTCTTCCTTGGCAGACCTTGCAATTATGCTCTCTAAATTCTCTAGGAGTCCATCCAAGTGCAATTGTGTCTTAGCTGAGCCAGAGTAGTTGAAGAGGCGACTGGCTTCAAACATGGTCTGAGCCAATGCGACCATTTTTGTGCAAAGCTTGGTTCTTTCTATCTCTAGGTCAGCTCTAGGGTAGCACTTGTCATGATCCGTCACATTTGGCACTTCTTGGATTCTGGCCTGATATGCCTTAAGCATCATGTCTATGTCTTCAAGAGTGGGGTCAGCTAATACTGATCCTACTCTAGGGCGTGGTGGGATGGTCTGAGGTAGGTGGACAGATGGTGGGTTAGATGGTGATGGAAGTAAAGGTGGTGGTGGTATGTGAGAGTTTGTTTGAGAGGTGAGTTCAACAATTTTGGCTTTTGTTTCTCTTATGCTTTCTTCTAAGTCGCTCATCTTTTTGGACCATTGTCTTTTCATTCTCTCTTGGCTATCCCTTCAGGCTCTCGACCGTTTCTTGGCTATGCTCTCAGTTTCACTAACCTCTACACTCTTCTCTTGACCTACTCCTAGGTTCTGCTGCAAAGCCTGGGCTCTAGTGACCACTTGCACTGGTGTAGTGGAAGTGAAACTTCTTGTTGAGTCTACCACTAACCCAATAACATTAATTGGAGTGATTTTTGGCATATTATTGGGATTCTTTGGGCAATCCCGTAAGAGATGCTCCTTCCCGCAATCTTGACAAAAGCCCTGAATTGTTACTGATTGGGGTTGTGTAAGTGCAGACATAGGGCAATCACGGATGAGGTGATCTCCTTGACATCTATAGCATGGTCCTCTAGGGAATGGGGGACCTACCTGTCTAGGTTGAGGTCTAGTGTTGGGGTTTGCGTACATGACATTTGTGTAATCAGGCTCCCAACTAGGTTCATTCGGTTCTTCACTATAGTAAGACTCACCATGTTCAACCTGTGGACTATCTATGTGAGTGGAATCAAAACTATGATCACTCGGGTCACTTTCTGAGAGCAACGGAGTCACTGGGACTATGGCTCTATTCAAATTTTCCTCAGCAGTTGCATACTTTACAGGAATCACATTAGCTGGGGTTGGAGGTTGTTGAGCTAACACAGGTTGAGGCCTTTGTTGGTTTTGGTAGGGTTGTTGATAGGATTGCTGCGGTCTACCATATTGTTGTGGAGGGTACTGGTTCTGGTATCTTCCTTGTTGTGGATAGGGCTAAGAGTAGGTTTGTCTCACTGCTTGCTTATTGTATGGGCAGTCTTGTGTTGTGTGATTTGTGTATCTCCGTTCTATGGTGCAATATTGGCTAATAGGGTTCACTTGGGGTTGAGCCATGATCGGACATACGTTCGCCATATGGTCACCACTGCAAGTATAACACCTCTTTACTGGGGCAAACCTTGGGATCTATTTGCTAGTGACACCTAGTTTTTGAGCTACTTTCTCCGCGAGTTCCTCAATAGAGGTGGATTGCGTGGAACTAAGGCTGGAAGAACTATCTGAATCCTTATAGATTTTTGATAGTTCTAATTCCTCCCCTAGATTATCTTCAATGTCTATGCATATGCGTACACATTCTTCTATAGTTCTAGGGTCCTTCAAGTACACATATGATCGTAGTTTGGTACTGAGCAATCCATCCAGGAATAAAGCCACTTGTTTGGCTGGTATGGGTAACTCAGAAACAGGGCACCTCTCTAAATATTGCCTAAACCTTCTTCCTGTATTCTAACCGTCTCTTGAGGGGTTTGCTTGAAGCTATGAATCAGTGAGGAAGTATTATGCCTGATGCCACTCTTCGAGAATTCAATAATGAAAGCCTCTAAAAGTTGATCTATGTTTCTAAAGTGCCTCTCGTTTAGGGTTGAAACCACGTAAGAGCGGTGTTCCTAAGGGTTAGACCAAAGGCATTATACTACGTGAATAGGTCCTCAACTTGTTCAGCTCTCAAGACTTGCCTAAACTCAGCCACATGATCATATGGGTCTCCTGTGCCATCGAAGTAGTTCTTCATGGACTTAACCAGCTCTGTAGGTCTCAAAGTTCTGGTGTGTTCCCTAGGCCTTGGCAAAGGGAAATCATCGGCATTCCTTTGGTTCCTTAGGGCTCTAAGTCCCTCAGGTTCCACTCTAGTTGTTTCCGTTCTCGTTCTTTCTCTTCCCACTGGGTTGGCAAAGCTCACCTCAGGTCTATCTCTATGTTTGTCTCTTTGAGCTCCATGAGCTTGGGATGTTCCCGCTCCGGGGTGACCATAGGACACATTATCTCTTGGTTGGGGAAAAAGAAATTCACCTTTCCAAGTGTAAGCATGCCTATCATTTTCTGTAACCAAAAGACCCTCTCTGAAGCATGATCCAAGTAGGTCACTCTGCCTGGGCTATCAGGATCTTTGAACTCATATATCATGATTGTCCCTACCTCATTTGGCTGATCAAATCTATACCTCCAAAAGGCCTCATCAGTCTCTCGGTTCAGGAGTAGATCTATGCTCTTATTGTCTTGGGGAATCCACTTTGGTGTGATAATCCTAGTGAGAGCCGATTTGCCTCAGGGGGGTTCTAGGTTCTACACCAATATTTCCTTGCTCTAGGTCACCTAAGTCCGTTTCTAGGATCACATTCCCGAATTCATCTGTCCTATCTGGATGACTGGCGACTACATATATAGTTCCCTCCTTGTCTAGGTATGCTCCGTTTTCAAACTTGACAGCTGGGTGCTCTAGTCCAATGGATTGGTTAGGGTTTTTAATCTGGACCACAGATCTTCCTAGGCCGTCCTCATAGATGCTAGCACCTAATCGGTTGGTCCTAAGGTATTCCAACTGCGTCTTGTAAGGGCCTTCTACCCTATGTAAATATGGCACTCCTGAACTTCCTGTAGGTCTCTCCATACCGTGGGACATCTCAGACTCACTAGTCTCAGAGCTAGGGTAGTACGAATGATGGCTCAACTGTTGGGCCCAAGATCTAGCAATATGATTGACACTAGCCTCTAAAGACCTAAGACTTTGTCTATCTCTCCCTAGGTGTCGTCCTGATCTAAGGTTCATAAGCCCAATTGAATAATCCCAAATTTTCCCAAGTACAATTTTCGTTGCTGAGTTCTTTTGTATTAGTCACTTGTTCTTTCTAATTTTCATTGGGGTATCACTTCTTGTCCAATTAACCTTCGTCCCAAAGAACACTTAAGTTTTATCGTATTTTGAGTGTGGTCGCTCGATTTAAATTCTTTTCCCTTACGTTGTTTCGCAATTGTAATCTCTTAACACTTGCACTTGAGTGATTAGAGTTCTTGGACTTGGTCATTCTTAACGTGTCCTTAATTAATCAATACCTCTATCCGTACTTAGCCTAGGCTAGGGATTGACAGAGGGTGTTGAGAATTTTCCAACCTTGAGTTTCTTTCCTTGGTTGCCCTTGTATGCCCAGGAAGCGTGTTCCCAAGCTTGCACTTACTCTTGCTTCAAGTACCCTTGGATGCGCTCAAAGAACTTGAAAAAGTCTTAAAGTTAGCTCAAGACTTAAATTCAGTTGACAGACAGATCACTTTCATGCATGTACTTCATAGACCAATTGTCTTATGCCTTTATGGAAAACAATCCCAAGGGACCCTTAGTGTTCCTACCCCGGGATATGATCAACTTCAAATTACCCTATCTAATATTCCTGATATTGATTTTACCATAACCAGTGGAAGTTTTGGTTGTACTCCCCACGAGCTTTCCAACAAAACAAGAATCACAGCCAATGGGTTTCGTATGAGAAAGTTATGTCAATTCAGGGTTTTGGAGCTAAAACAGGATTTAAAACAGGTTAACAGGCGGATAGGACTTCTTGAAATGCTTTGGGTATAGGCCTCACAATGCTCTACTAACCCTTAAAAGTTCCCCACAAATTGCCAAAAATTACACCACTATTTTTTGCCCTAAAAAATTGGCCGAATTTTCCCGTCAATCGCGATCCCAAGCTCTGTCAATCGCGATTGATATGTTAGTCGCGATCGACGTGTCGATCGCGATTGACAGGTCCGTTGTGGCTGTTAGTCACGATTGATGGGGCAATCGCGATTGACACGTGGCCTGGATTTTCATTCGATCATGGTCAAAGGTTTGTTGACTCTGTCAGTCGCGATTGATGGGTCGATCGCGATTGATGGGTCGATCGCGATTGACAGGTCCATCGCGAGTGTTCAGTCGGTCGTGGTCAAGCAGTCGTTGACTAGGTCGGTCGCGATTGACAAGTCTGTCGGGGCTGTCAGTCGCGATTGGCTGGTCGATCACGATTGATGGCTCGATCGCGATTGACACGTGTCACTCGTAGATTCTGTCGGTCGTGGTTAGTCGGTCGTTGACTCTATCGGTCGCGATTGACGTGTCGATCGTGATTGATAGGTCGGTCGGCAAGTGTCTGTCGTGGTTTGTCGATCGCGATTGACAGGTCGATCGTGATTGATAGAAAACTGAGGAATTTCAAAATTTTAAACACATATTCATGAAGCTCTAGGCCTATACATCACAGTTATACACTTTGTTTTGCAAAATAACCAACTTTTCTGTCGGTCGCGATTGACAGAGGTCAACGCCTCGGTACCTACACAGTCAATTTTTTTACCTGCTGGAGCTAGTGCAGCTGCTGGGGATGCTGATTCCTGCAGAAAATCTCAAAAAACACAGAAATCACAAGCACACAAACGCTCTCTCGCTCTCTCTCACAAGTGAAATGAGGGGAATGGTATGGGTGGGGTGATATGACCAAAAACTGAAATTTTCGCGATGATGGAGATGGATGTGGCAGATGGTGAGGATGATGATGGTGAAGAGAAAAACAAAAGAAAATAGACAAAAGTGAAGAAAATACCTATGACTCCAACACCTCAACTCTATGTCTTACCATCACGCGCTCGTCCTCAAAGCTCGATCCCCGGCAACGGTGCCAAAATTTGGTGTAGCTCAGTGATGAGTAGCACCTCCTTTAATGTCAATCCGGGAAGACATGAGGATGGTATGATGACCTCGAGCAAGTGGAGGCACAAGTGCGTGAGTGAGAAGCACACAAACATGCACACACATACACACACGCGCACACACAGTAAGAACAAAGAGGAGGACAATGGAGTTCTTTTAGATTACTTTCAAAATGCTCATACAAGTTCAACTCTATTACAAGCTAACCTCAAAAATGAGCTCTCTAGCTCTATTTATAGTCTTTCACTAGCTTTTGGCCCTGTCCAGACCTAGTGTCTGACCTAGTTAAAAATTAGGTTCTAGGGCCTATTTGGAGATTCAAACGGAGTCTAAAAAATGTGAAAACTAATAGGTAGGTACTTCTAAAGCTCCTCAAGCTCAAGGACTCCTTGGCTTGTACAAAATGGAGCTACAAAAATATGAAATGGTATTTACAGTGGTTTTTAGTGATGAAAATCACTATTTTTGTAGGGATTTCTTCTAACATTTTGACATACATTTCCTGGAGCGCCCTACTTGCTCCTTCTTCTTGTGTGCCCAACTCTTTGATGCATGAAAAATTTAAATGGCCTACTTGCCAGATCTTCTTTGACTACTATGTCTGCTTGTGCTTTATCTTCGCTCCGACTCCCTTCGTAGGCTTCCTTGTCTTGTGAGTCCTTCAGTTCCTTGACTACTGCCAACAACGAATCAAGATGGCGAAGGATGTTACATATGTGGCAAGTTTGGCCACTATGCTAGAGATTGCTACCAAGGAGGAAACCAAAGGAGCTATAATCAAGGTTCTTCATACAAAGGCCAAGGTAATTATGCTTCTACAAGTTCAGAAAATGACAATCTCTTGATGATGCACATGAATGGGAATTCAAACAAAGTAGATAACACTTGGTATATTGATAGTGGATGTAGCAACCATATGAGTTGCAATGCTTCTTGGTTTACTAATCTACATGTTCCCAAAGGTAAAGGACATGTAGAAACAGGTGATGATACAGCCCATGAGATCTCCCATGTTGGAGATGTAGCTTTGGATGACAAGGAGGAAGGAAGATGTCTCAAGGATGTCTTGCATGTACCTACTATCACAAAGAACTTGGTGTCCGTTGGGCAAATGGTTGAAAGAGACTATCAAGTAAGGTTCAACAAAGGTGGATGCTTTGTGGAGAACCCTAAGCAAGGTTACAAGGTCATAGCAAGAGGAAAGAAGCAAGGGAGACTCTTCACTTTGGAGGTAAATTCTCATTCCAGTCAACATGTCTACTTCACATATGGAAACAAGAGGATTTCGGAGTTGGACTTGTGGCACAAGAGTATAGGTCACATCAACATACAAAGAATGAAGGAAATGCAATTCAAGAGGCTGGTTGAAGGTCTTCCCAACTTCCAAGGACAAGGTATGAAGCATTTATGTGAATCTTGTCAACTAGGGAAGCAAACGAGACTTCCATTCAAGAAGAGTGGCTACATAAGCCAACATCCATTGGAGTTGATACATACAGATGTGTGGGGGCCAACCAAAGAGCAATCCATTGGAGGTAACAAGTACTTTGTCACTTTTATAGATGATTGCACGAGGATGTTTTGGGTTTATTTCATCAAAAACAAATCAGATGTGTTTACATGTTTCAAAGCATTCAAGGCAATGGTAGAGAAGGAAACAGGTACATATATCAAGAAGCTAAGGTTTGATGGAGGGGGAGAATATTTCACCGATGAGTTTTCTGATTTTTTGATGGATCAAGGCATCAAGAGACAAGTAACATGCAGGTACACACCCCAACAAAATGGAGTAGCAGAGAGAAAGAATAGATACATTGCTGAGATCGCTAGAGCAATGCTTAATGAGATGAATGTACTACCTCAGGGATCCATGGATTGACACCATATCAAGCCTATTATGGTAAGAAACCTGATCTTTCCCACTTGAAGATATTTGGATGTACTTGTTATGTACATGTGCCAAGTGAATTGAGGCACAAGCTACAACCAAAGGCAAAAAAGTGTGTGTTTCTAGGATATTCAAATGATCATAAAGGTTACAGGTGCTTCAACCCAAACACAAAGGACTTGAGGATATCAAGGGATGTAGCATTTGATGAGCTACTCCCTTGGTATAAGAAGTATGATTGTATGCAAGACTATGAAAAAGAAAAGCATGGACATGATGAAGAACAAATCGACCTAGAGCTAAGTGGCCCAAGGTGTTCCATCAATGAAGATAGTTCAAGCATGAACTCACCATGGAGTGGGAGATCTTCATCAAGCTATGAAGCACAATCAATCAACAAAGGCAAAGCAACATTGGTGGAGTTGGATGAAGAAGGTAATGAAGTTGAAGACGATGAAGGACACATGATGGAGAAAGAAGCCACGTCAAAGAAAGAGATCAAGTTCCCAAGGCAAAGGAGGTTTATTCCTCCAAAAGGTGAAGAAAGGAAGTCTTCTAGAGTTAAGTATCCAACTCAAAGGTTTACTTATGATTCATAAATGGCAACTCATTATGCATATATAGAACAAAGTAGTAGAAGATCATGAGCCTGATTGCTATGAAGATGCAAGCAGGTACACCGAATGGAAGAAGGCAATGCAAGAAGAGATCGACGCACTTGAGGAGAATCAAACATGGACTCTAGTGCCCAAGAAGGATAACATGAAGGTAATAGGTAATAAGTGGTCAAGGGTTTTGCACAAACTTATGGAGTAGACTTCGAAGAGACATTCAGCCCCGTGGCAAAGATGAGTACCATTAGGACACTCATTGCAATGGCTGCTAGCAAAGGATGGAAGCTCTTCCAATTGGATATCAAGAATGCCTTTCTCAATGGAGACTTGGAAGAAGAGGTATACATGGAGCAACCACTAGGTTTTGTTCATAAAGAGTTTCCACATCATGTTTGTAGGTTGAAGAAGGCACTTTATGGCCTAAAGCAAGCTCCAAGGGCTTGGAAACAAAGATTGGTGGACTATTTGATCAAATGTGGTTACAATCAATGCAAGGCGGATCCATCTCTCTTCATCAAACAAAGAGGAGAACTTGTAGTCTACATGTGTGTGTATGTAGATGATCTTATCATTACAGGTAATGATACAAAGGGCATTGAGGAGATCAAGGCAAAACTTGGAAAGGAGTTTAGGATTTCTGATCTTGGAGATCTTAGGTATTTTCTTGGCATTGAAGTTGTATATAAAGAAGAAGGTATTATGCTCATACAAAGGAAGTATATTCTATACCTACTTGAGAGGTTTGGGATGCTACATTGCAAGCCTATTTCAAATCCCATGGAAGTTAATGTAAAGCTAAGCTCCATTGATGGAGAACCATTAGAGGATGTAACTTTGTATCGATCTATTGTAGGCTCTTTCAATTATGCCACAATAACTAGGCCTGACATAGCATATGGAGTTGGAGTGTTATCACAATTTATGCATAGTCCAAGGACTACACACTCACAAGCTGCAAGAAGAATGTTACAATATCTCAAGGCCACTATAAATGAAGAATTGTTCTATTCATTTGATGATGATATGCAGGTCAAAGCTTATTCAGATGCCAATTGGGCCAGTTCGAAGGAAGATAGAAGAAATACAAGTGGTTACCTAGTCATGCTAGGTAGCAAGATTATCTCATGGATTTCAAAGAAGCAACCAACGGTGGCATTATCTTCCACCGAGGCTGAGAATAGAGCTTTGGCACAAGTCACATGTGAGCTAATGTGGATTAAGAAGTTATTTATGGAGCTTAGTTTGCAGGTTGACACATATCCAATTTTTTGTGACGATATGAGTAGCATTCATCTAGCATCGAATCCTGTCTATCATGCTAGAAGCAAGCATATTGAAGTGCACTATCACTTCATAAGGGAAAAGGTGATATCCAAGGAAGTTTCAGTACATTATATTGGTACCAAGGACCAAGTTGTCAACATGTTTACAAAGGCTTTGGATGGAATGAAGATTTCAAAATTCAAGCAATGCATCAACATGAAGGAGCTTGGATGAGGATGAAGAATTAAAGCTTGAGGGGGAGTGTTAAAAGTCAAGCTTCAAGCTACAAATTCGTGGGGAATCTTTTATGGACATGTGGAGCAATCAAAGGAAGCCAAAAGCCACGAGATTCCATCAAGAAAAGTCACTCAACCACTCCCCAATTCATCTCAACTAAATCCTCCAAGTTAGGAGGCTGATTTGGAAAGGTAGTTTCTAGATTTTAGGGGCACACTTCTCACTAAAAAAGGAGCATGTATCCCGACTTCTTTGGGCCATCTTCTTGGAGTTTTAGCTCATGTAAAGTGAGCACTAAGTGCTGGAGTTGTGATAAGCTAGCCCCTTGCTTGCTTGTTTGTTTTCTTTTAGTAGGCATATCTATGTGTGTGCGCAGGCAGTGTTGCAACTCTCTACCCCTGAGTTGTTAGCATTGGTTCTCCCTCATATTGTATCCATTTGATGTAATTCTTGTCTCATTGGATAGATATTAGAGTCTATTTTATGCTCAGCACTTCTCTAGAGCATTCTCTGAGTAGTCTGGGAGCAACATTCATTTTAGTGAAGTTGTGTGATTGATATCTCTCTCTGTGTGTAGGCTCTGTTGGAAATATTTTGCTCTCTATTGTAAGGGCTGGTTCTCCTTTTCTATTTATCCATTTTCTATGATTTTGGTGTCATTGGGTAGCTACCAAAGTGCTCTAAAGTTGAACCAAGTTTGAGATTCATTCTCTATATAATCTCGGAGCAAAGCTTGCTGGAGTGAAGTGAGGTCTCTGCTTGACTAGCAGTTGTGAGCATTCAACTAGATCATGTTGTAGACATTGTTTCTCTTTGTAGGTCAAAGAAGGATACCTGTGGAGGTCATTCGCACTTTGTCGTTGCATAGGGGTTGAGATACTTCCCCCATCAGGAGAGGCACTGGAGCTTTCAAAAATCTACAAAGATTCAGATAGCTCTACCAGCCTCTCTTCGGACAATCCATGTCTATTGAGGAAATCGTAGAGAAGGTAGCTCAGAAATTAGGTGTTTCAAGCAAACAAATACCCCAATTTATCCAGTGACGAGGTGTTATACTTGTGGAGGTGACCATATGGTGAATGCATGTCCCATTATGGCTCAACCCCAAGTGAGTCCTAGTAGCTAGTACAGTACCATAGAGCGAAGATACACCAACCACACTGCACAAGAATGTCCTTATAACAAACAAATTGTCAGAAAAAATTACCCTTAACCATATCCACAACAGAGTAAATACCAAAATCATTACCCACCACAACAGTATGGTAGGCCCTAGCAACCCTATCAACCACCATATTAAGGGTAGTAGAGACCTCATCCAGTGCTAACACAGCAACCCCCTACTCCCGCTAATGTGATTCCAGTGAAGTACACGGTGGCAGAAGAAAATCTAAATAGAGCTATTGTACCAGTAACTCCATTACTTTCAGAAGGTGACCCTAATGATCATAGTTATGACTCTACTCATGTTGATAGCCCACAGGCTTACTACCTGTAGTCACCTGAGCATAATGAGTCCTACTATTGTGAAGAACCAGGTGCACCTAGTTGGGAGCCAGAGTATGCAAACGCATGTCTGTTCAATACACACACCTAGTCTTTTCAGCTCCCTTGTTGTTCCATTAATGCCCTTATGATTTTTCCAATGGTTCACATGTGCTTACTCAAGTAGATTTTTTTCATTCTTCATCTTCTACACACCTTAACAAGAAGCCTCTAGGTTCTTTGTAATATAAACTTTTAACCACAATATGTAGATTCTGTGATTGCGTGAACTCTTTTCTGTTGTCCCTATTGATCCTGTGGTGTGGTCTGTGCATGAGGATTGGGATCAATTTTTCTGCCCAAATTGGACATACTTCCAAGTTGAACAAGTATGTATTAGGTAGATCATCTGCCACTTCGATACGTGGTTCCCCATGCATCATTCTTGATAAATGATCCGCTCTTACATGTGTATTTCCTTTTTTGACTATCACTTCCAAATCAAATTCCATGAGAAATAGGAACCATCTCAATAGCCTTCTTGTATTAAAAGGTTTATTGACCAAGTACAATAATGTCTGGTGGTCAATAAAAAAACTTGAATTTATTGGCTAGGAGGTAATGTTGGAATTTCTTGACTACATACACCGTTCCTAGGCCTTCTCTTTCAATAGTGGTATAGTTTCTTTCCACTTGATTTAGTTGTCTACTAGCATATGCAATAGGGTGGTCTAATTTTCCTTCATCTATAGGTTGAATCTAGTATGCATTGAATCGCGAAATTAGGTGCATCCACATGAATATGGAACGGTTTATTCCAATTGGATACTTTCAAAATGGTTGTTGAACTTAATCTTCACTTTAACTCATTGAATGTCGTTTCGAATTCCTCCATCCATATGAATTGTGTCAATACGCCATACAAGGGCCTTGCAATTATGTTGTACATGTGGATGAACTATCAGTAATATCTACAATGTCCCATAAAAGCTTGTACTTCCTTTGCATTTCTAGGTCTAGGCAAGTCCAAAATTACCTTTATCTTATCCTCATCTATAGAGATGCCATTCTTGGATACAATATGTCCTACAATATTTCCTTGCCTTACCATTAAAACACATTTCTTTGGATTCAGGCACACTCTATATTGTCTGCATTTCTCGAATATCTTTTGAAGCTCGGGGATGTGTTCAATTCTTCTAGAGGAATATGTGCATAAGTCGTCCACACAGAATTCCATGCTTTTTCTCAAGCACTCTTTGAACACATGACACATCAATATTTGGAAATTTGCAGAAGCATTCGTGAGCCAAAAAGGCATCACTCAAAAGGCGTATACTCCCCATTCAGTAGCAAATGCAGTTTTATGTTGATCCTCTATAACAATAGCTACTTGGTTATAACTCGAGAATCCATAAAGGAAGCTGTATACTTCCTTGCCTACTACTCTTTCCAAGAGATGGTTAGTTATGGGTAATGGGTAACTATCAGGAATTGCAGTTCCATATATAGGTACATCTCTCCTCTTCCTCTTCCATAGTTATTGTCACCTTCTTGGTTTGTTCTTTATTATCATATGTCTCTCCTTCCTAGGCTTCTCTTTTTGGCATTTGAATTGCTATTTTTTGTTCTTCTATTTCATATTGTTTGAAGTGTTTTGGAACCTCAAGCTCATCAAGAGGTTGATCTACTTGAACTTCTTCATTGCCCTATTTCTCTGGGTGCTTTTCTATGGTGAAAACTCTTCGTTCCTCTACATCCCCATTGGGTTTAATTTCTTTTAACTATTGTTCTTTTGAATCAAATTCTGGCTCCATTTCAATACTTTTGTAATCCTCTCTCCATTCCTTTTCCAATAATTCATCAGCTTCCATTTCTTGGAGGATTCCCGTGTAAAGATTCACATCCTATCCTTCTTCATCTATACATTTGTTCATGATCAGCACTTCCTCGTTTACACACACATCTAGAGTGGCTAGTATCTCCATCCATTCATATGGTTTGAATGCTTTGTCGAGAAATATTTGGGGCATGTATGTTGGGTCATCTTTGGGTCTGTAATTCTCGTGCCTTGTCCGCCATAATTGTGCTTTCTTTTCCTCTCTTTTGGCTTCCTTAGATATCCATAACTAGATATCTTCCTTCATCCATGATTTGTCACTAGATCATGTGCTATGGATGGATAGATCATCTTCCTCTCTATGGAATGAGTTCCATTGTAATGGGGGTGCATCTCTGTATGCAAAGGTATGTAAATTTATCTTTGTTGTCATACCCTGATGATGTAGATACAATGCATCTCTTCCCCAATCTTTCATAACTCTCATTTGTCTCATGAATGGTCTTCCTAAGATCATTTCATAATTTCTAACTTTAGCAAATTGAGATATGGCTAGGGTATGTTCAAATTCTAGTCTACATGTGGTCAGAATGACCTTTTCTAATATTCTTAGTGGTCTCTCGACATGATCATCTGCTAATTGAAGTTTCATTTGTATGGTTCATAGGGCTGACTTTCCCCATTTCTCTTAGATCTCTTTAGTAGCTATGCCTATGCCCGTTCCATTGTCTAAGATCACTTTAGTCATGTATTCATTAAAGGTGATGGGCAAACATTTACTTCCTTCATCTCCCTCACTGAATTCACCAACTTTATCTATTGGGATTTGGATGCTTCGTAGAGCCTCTACTTCTTTACTCTCTTTGATTGATTCTTGCACTTCTAACTTCAACTGTTTGGCCAATTGTTTCCATAATTGGGGTTTCAATTGTAGTAACTGTTCTATCATTAATGAACATTGTACTTTAATTTTCTTGAGTTCTGATAAGTTATGTGAAGTCTCATTTTGTGATCTTCCTTCTTTGTCCTTGTCACTCTAGCACAATGGTAAGTACCAGCGTGAGGAGATACACCTCATAAATGTCTCTTTGTGGAGACGTGAGGACTAGTATGAAGACCGTGAGCAAGTAATGGCACATGTGTGTGAGTGAAAGCACACAAACATGCACACACATGCGCACAAGGTAAGAGCAAAGTGAGGAACAATGGAAGAAATTTGATTACAAAAGAAATCTCTTGCAAAACCTCAAATCTACAACAAGATAACCTCAAAAATGAGCTCTCCAGCCTTTTTTATAGTTTTTTGAGTCGTTTTTGCCTTGTCCATACCTAGTGTCCGGCCTAGTCAAAAGTTAGGTTCCAGGGCTTATTTGGGGGCTCAAACGGAGTCTAAAAATTATGAAAATTGGTAGGATGATACTTCTAATACACTTCAAGCTTAAGGAATCCTTGACTTGGACAAAATGGAGTTGCAAAAATGGGAAATGGTATTTACAATGGTTTTAGTTGATAAGAATCACTATTTTTATAGGGATTTCTTCTTAAAATTTGACATATGCTTCTTGGAGCTCCCTAGATTCTCCATCTTCTTGTGTGTCCACCTCTTTGATGTGCTCCTATGATTTGTCCTTGATCTTGAGCTTCAACACCCCCCCTCTCGAGTATGTCATCCCTGACAGACCCTTGTTGGAGTGGTTGTTCTATGTAGTACTTTGAGAGGTAGTGTCCATCATATATCAACAAGAAAGGTCCTCATGTAGCAGGGTTGGTTGTTTGGTTCTTCATTTGTCTCTACTATCCTTTGCAAGTTGTAGTCCCTTTGTATGTACTTCTTCCTTGTATTCTAGCCTGATGGTGTCTTTGTGAGATTTCAAAAATTAGGAGTTGCTCAAAAGAGGTTGTCAATGTTGATTGTGAGTAGCTCTCAGTGGTGGAGTGCTTCCTTGCTCTTGTTGTTGTCACCTTGATGTCCTCTAGCTCTTTCAAAGATGGCTTTCATAGTTTTCATGCCAAGTACTCGTGACCCATAATGAATGATGGGTAAGTGTGTTAGTGTATGGGTTGAAGAAAATATGTGCCTTGTGCATGGCCTTGTAATGTGGCCCTATGCATGCATGCTTGGGGAATGCATTATAAATAGTATGATGCAAAAATTTGGGACTTGAGCTAAGTGCTCAGGGATATGCTGACAGAGAGGTTTCCTAAACTATCATGGTTGTAATGTTACCGAAGTAGGTGATTCCTACCATGGTGAAAGGTCGATCAATGTTTATCTCTTCGTGTTGTACTCCCATCACGGTGATTGACCATTAGCTTGTCTTTTTTTGTTGATGGATGTCCTTGTTGATGTTTCACTAATGAGATTCTTTGAGTGCATGGTCCTGTTTCTTCTTCTCTCTTTCATTTTTTTCCTTTTTTTTTTGGAACAATGTCACAAAACAAGAAGAGCCTGGTTAGTATCAATAAAATATTTTACATATGTCAAATGTGTCTCGTGTGCTTGGGATTCTCAATTGTGTCCATGCACGGCCATGTAATGCGGCCCTATATTGATGCATACTTTGGAAATGCATGACCTGAATGGTGCAAAAGACAAGGTTATGCCAAAGGCACATGGTTGTTGCTGGTCGAGGCTTCTGATGTTACTTGCAAACTTGATGCAATCTTTGTTTAGAGCTGTCGATTTGATCTCTAAATGATGTAATCCTCCTTATAGGGATCCATTTTAGAATAGTACTTGCTCCTGTAGAGATCACCTCTGGACTCTTCATCTTGGGATGGTTTTCAAAATTTGGTATCTAGCATGGTTGGCTCTTTGGTTTTGTGGAAGCTACTAGTACTTTTGGCTTCCAAACCCATACCTTTTTTGCATGCCTTCCTACTATTGTTGAAGAGGTGATTTGATCTTCTTTTGATCTTGGTGCTTATTTCTAGCCCTTGCTTCTCTATGGCTTCTTTGTTGAGACTATTCTCATGTGGGAGACCATAGGTTGTTGTGTATATAAGAGCTTCTTGGTTGAGCTTGTCCTAGTTGTTTGGTTCTTCTTTGGTCGTGGTACCCATATTTGTAAGTTTCCTTGTTGAGCTACAACTAATTTCTTAGGCACCCAAATTTTTTGGATACTCTATGGTTGAGCTTGTCCTAGTTGTTTGGTTCTTCTTTGGTCGTGGTTGGCTTGGTTGGATGGAAATTGTTGTGGCAACATTGGTGGTTGCTCTCTTTTTTGTACCCAGATCTGTTTCATGCTTGGAACTACATTCTTCTTGAATTCTCTTTTTCTATTTGATACAAAAGTTCCTTTGTACTATTTACTTGCCTCTCATGGTTGAATTGTTTCCATGGGATTGGAAATACGTTTGCAATCTTCAAGGACAAAATATTTCAATAATATGTCATTTTTTTTTTTGCACAAAGCTATTCCCCCTTCAGCTTGCATAAACATAATGCCCAAATAATGATGTGAATTTCCCAACTCTAACATCTCAAAAGAGGCATACAAATCAGCCTTAAATCCAAAAAAAATCTTCTCATTAGGACTAGTGAGCAACATATCATCAACATATACAACAATGATCAAGCGTACATCATCCACATGCTTAACATATGAGCTCCTCTTACCAAGCATGTCATGCTTGCTTTAAACCATATAATTTCTTTTCATTCAGCATGTGACGGCAAAGGTTCCTCAAAAACAATGCCTCTATCTTGAGAATAACCTTTGGCAACAAGCCTAGTCTTATATTGGTCAATTTCTCCATCAAGCTTACATTTCAACTTGTATAGACATTTAGTGTTAATGGCCTTTTTGCTTGGAGGAAAATCACATAAAGACCAACTACCATTTTTCATAATAACATCATATTTTTTATTGCATAGGAGCAATATAATTCTCTCAATTTTATGCTTCATCAAAAGAAATAGGCTCATTCTCATCACAAAGACTAGAGAAAACCCTTCCATAACAATCTGATGCAAACCAATCACTATGAAAGCCTGAACAAGTACGATATTAAAAAGGTGCCTATAATTTGCTATCTCTCAAAGTTTGCACCAACCATTTAGGCATAATTTTTGCCTATTATATGTCAGTTTCTCATTGACAAGTGCATCGTGTAAATTTCCATAAAAAATGGAATTTCCATTTTGAACCTCTATAAGCATGTTAAAATTGCCTCATTTGGACTAGCACTTGATTGCTTGCCTATAAAAATAGGCAGCAAAGGGCCATACACATCCTTTGAGCTAACTAATGTCTGCTTGGTACATGAAAGTAAGGGTTGAATCACATCTTCCCCAAAACTAACATTACCTCTAACTAGAATGCATTTAGTATATGGATGATATAGATGATAGCTTTTACATTTATAAATATGCCCATCAAAATACATTTCACTTCTTTATCATCCAATTTTCTATGTTGTTGATCATGCACTAATGCATAAGGAGAAACACATGGTTTTCAACCATGCCAAGTGTCATATGTGTTGGAGTTTGAGGTCTTCCCAAGCACACGAATAGCACAAGGAAGAAGAAGAAGCTTTGAGCACAATACAACACTAAATGAATTACCAAGTGAATTTTCAAAGATAAGTGAAACATTAAGGTTATAGGCATATATACAAGCTAGGGGGGAAAAACCTCCTAAAGAGGGAAAAAAGTATCCCGAGAATCCTAATTGTGTTCACCCACATCACTACCACAATATATCAACAAGTCACCTGGAAGTCATGTGGTGAACAAGCAGCTGGCACTCATGTATAAGGTTGTGTCAAGCCATGTGGACAGAGATCAATCCACAAAAGGAATTAAGCCCAAAGCTTTGTGGGAAGCTTCGAACCTCTCCCTACACATAGCCTTTATGAAAAGGTCTACAATGTTATCATGTGTGGAAACATATCCCAAACTCATCTCTCCAATAGAGAACCTCTCCCTAACATAATGATAATGCATCCCAATGCACTTTGTGCGAGCATGGAACACAGGGTTCCTTGAAACTGCCAATGTGCTCTCACTGTTAGTGGGTTCCTCAAAATTGTCAATGTGCTCTGACCATCAGTGAAGATGGTGATGGCAAAAGATTGAACAACACCCAAATTAGCCAAAAGGCATCTGAGCTGCACACACTCAACAGTTGCTATGAAAGTTGCCCTATACTCATCCTCATAACTAGAAGTGGCCATAGTAGGCTACTTCTTGCTCAACCAAGATGTACATGAGCTACCAAGCATGAAGAAAAGACCACTAGTGGACACATGATTTTCATAGCAACCAGCTCAATCTTACTAAAAACAAAAGCATGTAAACTTGGCAATTATGATCCCCTTGGGATAAAATAAACCAAGTAGTCGGATACCTCTCAAGTAGTGAAAGATGCGCTTAAGCGCCTGCCAATGCTTGACACATGGGCAATGCACAAACCTACTCATCTAAGGACAACAAACTGAAAATCAAGCCGAGTTATGCATAAGTAAATCAAGCATCGAACAACCTACTGATAGAGAACAACATCAAATGCATCATCAACATCATGAAGTCTGAACCATAGTTTCCATAGGAGTGGCAATAGGTTACCAATCTTCAAGGCTAAAATGTTGCAATAATGTGTCAATATACTTTGTTTGACACAAATCTATTCCCCAAACAACTTGCATAAATTGAATGCCCAAAAAATGATGGAAATTATCTAAATGTGACATCTCAAAAGAGGCATGAAAATTAGCCTTAAAATCAGCAATATGTTTCTCATTAGGACCAGTGAGCAACATGTCATCAACATACACAAAAATGATCAGAAGTACATCATCTGCATGCTTAACATATAAGGTGCTCTCAGTTGGATTGTTCTCAAAACCATGTGCAATCAAGTAGGCATATATCTTTTCATACCAAGCACATGGTGCTTGCTTCAAACTATATAAGGTCTTTTTCAACTTGCACACCTTGTTTTCATGCCCTTTTTGCACAAAAACAGGAGGTAGAAACACATACACTTCTTCATGTAAGTCACCATTTGGAAACGCAGTTTTAATGTCCAACTAATGTGCATTCCAACAATGAACCATGATGAGGTGCATGTGCACAGATGCTATGAACGGTGATCATTTGGAAAGTGGGTGCAAAGGTCTCATCAAAATCAATGCCCCTCTCTTGATCATAACCTTTTCCAACAAGTCAAGCCTTATACCTATCAATTATTCCATCAAGCTTATGTTGAGGGTCATTCTCATCACAAAGACTAGAGGAACCCCATCGCATAGCAATCAGATGCAAAGGAAGCACCATGAGAGCCTAAAAAAGCATGATGTGATAGAGGTGCATATAATTTGCTATCTCTTATAGTTTGCACAAGCCATTTAGGCATAGTTTTTGCCTCTCTATATCAGCTTTCTCATCAACAAGTGCATCATCTAAATATGCATCAAAAATGGGTTGATCTGCATCATCATGTGGAACCTATAAAGTTTGAGGGATTGCCTCATTTGGAACAGCACTTGACTATCCACCCATAAAAAGGGGCAACAAAGTGTCATAAATATCTTTGGAGCTAATTGATGTCTCCTTAGTACATGAAAGTAATGGTTGAATCACATCTTCCACAAAAACATCACAACTAATAAAAATGTGTTTATTATGTGGATGATGCATACGATAGTCTTTGCTTTCATAATTGTACCCAGCAAAAATACATTTCATTGCTTTATCATCAAATTTCTTGTGTTGTTGTTCAAGCACTAATTCCACACAACCAAAGACACGCAAATGAGCAACAGATGGCTTGCAACCATGCCAAGTCTCATATGGATTGATAGGTTGCAATGCTTTAGTGGAATAGCCTCAATCCAAAAACTATGTGATAAAACCTAACTTTTGACCATACACCTCACTATCTCCATGAGAGACCTACTTTTTCTTTCTACAACTCCATTTTCTTGAGGTTTATATGGCATTGTACACTAACTGTTTATCCCATGCTCAGCTAGAAATGCATTAAAATCAAAAGACATGTATTACGCACCTCTATCAAAATAGAGGATTCCCAATTTACATGCCAACAAAGTTTTAGCCATAGGGCCAAAAATTGTTTGAAGCACACAAACACTTTGGACTTTTCTTTCAATGGATAAACCCATGCATTCTTGGAAAAATCATCAATGAACATCAGGAAGTGAAGGTAGTTCCCAAAAGATGGTGTCTGCATAAGACCACAAACATCGCTATGAAAAAGCTGTAACTTATGAGCAGCTCTAATCGAACCATCTTTAGGGAAGGAAAAACATTACATTTTTCCCAAAATAAAGCCTTCAAAGACATGTTTACAAAGTGACTCAAGTTTTGGCAGAGAGGACATCATATCAAATTTCTTCACTCATAGAAAACTAGCATAATTCAGATGACCAAAGTGTGCATGTCAAAGCTTTTCATCTAAGAAAGCCTAAGAACCTTGAACTGCACACATTGAATCAATCACAGATTTTGCATAGTCTGTGAGCTTATACAACCCACAACATAAAATTCAAGAAGCAATAATAACATGGCCATTTTAGATCATGAATTATATATCTATCATCAACGAATTTGACAACCAAGACAATCTTGGCTAATGTTGAAACTGACCATGGCACAAACAAAGCATCTAACAATGTGAAAGAACTACCATTAGCAATACTTATAATGATCTTACCAACTCCCATTACAAGATAACAAGAGTTTTTGCACACATGATAGTATTTTTGTAGGGGAAGGCTCAAGTGAATTGAAGAAATTGCACTATGAGGTAATATGTTTGGTTTCCCTAATATCAAAGTACCAAACATCTAAGTCTAATGTTGAAATACACTACTCATAAGAAAATGGGTCATAACTACATACAATAGTAAACACCCATTCTTCATTTTGCACAAGATTAGCACACTTTGTTTTTGGTGTAGAGGCCTTTGCAACAACCATTCCAGCCTCCTTTCTTCTTTGCATATTTTGTGGGCAGTTTTGGACAGATCTTTATGACATGGACATTTCCTTTATAGTATTTGCAAAATTGTTTTTGCTTTTTTGTTTGCTTCTCATATTTTTCTTCCTTCTTTGACTGTGCAGCATTAGTAGATTTCTGTCTACTAGTAGAAAAGATCCAGCATTCCTCCTTTCCAAAAAGATGGTTCTGTTTGAGCTACTCAAAAATTGCACCTTGTTCATAGTGATTTCTGTGGTCCTATGCGGACACCCTCTTTTGGAAACTATCTTTACTTTGTAACTTTCATTGATGATTTTTTGAGGTATGCATCGATATATCTTTTGACTTTAATGCATTTCTAGATTAATGTGGGATAAAACATCAGTGTACAATGTCGTATACACCTCAACAAAATGGAGTTGTTGAATGGAAGAATAGGTCACTCATGGAGATGGCAAGGTGTATGGTTAAGAGTCAAGCTTTACCATATAGTTTCTGGCTTGAGGCTGTTATGTGTGCAACATATGTACTTAACAGGTGTCCCACTAAAGCACTGTAGTCTATCACTCCATATGAGGCTTGGCATGGTCACAAGCCATCTGTTGCTCATCTGCTTGTTTTTAGATGTTTGTCATATGCATTAGTGCATGAACAACAACGTAGAAAATTGGATGATAAACTAGTGAAATGTAATTTTTTTGAAAGCAAATGCTATCGTCTATATCATCCATAGAGTAAACATATTTTGGTTAACTGAGATGTTGTTTTTGTGGAAGATGTTATTCAGCCATTACTTTCATGTACTAAGGAGACATTTGTTAGCTCCAAAGACACGTATAATACTTTGCTGCCTCTTTTTACAGATGGATAGTCTAGTGCTAGTCCTAATGAGGCAACTTGTCAACTTTTACAGGTTTCATGTGATGATGCAAATCATTCCATTTCTAATGAAGATTTGCATGATGCACTTGTTGATGAGAGAACTGATATTGAGGAGGCAAAGAATATGGCAAAATGGCTGGTGTAAACTTTGTGTGATAGCAAATTAGATGCACCTCTGTCATATCATACTCATTCATGCTCTCATAGTGCTTCTTTTGCATCAAATTTCTATGCTATGGCTGCTCCTAGTCTCTATGATGAGAATGAGCCTGTTTTGTTTGACGAAGCACAAAACTCTAAAAATTGGATGGTTGTTATGCAATCAGAATATGATGCTATCATGAAGAATGGTACCTAGTCTTTACGTGACTTGCCTCCTCGCAAGAAGGCCATTGGCACCAAGTGGGTATACAAGCTGAAACATAAGCCTGATGGAAAAAATTTGAAGTACAAGGCTAGGCTTGTTGCAAAGGGTTATGCACATGAAAGATGCATTGATTTTGATGAGACCTTTGCACCTACATGCCAAATGACTACTCTTCGTAGCATCTATGCACTTGCAGCTCATCATGGTTGGAATGTTCATCAGTTGGACATTAAAACTTCATTTTCCAATGGTGATTTGCACGAAGAAATGTATGTTCTTCAGCCCCGTGCAGAAAGGGCATGAAAACCAGGTGTGCAGGTTGAAAAAGGCATTATATGGGATGAAACAAGCACCACATGCTTAGTATGAAAAAATACATGCCGACTTGATTGCACATGGTTTTGAGAACAATCCAACAGAGAGCACCTTATATGTTAAACGTGCCAATGATGTGCTTCTGATCATTGTTGTGTATGTTGATAACATGTTGCTCACTGGTCCTCATGAGAAGCATATTGCTGATTTTAAGGCTGATTTGCATGCCTCATTTGAGATGTCTAATTTGGGGCATTTGCATCATTATTTGGGTATTCAGTTTATGCAAGTTGATGGCCGAATAGCTTTGTGTCAAACAAAATATATTGACACATTATTGTAGTGTTTTGGCTTTGAAGACTACAAACCTATTGCCACTCCTATGGAGACAAGTTTATGATTGATTCTTCATGATGTTGGAGATGCATTTGATGTTGTTATCTATCAGGAGGCTCTTGGATGCTTGATTTACTTATGCATTACTCAGGCAGATAATATTTAGTTTGTTGTCTCACATATGAGCAGGTTTATGCATTGCCCAGGTGTCAAGCATTGGTAGGTGGTTAAGCGTATCTTTCGCTACGTACCCGGCTACCTAGATTGTTTTATCCCAAGGGGGGATCACTACCACCAGATTTACATGTTTTCTCTGACTCTGACTGGGCTGGTTGCTATGACACTCATGGTGTATATTATTGAACAATGCATTGTTAAAGTGTTATATTATTAATGTATTAATATGTTTTTGATATTTTTGATATAGCAGCTCAAGGTTCGTGAGGAACGTGCAAGGCGTGAAAGGGCGAACATCAATAATCGGAATAATTATTATTTAGCTTGTAAATAAACCCGTGTAGAAGGTTCTATTGTTAGAAAAGTAATGGTTAGAATAAGGGTCATTGAAGACCGTAGTTTTTGTTATTGAAAGCAATGGCTTTCTGTAAAATTTATCAACTTTTAGTTTCATGTCTGCTTTTCGAAGCCGCCCTCTTGTAACCACTCTTTTCGACGTAATCAAAATTCCTATAAATACATGCACTCTGTGGACTGTCGAAACAGAGTGCATGGGGGGAGATTGCACCCAATCTTGCGTCCGGTCTCGTCTTTGTTGCCTCTATTTTTTGTGTGTTTTTCTGCATCCGTAATCTCCGTATGCGCGTGAGCAAGATCCTGACAACAGTGGTATCAGAGCTCTGCACGCGTCAATACAGAGGGTTCTGTTCTCTGTTCGTGATTCTGAATTCCGATTCCATCTCCATCTCCGTCTCCGTCTCCGTCTCCGGTTTCTGTTTCGGTTTTTGTTTCGTCTTCGGTTTCGGTTCCTGTTCCTGTTCCTGTTCCAGAACTTAGGCAATACATTGGCAACATTGGCACCCAAGGCTCCCTTGGCGACCGTTGGCTACGCGCGAGGCAATTTTAATTTTTGAGTGGTAATAGAGAGGTTTAGAGTCCCTAAGGTAGGAGGATTTGAACCCACAACCTCCTACTTTCAAGGGAAGTACTTTGACCACTCCACCATCTCTTGGAGTTGTACTCAAATTCTCTCTCCTTATTACTTGTGGAAGGCGCTCGCGACGATTTCAAGGATGGATCCAACAAAGAATCAAGTGTATCTCTCAATCCGTAGGTCAGATTGAGGCGTGTAATATACCGTTGGAAAGCTCTCGAAACGAACTTTCCAATGAGCTACCTTGGAAGTGTGAATTCCTTCAAAATCCTTGGTTGGCACTTGATTGAGTGTTCAAGATACCAAGCAAGGTTGAGAACACGGGATCGAGACACCAAGGTTGCAAATAGGAAGGTTCAATACACCAAGGTTGAGAGCAAGGGTCCAAGAGCACCATGGAGGATTCCTGTAATTCACCTTTACCTGGCGTTTCATTCGAGCAAGAGTTAGAGATTATGAACCAAGAACTTCAAGCACTTCAACAAGCCATACAAGGACGTTATGCTATGCTTCAATTCGACGGACGAAAAGATGGCCGCTTTGTCTTATCATGGCTATCCCTATTCAACGATTTCTTTTCCGATGAGTTATATTCAGAAAATAAGAAAATCGAGTTTGCCACTAATTATTTGGTGGGAAGAGCGCAGCAATGGTGGAATGATCTTTCTCAGACTGCAGATTGTCCACGCACATGGAAGGATTTTCAAGAAGAGTTTCGGGATTCATTTCTACCTTTAAAGTTTACCCTACATGTTTGATAATTGTGATGCATTTACATATTGAATTTAGTTTATAGGAGCATATTCAAGTTTTGCTTGCCCAAATTCATTAGAAAAACTATGTCAGCATCTTACAGATACTCTTAATAATGTAACAACTCCATGAACATTTCCATACATGTATTTTTACATGGCACATGCCTATTTTCTTTATTCAGTGATGAAACATGTGACTGGCCATCCATGTTTATTATTTTATCACCTGAGGTCAGTTGCTTGTTCAACTGAGGGGCATGTTATACCTTATGGAATATGTTGAACAATGCATTGTTGGATTGAAATATAAAATAGCAAATGCATTGTTGGATTGAAATATAAAATAGCCAATGCATTGTTGGATTGAAATATAAAATAGCCAATGCATTGTTGGATTGAAATATGGAATAGCCAATGCATTGTTGGATTGTAACATGGAATATGTTAGCCAATGCATTTTGGATTGTACCAGTAACATGGAATATGTTGAACAATGTATTGTAATTGTTAGAGTGTTAAATTATTTTATCAACTGAGGTCAGTTGCTTGTCAACTGAGAGGCATGTTGTATATTATTGAACAATGCATTGTTAAAGTGTTATATTATTAATGTATTAATATGTTTTTGATATTTTTGATATAGCAGCTGAAAGTTCGTGAGGAACGTGCAAGGCGTGAAAGGGCGAACATCAATAATCGGAATAATTATTATTTAGCTTGTAAATAAACCCGCGTAGAAGGTTCTATTGTTAGAAAAGTAATGGTTAAAATAAGGGTCATTGAAGACCGCAGTTTCTGTTATTGAAAGCAATGGCTTTCTGTAAAAGTTATCAACTTTTAGTTTCACGCCTGCTTTTCAAAGCCGCCCTCTTGTAACCACTCTTTTCGACGTAATCAAAATTCCTATAAATACATGCACTCTGTGGACTGTCGAAACAGAGTGCATGGGGGGAGATTGCACCCAATCTGCATCCGTTCTCGTCTCTTGTTGCCTCTATTTTCTGTGTGTTTTTCTGCGTCCGTAATCTCTGTATGCGCGTGAGCAAGATCCTAACAACAACTCATGTGTCCACTAGTGGTTTTTCCGTCATGCTTGGTAGCTCATGTATATCTTGGTTGAGCAAGAAGCAGCCTATTGTGGCCACTTCTAGTTGTGAGGCTGAGTATAGGGCATCTTTCATAGAGATTATTGAGTGTGTGTGGTTCAAACACCTTATGGTTGATTTGGGTGTTGGTCAATCTTCTGCCACCACCATCTTCACTGATAGTCAGAGCACATTGGCAGTTGCGAGAAACCCTGTATTCCATGCTCGCACTATGCACATTGAGGTGCATTATCATTATGTCAAGAGAAGTTCTCTGTTGGAGAGATCACCTTGGCATATGTGCCCATGCAAGAGAACATTGTAGACCTTTTCATGAAGGCTCTGTCTAAGGAGAAGTTTGAAGCTTTCCAGAAAGATTTGGGCTTACTTCCTTTTGTGGATTGATTCCACATAGCTTGGCACTTCCTTATACATCAATGATAGCTCCTTTTTCACCACATCACTCCTGGGGGGAGGGGGATTTGTTGATATATTTAGGTAGTGATGTGTGTGAACACACTAGGACCGTCGAGACACTTTTTTCCCTCTTTAGGAGGTTTTTTTCCCCCCGGCTTGTATATACGACTATTGCCCTAATGGGTGAGTTATCTTTGTACATTCTAATGGTAATACATTCAATATTGTGTGTTGTGCTTCAAGCTTCTTCTTCTTCCTTGTGTTGTTTGTGTGCTTCCACAAACCTCGAACTCCAACATATATAGGTGTAGTAGGGTGTTTTTCAATACCTTTCACAATATTCCACAATCCTTTTGCTACAAATACATGATGCATCATATATGCCCATACCAGGTAATTGGTACCATCCAACTTGCCCTCAATAGCCAACATACGGAATCTCATCATTCCTTTCATTAATGCCACTGCATAAATACCTTGATGCAAGAAAATTATCGTATCTCAAAAAGTTGAAAAGAACTACCATGTTGAGCTTTGCTAAACATATAGAAGACTTCAAGGTGCTTGTACTAGTGAACCGAAACCTGTATATATGTTTGGCATTAAGGGACAAATTGCTTGTATAGGTGTTGCAATAGTGCATTCAGAGGACAAAATGAAAGGATGTTGATGATGCCCTAGATGGAGTGGAAACTTGCTCTGATACCAATTCTTGGAGCTCAAGGTATGTGGAAGCGCACAAATGGCACAAGGAAGAATAAGAATCTTGGAACACAACACAACATTGAATGAATTGCCAAGTGAATGTTCAAAGATAAGTGACCCGTTAGGGATATATGCATATATAGAAACCAAGGGAAAAATACCATCTAAAGATAGAAAAAAGTACCCCAAATATTCCAAGTGTGTTCACACACATCATTATCAAAAGATGTCAACAATATGGAGTGGTAGACTGCAATGCTTTGGTGGGACACCTATTAAGTACATATGTTTAACACATAAGAACATCAAGCTAGAAGCTATGTGCTTAAGCCTGACTTTTGATCATACATCTTGCCATTTCCATGAGAGACATGTTGTTTCTTTTTAAAAATCCATTATATTGACATGTATACACATTGCACATTTATGTTTCATCCCAATTAGCCAAAGATGCATTAAAATCAGAAGACCTGTATCCCCTATCAGAATGGATAGTGTTCAATTTACATGCTGATAAATTGTCAACCGTAACCAAGAATTTTTTAAAGCACATAAACACTTCAGACTTTGCTTTCAATGGATACACACATGCATGAAAAAGAAAGTCATCAATAAAATTCACAAAGTAAAGATAGTCTCCAAATGATGGTATTTGCATAGGACCACAAAAATCACTATGAACAAGCTACAATTTATGAGAAGCTCTAACTTAACTATCCTTTGGGAAGGAGACATATTGGATTTTGCCCAAAATATAGCCTTCATAGACTAAAAGAACTACCATCAATAGTAGTCAGAATGATCTTTTCAACTCCCATTCAAAGTTATGAGCCATTTTTAGCACATATGATAGTACTCCCTATAAGAGCAAGCTCAAGTGAAGTGAAGAAATTATGTTGTGAGGTAATATGCTTGGTTCCACCACTCACAAAGTACCAAACATTTGAGTCTCCTGCAGACATACAGTGCTCATGAGGAGATGGTTCATAGGTGCTAAAAATAATAAATGCTTATTCTTCATTCTGAACAAGATTAGAAATCTCTGTTTTAGGTGTAGAGGCCTTAGTAAAAACTATTCCAACCTCTTTCTTCTTTGCCTCATTTGTAGCCAATTTAGGAAAATGCTTTATGAGATGATCATTTTCCTTATAGTACATCCAAACATTTCTTGTTTTTTTGTTTTCTTGTCATCTTTGTCTTCCTCCTTTGACTTTGCAACATTAGTAAATTTTTTTCTTACTAATTGATGAGTTCCATTCACCTTTTTCCTTCTGACTAGTTAAAAAAGCTTGATCTACAACACACATAATTGACTTGTTCTACCCCAACTAATCTTCTTGCAACAAAATAGAAATGGACTCAAATTTGAAGGCATTTGGATTTTCTTTCATCATCAACCAAAAGGCAACAACAAAACTCTGATATGAATTTGGAAGACCATTAAGAATAGTCTACACAAGTGAACTATCTTGCAAGATTTCATCAACAAACATTAAATAATACTTCAAATCTTTGATCTTTGTCAAAAAACTATCCAAAGAATCTCCTTCATTCATATGCCCACTCTCCAACTATTTTTGGAGGTAAGAAACACAAGCCTCATTTCTTGCTTTTTGGTATAATGTTATAGAACATCCTAAGCATATTTTGTTGTCTCGCAGGAGTGAATATGAGGGATACTAGAATGTTTGACATACAAGGCTATCAATGCATGTGATTGTGCATCTTTTCCATCTCAACAAAGAGTTGTAGCATGACCAAAAAATTTAAGATCTTCAACACCATCTGCTTCGCCTTCAATAAATGTATTTGCTGGTGTAATAGGATGTTTTTCAATAGCAGATGTCCACATTGCAGTTTTTCTTTCTCCACCATTAGAGGTGTTGTTTATGCACCATGTCTGCACATGCTGATGGACTTTACCATCTCCCCCCTTCTGAACATGAACCGGCGTATTGCACACATCTACTTCCTTTTGCGTTGAGTAGAGAACTCATCACAACCTCTCTTAGTGCCATTTGTTCATGCATATCCTGGCTCATATCAGGAGGATTGCAGAACCCGAATGTCATCATCTTCATTCGTCTAAATACATCTTGCATCACTTCTGATCATTGTTGATGGTAGTTCTTTCACATTTTCAAATGCCTTATATGCTTGAGGGATGAAGAGAAATTTGTTATCAGTTTCAGCACTAGTCAAGATTGGCTTGGCTATCAAATTTGTTGATGACAGATGTAGAGTCCATGATATCTCAATTAGTAATGTTATCATTGCTTCTAGCATTTTATGGTGTGGGTTGTATAAGCTCATAGATTATGCCAAATCTATGAATGGTTCAGCATGTGCACTTCATAATTCTCAGGTTATCTGAAATGCAAAACTTTGGCATGCATGTTTTGGTCATCTGAATTTTACTAATTTGATTTGCCCAAAAATCTAAATTGGTTTCCTCTCCACCCAAACCCGAGGCACCTTCTAAACTTGTCTCTAGAGGTTGTATTTTGGGACGCAGTTACTACTGAAATTTCTGTGATCCGAACAGACTGGAGTAACACCATAATGCCTACTTTAAAAGTGCAGAATATTACCGCTTCCTGAGAAATTGTGTAATGTTTGACCTCTCAAACATTCTAACAAACTTGAGGCAGACGAAAGTCGGTGTAAGTGAATAGGAATATCAAAGGAGTCATTTTCAAATGATCTTATCTACTTTTGTTAGGATGCTAGTGGAAATAGCGGAGGTCATGAATGCAAAGGATACTAGATATTTATTGTGTCAAAGCTGTGGTTTGTGAATACATTGGTAGAGGGAGCCCATGGTAAGGGTCATTCCAGCCTGAATCCAGTGATCCACTGCGATAATGGTTCTTGTTATACTGGAAACAAGTTCGAACTAAAATATGAAGCGGAACATTGCGGCACTTGAATGGAAAACTTTAGTGTCATCCATTACACCATAGACATACCTGTTTGATATGAAATTTGAAATGTCTATCGCCCAAATGTCCTTTTTAATGTTTTCTTCTGTTTTTTAAATGCTGGCCAATACAGACAGATACAAAGCAAGCTCAAAGGCCTTTCATCTACTTTATAGGAGATCCATTTGCTTTTAAGCTTGCCCGCTTGGATCACTACGATCTTCTTGCATCTTAAGGGAGGATTACTCTTGTGATCCTTCTTCTATCTAAAAAATTTAGGAAGAAGATGAGACGGCCAATGTCTACTTGTGCTTTGAAACATCGCTTACACCTCAGCTGGGCATTATAAATTTTACATGGCATTGGCCCAAATCCTCTGATGGAGGATTTGCGACAGCTTCCTTCTTTCCCAACAGTGGGTGCAAAAGTTCCTGAAACTTAAGCTCCCACCTCCATGACCAAGAGTTACACCACTTCTGTTTAAGACTGGAGAAAAACCTCTTTTTATTTTTTCTTAGAATATCCTCGATTCTGTTGTCCTTGTATCATCTAAGCCCTTCCGATGCAGGTAGATAGTAATCTGTAAGAGGAACACATCCTCTCTATCCCAAACCTTAATAAGATCAAACAAAAGATGCCAATCTTTGCAGTCCAGTCTGAGACCAGTATCGATTTCTTCTTCTCTGATCCAATCTCTTCTAAAACTGTTACAATGATGCTTCCAGTTTCTGAATCCCTTGGTCCAAAGTTTCTGGGCTTTTTAGATAGAGTCACTCTTGATCACTGAGATGGAAAACCAGATGGAGTCATTTTGTCTGATTCCAACCACCCACAACACTGAGGACTTTGTTAGACTAGAAACACTTCAGCCAGTATTTAAACTCTTACAATGCCATTCATTGAACGGCACAGAAAGACAGATAATTACAGAACTCCACATTACCAATAGATTTCACCTCATTTTGTCTGATTCCAACCACCCACAACAGTGAACATGCTAACTGAAGCTTTCCAAAAAGAGGTGATCAGCCACAATGCTTTGGTGATCACCAGCTCAGTAGAGAAGAGGTACATGCTGAGGACTTTGTTAGACTAGAAACACTTCAGCCAGTATTTAAACTCTTACAATGCCATTCATTGAACGGCACAGAAAGACAGATAATTACAGAACTCCACATTACCAATAGATTTCACCAAGCCCATAAATGCCTCCATTATCTAACATAGCAAACTTTTGGAGCCTGGAACAATGCAACACTTCACTTGATAACAGAATCTGGGCTAAGGACTATGCTTACAACTGCAGACTATACATCCAGGATCTTTGAACAGTTCACATAACGAAGTCAAGGAATGAGAAAAAGCCCACAATGATTGCCTTGACAATTTGTCATCATTATTGAGCATCAGAAAAATGAAGAATTTTTTTGTATATAAATTTTTGTGGGAGTGGCTCCATTATTAGATCCACTCTTGTGTACAAATTCTATTTTGCTACATTCCGCTACACCATGGCAGCATTTCCCATCTGTTGTCAGTAAGCACATCCCCCGGAACAAAATTGCAATGTTGATGATCTTCAAGGACCTGATAAGAGATGCAAGCGAAGTGAAACAACTGTAGGTAACCACTTTGCCAAGCCATTGGCTCGATCCAACAGGACTTCTCCTGCTGCAGACTTGCCTTGGGGGTTGTAACTTGTTTCATGATACCCCACTACAAGATATTAAAATCTTGAAAAAATTGTACATGCCAATGGAATAGAGTATAAATAATCTGTTTTGAGATGCTGCAAGGTCTGTCACCTAGGTGCTTGCCTTCCAAGGAAATCTTGTAAAAATTCATGCTGCATATCAGGTGAGGGAAGATTGTGAATCTGTTGCTGCAATCGAATCAGCCTGGAATATGGACCACGGTTCTTCACGAGCTCAGCATGCCTACCTTCCTCAACAATTCTGCCAGATTCTAGAACTGCGATAGAATCTACATGCTGGATGGTTGAGAGCCTGTGTGCGATAACAACAGTCGTTCTGCCTTTCATAAGGTTGTCAAGTGCATCTTGCACTGCTCTCTCTGACTCTACATCAAGAGCACTAGTTGCTTCATCTAGCAACAGTATGGCTGGGTTTTTCAACACTGCCCTAGCAATGGCTACTCTTTGTTTTTGACCACCAGATAACTGCATGCCTCTCTCCCCCACCTCAGTTGCATAACCATTTGGTAACCCACTAATAAAGCTGTCAGCATTCGCAGCTTTTGCAGCATCAATAACTTCAGCCTCAGTAGCATTATCCCTGCCATAGAGAATGTTCTCGTACACTGAAGCGGAGAACAATGATGGCTCTTGCTGTACCAAGGCAATATGCTTGCGAAGAGAACGGAGGTTCAACTTCCTGATATCTTTTCCATCAATCATTACACTTCCTGATGAAGGTTCATAAAACCGGGCAATCAAGGCTATAATGGAGCTTTTCCCTGATCCACTGGCCCCTACAAGAGCTAAGCTCCTACCTGCACCAACCTTAAGATTTAAATCTTCAAAAATGGTTGCATTAGGTCTCGATGGATATCTGAATTTGATGTTCTTCAACTGAATTGAGCCCTTGACATCTTTTACATCATCTGCCTTGTGATCATCCGGATCTATTTGTGTCTTTCTGTCAAGAACTTCAAAGACTGCTCCCACTGATTGCAAGCCTTCAATAATATCGGGGGCTAACAATAAAGTTTCCGCAATCCCAAGAGCAGTAACAAGTAGCACTGTGAAGCTCTTCACCATTGGCCCAAACGATGTGTATCCAGACTTTATCAAATATGAACCATACCACAATGTTAGGGCATAAGAACAGAACATACAGCACTGACATACACCAAAGGCAATCCCTGCAATTTGGCCCCTGTAGAATGAATCCCGAGCAGGACGCTGGAGCTCCTTGCAGAAAAGCTGCATAACCTTTTCTTCAGCACAAAAAGCTGCCACAGTACGAATGTTTCCAACTGCCTCTCCTGCAACAGTGTTTGCTTTAAGATATGCCTTGCATACATCTCCACCAAATCCTCTTAGAAATTGACGCTGCAAAAGAAATAATCCAAGAAGTTAGAAATTGCAGGACAAAAAAACAATAAAAAAGTTGTTTATCATATACCTGTGCAACAGCTGATGTGACAATAAATGGGAAAGTAGAAATCATGACAAGGGCTATCCTCCATTGAAGAAGGAAAGCAACAACAAAGGCTGTAATAATAAGGGAGAGGTTATGTGATAATGTACATAGTAGATCCCCAACTGCTGCTTTCACCATCATTGCATCTGAAGCTAAGCGGGAAGCAATCAAGCTGCTGCTATTCTTCTCGTCTTCAAACCATCCTACCTCATATCTAAGTATTGCTGAAACAAGATATATGATTAAGATAGATGCATTTAGCACACTTCGTTCATGAATAACTGCAATGTCTCACCCAAAATTAAGACATAAACAGCATAGATTACTAAACCACATGATAAACTAGTTTAACTTACAGGTACATGGAAAATCTTACCTGAGAACATGAGGTGACGGACCCTGAAGGTTACATTCTCTCCCATGATCCCAAAGAAATAGTGCTCCATAACAAAGAAAAGCAGAGTTGCTGTTCCTGCACCTAGAAACAAAATGCATAGTCTTCTGATCTCATGTGTCAGATATCCTGGGGTTGATGAATAAAAGGCTATTAACCCCTGTGTGATACCCAGGACAAACAATGGCATAGATCCTCCAGCAGTTATAGCACCAAGCACACCCATTAGACTGTATGGCCAGTCTGGTGCATTCAACTGCATTAGTCGCGTCAAAGATGGTTTCTCATAGGTTCTTCTTTCGTTGGCAGGTTCTGAAAGTACTGTGCTCTCAATATCGGACTGCGTGGTGAGCCGAAAGCTAAAGACTTTTGATCCAAGAGAAGATGTTCGTGAAAGCCTGCATGAATACAGAAAAGGCTTCAGATAAAGTAGAAAGTAGAGCTTAAAGCATAAGGCTTGCCCCTCGCAAGCCTGGAAATCAGACAAAAAATTACACTCAACCTTTCTGATTCCAATTACCTGCCGGAACATAGATATTCATTGTTAGAACTGAATTCCTTTACATTATCATCAGTTGCATGGAGAAGGCTGGCATATGAGCCATCCTGCTCTAAAAGTTGATCATGTGTTCCACTCTCAACAATCTCTCCATTCTGTATAACTGTGATGATATCAGCATTCTGAACCGTTGAGAGGCGGTGTGCAACCATTACACTCGTCCGACCAACCATAATGTGAGAAAGCGCATCCTGTACAAGCTTTTCAGACTCAGAATCTAATGCACTTGTGGCTTCATCAAGAAGTAGGATTGCAGGATCCTTGAGAACAGCCCTAGCAAGTGCTACACGTTGCTTTTGACCACCTGAAAGTTGGACCCCTCTTTCACCCACCTGCAGGATGACAATATAGTTTCAGAACAAGTTATAGAACTCGCTTATTAATTGATTGAAAACTTCATAATAGAACTTAAGCTTAAGGCATCTACCTGTGTGTCATATTTGAAGGGTAGCTGATCTATAAATTCATGAGCTCCTGCTATCTTAGCAGCCTTGATAACTTCATCAAGGCTAGCCTCCTCCATACCAAAGAGAATATTCTCTCTGATAGTAGTTGCGAAAAGTGCAGGCTCTTGACTCACCAACCCTATCTGAGACCGAAGCCACTTTAATTGAAGATCACAAATGTTGTGACCATCAAGAAGCACTTGACCTTCACAAATGAAACACTCAAACCCTCAATCAAAAGACTTAAACATGGGAAGATCACTTGCATAGAATTTTAGCTCATAACATACCTGCTTGAGGATCATAAAAACGTTCAATCAATGATATGATCGTGCTTTTTCCTGAGCCACTACCACCTACAATGGCAACCACTTTTCCAGCAGGTATATCCAATGAAAAATCCTGAAATATGATGGCTTCTGGTCGTGAAGGATAAGAAAATTTGATTCCTTTGAGTTCAATATGTCCTTCAACATCTGAGATAACTGTACCACCACCTATATTTTGAGCCACTGGAGACCTTCTAATCATCTCAAAAATAGTGTAGCCAGCAGCTTTGCCTTTCCCAAAAGCTGTAAGGTTCGGAAACGCTTGCCCTATGGCTCTATAGTTCAAAGAAAATAAAACTCAACTATATTAGTTGAAAAAAAGGATTTCTTTCCTGTACATATCAAACTGGCCAACTGAAAAAAAAAAAATATATATATATATATATATATATATATCAATGTATCAAAGCAGCCAAAATTTAGATGGTTTGAGCTGATTTGCCTTCCAAATACTAGCAAATCAGCTAGTTGCTATGATCATGTGAATTCCGATCTTTATCAACTTAATCAGTCACAAGGGCTACCATAGTCATGGGATTTGCAAATACTAGGCATTTAACAAGTCAAGCGAGGGTATGCACACTTCCAAATCTCATCCATTTGATTAGTCGTGCAAGGGCTATCATAGTCAAAGGATTTGCAAATTTAAGACAAATAACCAGTCAAGCAAGGGCCAGGATGCAAACTTCTCCATCATTACCAGGTTGATGCACATAGTTCTAGTAGGGAGGTCAATTGGGGAGGGAGGACTGATGCACACAGCTCTTGTATAGGGATCATTAAGGGATCAAAGAGCAACAAAATTGGTTCATGTGAACCTCCATCCATGGGTGAACCACAAGAAGTAAGAGTTGGGGAATCGCATGAGAATCCTCCTTCCTCATGTAATCCATTATCCACACATGGGTGCCATTCCAGTGGTAGAAACACAAAAAGCTCTACAAATGCAACCCACTACTTTAGTGAGAGGGTGGCTGTATGCTCTAAAGCTGCAAAAGCAAGCAACACTGCATCAACTCAGTGTAAATGAATCACAATAAAGACGAATATTTCTTATACTTAGGCAGAAAATCAAACTCAGTGATAGCTGAAAAAAAAGGCATTATAAAAACACACTTTTCTTATTGGCAAGCTGAAGGTATTTATCACTCTTTTCTCAAATATCCTTCAATCACACATAGACTAAACAAAGCAGAAAAGTGATCTAGCAACAAATATGTTATCATTAATGTGTCTTTCAGAGTGTTCCATCGCACAAATCAATGTCTATCTCCCAAAAGGTGTGATAGATGTCCAAGCAATGAATGGCTCCCAGTAGCCTATCACTATCATGCCACATTAGGTTAAGGAGTAATTGAAAAAAATAGGGATCCATCCCACTATATTGATCTTCAAGAAAGATTCATCACTAAGCAGAATCGATGGCACCTTGGTCCCTCCCAAAGTATCACATCCTCCAATTGATGCCAATTTCCAGAATCATTTGACAACACCTAGAAATGGAACTGGTGCCTATACCATATAAAGAGGTCTATTCAATAAGAAATCAAGCGAGGTGTCCAGCTACTCTATTGCTCTTTTAGAATGATTTATTACCAGCCAGGGTCTATGGCACACCAGACAGCCTAGCCAGAAGTCCAACTATGACAAAACAAATGGGTGTAATATTATGCAAACAGACAGTTGATTGGAAGTAAAGTTGAGCCCACTTAATTACCAATAAAATGGTTGGTTATGGCTGCTCTCCGAGCTACAGATTCTCCATCCAAAATCTATTGAGTAGACTAGGAAATACAGGTCACATACGGAGTTGTCATGGGTAACGAGGATTTAAGATGACCTTGATTAGTGAGAAACGGGCTTTCTTCTCCAGAAAGGCATGTCAAGTTCAAGTCATGGATCTCTGTCCCATGAAGCATGTTACCATATAAGGAGGTATTTCACTCAACAACAAGACATGGGGACCAGCTACTCCATCGCTCTTTTAGATTGATTTATTACCGAGCAGGTGTGATCACTTTCGCACAGCAGACGTCTTAGTCCAGCTGTAGCAGAAAACAACCGCGTGTAATATTATGCATCAAAAAGCTAATTATAAATATAAATGAGTACACTTAGTCACCGATAAAATGGTTGCCTAAGGCTGCTCTCGTAGGTGGAAAAATATCCATCCAAGAACTGAGTAGACTAGCGAAGATAGGGATCTGAAGAGATAGTAAGGCTGCTCTCCGAGGTACAAAAAATGACCATCCAAAAACTAGAGAGTAGACCATATAAGGAGGTATTTCACTCAACAAGGAGGTATTTCACTCAACAACAAGACATGGGGACCAGCTACTCCATCGCTCTTTTAGATTGATTTATTACCGAGCAGGTGTGATCACTTTTGCACAGCAGACGTCTTAGTCCAGCTGAAGCAGAAAACAACCGCGTGTAATATTATGCATCAAAAAGCTAATTATAAATATAAATGAGTACACTTAGTCACCGATAAAATGGTTGCCTTAGGCTGCTCTCGTAGGTGGAAAAATATCCATCCAAGAACTGAGTAGACTAGCGAAGATAGGGATCTGAAGAGATAGTAAGGCTGCTCTCCGAGGTACAAAAAATGACCATCCAAAAACTAGAGAGTAGACCATATAAGGAGGTATTTCACTCAACAAGGAGGTATTTCACTCAACAACAAGACATGGGGACCAGCTACTCCATCGCTCTTTTAGATTGATTTATTACCGAGCAGGTGTGATCACTTTCGCACAGCAGACGTCTTAGTCCAGCAGTAGCAGAAAACAACCGCGTGTAATATTATGCATCAAAAAGCTAATTATAAATATAAATGAGTACACTTAGTCACCGATAAAATGGTTGCCTAAGGCTGCTCTCGTAGGTGGAAAAATATCCATCCAAGAACTGAGTAGACTAGCGAAGATAGGGATCTGAAGAGATAGTAAGGCTGCTCTCCGAGGTACAAAAAATGACCATCCAAAAACTAGAGAGTAGACCAGAGAAGATAAGGGTCTGGAGAGATATAGGTCACATTGGGAATTCTGATGGGTAACAAGCATTTCAAAATTGAGATGGCCGTAGTTAATGATAAACGACAAGCTCTAATTTGACAAAAGAAACTTGGTTTATGCAACCAATCCTCGTAGATAGAAGTTGCGCTCTTGTAAAGCGTGCAGCAGACATTGCAGTCATCTGTTCATGTCTACTACAAAAACTGGATGTTGCCTTTTGCTTTCACAAAAAGGATTTCATTGAATTCCTCAACTTAAAATATTGAAGTCCCCCCTCTATAGAGCATTCAAAGATTAGAGAGATAGATAGAAAAAAAATCACATATAAACTTGTGAGGAGGGATCGACATTAAACTTACATGCCCCCAACAACTGCATTCAAAATGGTCACAAATGCCGGTCCTCCATGGATGCTTCCTTTGAGGACCATGCGTCCAGCAAACCATAATAAAAGGGACCAAGTAAAGTAAAGCAGCAAGTAGACGGAACCCATGCCAAGTCCCTTTGCTAGGCCACCCTTGATTCCGAGTTCAACTGTCTTTTCTAGTGCTCGAGCATAAGTCCATACTGCTTTGTCCTCACCACCATATGCATACACGGACCTGACTTGAGCTACCACCTGAATTCAGACGCTTCTAGTGTAAGAGAGCTCCGATTATTCTCAACATTCTCACTACCAGGACATAAACCTGCACATGTTTACAGACATCAACGAATACCTGCTCTACAATCTCACCGGCCTTGATGTACGCTTTATGGCTCCCTGTTGTTACATTGATCATAGCATACGAATACACCCCACCAGCCACCGCAATCAATGGCACGACAGCTAGAGTCAGCAAAGTAAGCTCCCATGAAATGGTAAAACTCACTGCTAGACCAGCGGCAAAACGAGCAATATTATGCACGAAATTCCCCACCTGCGGAGCACACCACATAGTAAAACAACAGTTATGGAGAAATTACATCAAAATGTAAAGATATTCGTTTAACTAGATACTTGATTGATCGACAGAACCGAACTAAAATGGATGAAAATGTGATTGCGCAAGCTCATAGAAATCCATCATTAAATCAAAAAAGGTGCCTACAATCAGGTTTTTCGGCACATATGCGAAGCGCTCAAAATCATTGACGATATGAAAACCATCAACAGAATGAATGTAAATGCCATTTAAGAGAAATGACTCAGAGATAATCAAACGCTCATATGATGGAACTGAATCACAAGCGATCCAACCTTCTCTCCTATAGCATCTTGAACGAGAAGCGTATCGCTGGAAATGCCCACAACAATTTCACCGGTGGTCGACTCGGTGTCGTAGAATCCAATATCTTGACTTAACAACGCCCTCAAGTACTGCGTGCGAATTTTCGAAGATTGCCTCTCACCAGTGTATGTCCAACAGAACACCTCTGCGTCCCACAGCAATCAAGTGAGCGATTTCAAAACCTAAGTGTGAAGGAGCTATTATGTATCAATGTAGTATAATCAACGGATGGCAAACAGATGGTCGAACGCCGAAGCACTCACCAAGCCATGCAGCAAAGAGAGTAACGATGCCGACGTACACACAGTCCAGACAATACTGCAAAGTGAAAGAAGAAAAACAGTTAAAAATACACAGCGAAATTTACTTCTTCGATTGCGCCTTGGTAATAAATTGCACCTTGGAAGCATCCTCATAAAGTTTAGCAGGATTGAAAAAGTAAATTCCAACAGAATCCACGATGTTTCCAAAGATAAGAACTGCAAGAGGAAGAGCAGCTCCATGCGCACAGGCTCCAATTGTACCTCCAGCTATGAGGAGATAGTCGAACGAAGTGGCGAAGGAGAAAAGTTTAAAGTACGACACCGTGGCTGGCTTCGGCGATCTCTCGTTTCCCTGGCGCTCAAGCGCCATCGTCCTCTCTGCAGATCGTAGAGTCTCCTCCTCCGAGACTCTCGACTTAGTCATACCTTACGTAACGAATTCTTTACTTCTGATACCGTGATGAAGTCAAGTAAACAGTGTGAAGTACAACATGCTGTTACTACGGAGACGAGTGCTCTGAACAACAATGCTTACACCCACTGAACTGAGAAGACGGAGATTAACCGAGAAGATGGGTACAGCTGTATGAAGCAGTTGCAAGTTACGAAGCGATACAATGGGTGGAAGAAGGATCCAACGGAGGTTGGACAAAAGACACCGGTTCACTATCCAGTGCTAATGAGCTATAGGTGTTAAGCTGTTGCGGGCAGAGGAAGCAGCGAGAGAGAGAGAAAGAGAGAGAGAGAGAGAGAGAGAGAGAATGTTCTCCTGCGATGAAGAGCAAGTACTGCGGTGTGGAGTGGGTACGCATTAACGTGGGGGAGTTTGGTGGGTGCAAATTTGCACCGATGGTAGTAGGTGCGCAGTAATGGCAAGTTTTGTGATTAGCTCAGTTTATATACAGAACGCGGAACTTCTTCAACCCCGCTCACATGAACATTGAACTCCATTGTGGGCAAACGAATAACAGTTTCGTGAAGTCCATTGTGCACAAATGAATAATAGTTTCGAAAGAACGTACTGTAGAAAGTCGCCCTGCGAGAGCGATACATTCGGTCCTATGAAAACTCTCTTTCAAATTGAATTCTGAGGACGGATTACGTGAGCTAGCGTAGGCAGAGAGAGCCCTTCTTAAGTTGATGCAAGCACGGGGTGGTACATGTTTTTACATCATATCTCTCCCGTCTTGCGGTACGAGGTGAGAAATTTAGAAGGTCCGTCCCTTTTGGCTGTCTCTTCTCTTATTTAGAGGTCGTTTTACACTTTCTCCTTACTTTGAGGTCATTTTTTTTGGAAGTTATAACCTTTCATTTACTTTAGTAAGGTTGAAACTTGAAAAAACAACTCGCACAAGGAGGTTCTCTATCCTGCACTTTCAAAATTAAGGTAGGTTCACACGGATCGAGTGGAACTTTGAATGTTTTTTTTTTAAGAGGAATTTCGGCCAAAGCCTAATCTTCTTTTGCTTGAATAAATTGAAAGAACAACTATACAAGTGAATGGGCATAGTATCCATGGGACTCTTTCGTATCCCACAAAGCAGGAGTTAGATTGTCTGAATGCAACACTAAGAAGAACTACCCGAAGGCAACTGGTTTAAAGGTTGACCGAAGGCATTACATTGGCCTTAGGCCCACATATGTCCTGCCATAGGGAGGGGTTGAACCCTTGCCCCTACCTACCCCCTACCACCCAAACTAATGTCCATGGATTGAACATGTTTTTTGCTATGTTCCAGGTGGAGCAATGAAGAAAGTAATGCTACTACCTCTTGGATGTTCAAACAAAAGAGTAGAACTGTGCAAACTATGAAAAAAATTTGTAGCCCTATGTGAACAATACAGATATTAGAAAACTTTCCATGCATGGCACACTTGGAAAGTAGAACAACAATAAAATATTTATTTCTTGAATGACTTGGCAAGAGGTACTTTCAAAGGGTGAGAGGAGAAGGCCGGTACAATTCTTTTGATATATTTTTTTTTAATGGAGGTTCAGCAGAGGCTTAATCCTCCAGGCTTTAACTTTGAAATTGCAATTGTACAAGGAAGGGCATAGTACCCATGGGAACCCCCCTTATCCCACAAGAACATGGGTTACATAGTTGGGTTAGATTGTGGTCACAACTACCGCAGGGCGAGACAAACGGTGGCACATCAGCCACAAGATATAGCTTTCCATGATAACATGTCCCGTACATGTTGCCGGTGGGGGTTGAACCCTCGCCCCTGCCTCAAGAGACAAAAGGCCCAACCACCCAAACAAGCGGCTCCGCCCTTTCTGAACAAAGTCTACCAAATGTTTGTCTATCATTGGATGAAAGCTTTGACGAGAGAATGCCACCTCCCATTGTGAACTCGGCCTAAGGTGGGATCGATCCGTAGCTATTGATCCTATCTCAGGTTTTGTATTTTCTTTTATTTTTTTTACCTTTCTTGTGTGAAAAAAAAAACTCCCTCTTATCAAATATGTTCATTTAGAGAGAAGGCGTAATAATGCTAAGCTTGGAGCATTTTTGTTTTGATTTTTTTACATTTTCTTTTTTTTCTTAATGTTGTGACTCACAGAAAAAAAGGCTTTTATTAATTACGTTTAGATATTGTCGAAAACGTGTGGCCTATTGGTTAAATCATGGATTGTTAGGATGGGTGGTCCGAATCTCCACGTGGGTCCTTTACATATTTATCTCTATCTATACGTGAGGGCGCACATTGCTCACCCCTTATTTTTGCAAGTCAAAAGTACCTCTATTTTGGATGTGTTCTCATTTTCAATTTTTGTTTCTCTCTCTCTCTTTATATATATATATATATATATATATATATATATATATATATATATAGAGAGAGAGAGAGAGAGAGAAAATGTACCACAAGATAAAAATTAATTGGAAGTGAAAAGAAGTACTTTTTCAAGGAGTATGGATCCTCATCAATATAGAGTGAAAAGTACACGAAATGTACCACAAGATAAAAATCAATAGGAAGTGAAAAGAAGTACTCTTTCAAGGAGTATGGATCCTCATCAATGAGCTCCCTACAAACTTTAGTATTAACGTGGTATGTTGCGGAAGGGAAACATTGGATTGTACAATTGTGGCTGAATAGTGTTTTTTAGATCTTACACTTTTTAATGCATTTTTCTTTTTAAAAATTTTAAAAAATCCATAAGAATATGAAAGGTAGAAGGATTCCAATAGGCATTGAAGACAAAAAGAATAATGTAACTTTTGATATCCGCAATGAGAGGAGAGAGCATATGTGTGTGCCAAAGAAGATGTGAGATTACGTGCTGAGTCGAAATATGAAGAAGAGCAAAACATTGTAGGTAGAAGTAGTTATGGGAGTTTATTGCATTTTATTATGGCAACACTTAATATCCTCTAAGCTCTTCCTTATAATCTCAAATTTAATAGTGCTCCCAAGTTATTGGATTCTTAGTATCTATGACTTGCCTCTAATGAGGGCCTTACTTTAATCAAACCTTGTATGCAGAAGTAGTTATGGGAGTTTATTCCATTTTATTTTGGCAACACTTTATATCCTCTAACCTCTTCCTTATTATCTCAAATTTTGGAAGTATTCGCCTCTAATTGTTCTATTTGTGCACTCTATTGCCACAAGTGTCATCCCTCCCTATAGAGAGAAGACGGCCCTTCAAGAGTGTTGATGTATGAAACATCACAAGAAATGAATTAATGCAACACTAGACAACCTCTATGGTCACCATCAACTCATTGCCACTCAAAACTTTGAGAAATGATAGCCAAAACCAAGAACTTTCTAGTCACTGAAATGACATACCTTCAGTATTTTGCTAATTTCTCTTAGCACAAATATTATTTCTCCAAGATATTTTGGTCGATGAAAGTAGAAGAGAAGAGCTTTCCAACAAGCTATTATTTCCAAGAAAGGGATCTCTAGAACTCAAGTTATGGCCTTCATAATATGACTATGTATAACTGCCAAAATTGGAAATTCTTCCTCTTATAGTAAAAAGCACCTGTCTAAAAATGGAATTCGATGCCTAGCATCGACTTGCAACGAGAATTCGATGCCCGGCATCGACTTGGGGTGCTTTTAGCCACTTTTCAACAGGGATTCGATGCCAGGCATCGACTTCCCGCATAAAACCTTGACCTTTCAGATGCCAAAACAATAGATGATTTCATGTATACTTAGAACATCACTTATCCTCTGGAATTCGATGCCAGGCATCGAGTTGCTCCAACAAAGTCATGATTTGCAAACACTTCGGCACTGAATGAAATAGATAAATGAGAATATGACTTATCAGCAGAGATTCGATGCCAGGCATTGAGTTGCTTGGAAAACTTGATCTTTTGAAATCATCACACAATAGGCAAGCATGGAGATGATGGAGAGAGTCTCATACACAAAACTTTACTTAGTTCTTCTCATAGTTATGAAAAAACTCAAAATTTTTACAGATGCTTTCTCACTCAGAGAAGCCCGACTCTATTCAGTCATACAAAATGAACTCCTTCTCACATTCTATCACTCTCTTCCACTTCTTCTCTCATTGTGTCAGTTGATACAAACTAACTTATATAGATTTTCTCATTCTCGTGATTTTAAAAAACTTCTAGAACTAAAGTGAACTAACTTTACAAATATAATACACTTGTGAATTTGTCCCTTCACATAGGCATGTGATTTTCTTCTAAAGCTTTGACCTTCAAATATATGTCCAATTAGTGAGTGTTTCTCCAACAGCTCCCCCTCAATCACTAATTGACATTCTCTATTTCTTCATATCATCTTCTTTTCTTTTACTCCTGCCATGGTTTTGAATCTGTTGGTCTTCACACCATCCAAGCTCTTTGTGATTATGTCTGCTATCTGATCTTTTCTAGAAATGTACTCCATTTCAATTTCTTTCTCCATTACCTTTTCTCTCAGGAAATGATAATGTATCTCTATATGTTTTGTTCTTGCATGAAATACTGGATTTGCTGCAAGATAAAGTGAACTCATATTATCTCCATGTATTGTAGGTATACCTTGATCAATGCCCAAGCTTTTGAACAGTGTCTACATCCATATGACCTCCGTAGCTGCTTCCACAAGTCCTTTGTACTCAGCTTCAGTTGATGATAATGCTACTGTATGTTGTTTCTTTGAACACCAACTTACAAGCTTATCTTCAATATATATCATGTAACCATGAGGTGATCTTCTGTCATCTTGATTACCTGTCCAATCTGAATCACTATATGCTCTCAAATTCAAATCTGATGTAAAAGGATAATACAATCCTTCCTTTATAGTTCCTTTGATATATCTAAGAACTCTTTGACCTACAATTCAATGTGGATCCTTTGGAAAATGCATGAATTGTGATAGAACTCCCACTGCATAACTAAGATCAGGTCTTGTTAGTGTAGCATAAATCAAACTACCCACAAGAGATTGATACTTCCTCATATCTTTGTATTCTGCACCATCATATTTACTAAGCTTGTGATTATCTTCAAGTGGAGTTGAAGCTTCTCTGCAATTTTCCATATCAAACTTCTTCAATAGATTCAGAAGATACCTTTCTTGTGATACATATGTGCCATGATCTATATAGGTGACTTCCATACCAAGAAAGTATGATAACTTTCCTAGATCATTGATCTTGAATTCTTTTTCAAGTAATCTCTTTACCTCCTTGATTCCTTCATCTGAAGTACCTGTGATTATAATGTCATCTACATAAATACAAATGTAGATTGTACCTTCCTCTGTTCTTTTGATGAGTAGACTTGGATCTACTTTTGAACTTTGATATCCAAGTTCATTGCGATACTTCACCAATCTATAGTTCCATGCTCTTGGAGCTTGCTTCAATCCATAGAGTGCTCTTCTCAATCTGCAAACAAAATTTGGATACCTAGAATCTATAAACCCTTGAGGTTGTTCCATGTATACCTCATTTGATATGTATCCATTCAAGAATGCATTCTTTATATCCAATTGACTTAGAGTCCATCTTTTTGAAGCTGCAATAGTAATGATTGTCCTTATAATTGACATCTTAGCTACAGGACTGAATGTCTCATCATAATCTATGCCATAGGTTTGGGCATAGCCTTTCACCACCAGTCTAGCTTTGTATCTGGCTATACTTCCATCTACAAGCTTCTTCACTTTATAAACCCATTTATTTCCAATTACTTTCTTACCATTTGGTTTAGGAACAAGTTCCCATGTCTTGTTCTCCTCCAGTGCATTGAATTCTTCCTTGATTGCTTCTTCCCATTGTTTCTTACCTTTAGGTTCATCATAGTTCTGAGGCTCTTCATCATCTTTGACCATATATGCATAATTCTTCTGAGTTATGTAAGAAGTATCATAAGAATACCTTTCTGGTTGTCTTCTTGTCCTACTTGACCTTCTTGGTTCACATTCTTCATATGTGTCTGGATACACCTCTTCATCAAATATAGGAGCTTCTTCATTTCTTCTTGTTAATCCACTTCTGGATGTACTTGCTTGCATATAGCCTTCATCTTCATTTACCTGCACAATTGATTTTCCTTTCTCACATTTTCTTAATTCTTCTTCAAATTCTTCAGCTGTATGACTTTGATATGCATACCAACTTTTATGTTCATCAAATGTAACATCTCTAGAAACAAGAAATTATTTGGTTAAAGGATTCCACAACCTATAACCCATGCTTTTCATCATAACCAATGAACACATATTTTTCTGCCTTTGGTTCAAGTTTATGTCTAAGTTGTGATGGCACATAAGCATATGCAATTGATCCAAACACTCTACAATGATCTAGTGTTGGTTTCTTACCCCACCAAGCTTCACATGGAGTCATTCCATTTAGAGCTGCACATGATAATCTATTCACAAGATATGTAGTTGTTTCTATAGCCTCAGCCCAAAGATAATTTGGACAATTCATCTCCTTCAGCATAGCTCTAGCAAACTCAATCAAAGTCCTGTTCCTTCTTTCTGCTACACCATTTTGTTGTGGTGTATACCTGCAAGTTATTTCTCTCTTAATACCTGCATTCCAAAGATAATCATTGAAATTTTGGGAGAAGTATTCTCCCCCTCCATCAAACCTCAGTCTTTTAAGCTTTTGACCTGTGACTCTCTCTGCATATGAAATTGAAGTGACCTAATCTCTTATGCCAGAGATCAAGTTCTGTAATCACTCCTTCGCCATGTGTGAGCAAAGCTTGACCAAGTTCCCTTGTACTCTTAAAGTAAAGAGTCTACCTTCTTTCTTACCACAAACAATCTGATTATATCCATTATCTAGATCTTCAACAAATACTCCTTCATTTGTAAACCTGACTTGAGAACCTTTTTCAACTATCTGTCCCACACTAATCAAGTTTTTAGGTATTGTGGAAACATACAAAACATTGGTTAGCAAATCTGCTCCACTCTTGCATTTCACTTTTCCAATTGAATGTACACTATGTCTTGTATTATCACCTGTTTGAATTGTATGACTAGAAATACCTTTTTCAATTCTGACATCAATTCTATGTTTTCTAACAAATGATTAGAACATCCAGAGTCAATGTAAAATACCTTTAGATCTTCTTTATCTAATTTGCTAATTGAATTCATCATTAATGATGTATGACTTTCATTCTGTGTGTCATTTGCATAGTTGTAGTAGGTGGTGTTGTAGGATTGATTCTGTCCCCAACTTCTTCCTCCACCTCTACCATAGCCTCCTCTTGGATTTTGTCCCCCTCTCTGAAAATTACTTTGATATCTTCCACCTCTGCCTCTGCTATTGTTATTCTGATTTTGATTTGACCCTTGTTGATTATGCCAACAATCATGAGCCAAATGATTACTCAATCCACAGATCCAACAAGCCTTCTTGTTGTTATTTTGATTACCTCTTCCTCTTCCAAAACATCTTGGTCTTCCTCTGCCAGTGCCTTTACCTCTTGCATAATAAACTTGAGAAGTTGACTCTTCTTCATCCTTTGCTTTACCTTTATCTCCTTTCTTCTTATTCTTCATGTACATTGCAGAACTTTGTCGATTATCTCCATCTCCCTTTAAGTCTTGCTCATATGTGAGCATCAAACCAAGTAATTGATTCAAATCTGGAACATAATGATTTAATGAAAGTTCTGTTGATATGACAAAAGGTTTCCACCTTTCATCCCCTCTCAATCCTGCAAGTAGTTGAGCAATCAATCTGTGATCTTCAACATCTTCATCTATGGATCCAAGACTATCTGCTAGATCCTTCATCTTAGTGACATAGTCACTAATACTTTGACTTGGCTTCTTCTTGAATGTTGTAAACTCTGACCATAGACTTGCTTTCCGTGCTTTAGTAGTGCTTTGGAAATGATACTCCAATGCATTCCATATATCTTCAGATGATTCCAATCCTCTGATGTGTGGCAGCAAATGATCAGAGATTGTATTGTAGATGTAGGCTTTTGCACTTGCATCCTTCTTTTGCCAATGCTTTAAAGCATCAAGTTCCTCTTTCTTTGGTCGGCTTTCATCTTCAAATACTGGCTTGTCTTCTTCACCTGTTATATATATCATGAGATCCTTACTCATAAGTAAGGCTTCCATTCTCATTACCCATGCGGGGTAATTATCTCTATCCAGTTTTTCAATGGAGATATGATCTTCCATACTCCTTTCCTTCTATTGCAACCTTTTGAGCTTAAAGGATAAAGAATAATACCTTTTGGAGTTCTTTGTGTATGAAGATACTTTTGAAGTAACCTTTTGATGCCTTGTGTCTTCAAATGCTTCACCTTTCAAACTTTAATGGAAAACTTTCCAAAACTTGTCGTACTTTTGTCGCCTTTTGCTCTTTAGGACCTTTCTGCTTTGATACCACTTGTTGATGTATGAAACATCACGAGAAATGAATTAATGTGAAACTAGAAAACCTCTATGGTCACCATTAACTCATTGCCACTCAAAACTTTGAGAAATGATAGCCAAAACCAAGAACTTTACTTCTTCAGAACTTTCTAGTCATCGAAATGACATACCTTCAGTATTTTGCTAATTTCTCTTAGCACAAATATTATTTCTCAAAGATCTTTTGCTACATGAAAGTGGAAGAAAAGAGCTTTCCAACAAGCTATTATTTGCAAGAAACCGATCTCTAGAACTCAAGTTATGGCCTTCACAAGATGACTATGTATAACTTCCAAAATTGGAAATTCTTGTTGTTATAGTAAAAAGCGCCTGTCTAAAAATGGAATTCGATGCCTAGCATCAACTTGCAATGAGAATTTGATGCCAAGCGTCGACTTGGGGTGTTTTTAGCCACTTTTCAGTAGGGATTCGATGCCAGGCATCGACTTCCCGCATAAAACCTTGACCTTTCAGATGCCAAAACAATAGATGATTTCATGTATACTTAGAACATCACTTATCGTCTGGAATTCAATGCCAGGCATGGAGTTGCTCCAACAAAGTCATGATTTGCAAACACTTCAGCACTGAATGAAATAGATAAATGAGAATATGACTTATCAATAGAGATTCGATGCCAGGCATCGAGTTGCTTGGAAAACTTGATCTTTTGAAATCATCACACAGTAGGCAAGCATGGAGATGATGGAGAGAGTCTCATACACAGAACTTTACTTAGTTCTTCTCATAGCTATGAAAAAACTTAGAAGTTTTACGGGTGCTTTCTCACTCAGAGAAGCCCGACTCTATTCAGTCATACAAAATGAACTCCTTCTCACATTCTATCACTCTCTTCCACTTCTTCTCTCATCGCGTCAGTTGATACAAACTAACTTATATAGATTTTCTCATTCTCGTGATTTTAAAAAACTTCTAGAACTAAAGTGAACTAACTTTACAAATATAATACACGTGAATTTGTCCCTTCACATAGGCATGTGATTTTCTTCTAAAGCTTTGACCTTCAAATATATGTCCAATTAGTGAGTGTTTCTCCGACAAAGAGGTGCTATTCAATGGTTTTGCATACCATGGAGTGGCTATAGCCTAATAATTGAATATAGAAAAGTATTCTCAACTATCTCCAAACACCAAGAGATTAATTAACCCATCCTATGTTGATGCCCTTAAGAGCTAGTTACAACACGGTCATCTACACATTTGGGACTTTTGATGGCAGCCAAGGAATACTCTTGCAACAGAGTCTCCAAAAGTATCACTAATGAATGAATGCATGTGTCATTGCTTTTGTGTCACTTATATGACTTTGCCCTTACCATAACTTATACGATATGTCCCTTGTAGATCTCCAGGGTTCAGATCTACAGTGCGGTTACGAGCGCTTTCTAGATCTCTCTCTTTTGTAGTCCCTCTCTTATTCTCTCTCTCTCTCTCTCTCTCTCTCTCTCTCTCTCTCTCTTTCTCTCTCTCTTTCTTTCTTTCTCTCTCTCTCTCTCTCCTTTTTACCTCTTTCTATTTTTAATCTCTATCTTTCTCTCTTTTTCATTTTTATTCGTCTCTTTTGATCTCTTCATCTTCTCTCTCTCTATTACACGTTATTCAAAAAGTTCAGCAAGCATAAAATATGGCTAATTATTGTAAGTGTAATTTTCATTGGTTGTATATCATTTAAATTGTTTTATTTTCATTAATTAACATACTCACACTTACTTATTCATATACACATATATATGACTATGCATGCTCACACATATACATACACATTCACATATACACACATATACATACACATAGACTTACACATACACATGCACATACACACACATATACATACACATAGATGTACACATACACATATGCACACACACATATACACATGCATATGCACAAACATATCTACAAACACAAAAGAATATGCATGCATGGATTATTGCATATACACATACTCATATACACATTAACACATACTTATACACATGCATATGTATATTCACATGCATGCACATACACATGGATGCAAATGAAGATGCATGCACATGTAGATGCATGCTCATATATATACACATGCATATACCTACATATATACATACACACACAACATACATACATACACACATACATACATATATATATATATTTATATATATGTGTGTGTGTATGTATGTATGTATGTATATATATTATTTAGGTAGTGATGTGTGTGAATAGACTAGGACTACCGGGGCACTTTTTTCCTTCTTTAGGAGGTTCTTTGTACATTCTAGTGGTAATACATTCAGTATTGTGTGTTGTGTTCCAAGCTTCTTCTTCTTCATTGTGCTATTCGCATGCTTCCACAGACGTCTAACTCCAAAAACTGGTATCAGAGCAGGTCACTACTTCATCTAAGGCGTTGTCATCACCCCTCCGGTCATAGTCTCAAAATCACACAAAATTTGGTGAGCATATTCAACATGATTAGGAGATCAAAACTACTTTGCTCTCTCATGCCGAAATCACGATCTGAGCTCGTTTCAGCCTCCCAATGCACTATCGTAGCGCTTGTGCAAGCTATTTCATCTTTTTGTGTGAAAGATATATACAGGTTTCGGTTCGCCATTATAAGCATTTGGAAGTCTACTATAGGTTTAGCAAGACTTGTCAGGATAGTTCTATTCAACTTTTTTTTTCAGATACAATCATTTTTCTACATCGATATATTAGTTAGTGGCCATGGCTGAAAGTAGTGATGTATTTTGTATGTTGGTTGTTGACAATAAGTTGGATGCTACAAATTACCCATTGTGGGCTTATATGATGCGTCATGTATTGGTCACAAAAGGACTATAGAACATTGTGCAAGGTGTTGAAAAATGTCCTATTACACTTACAAATACAGGTATTGAAGTTGATGCAGATGGAGTCGAAGATGATGATATTCTACAGATTCCTGTTCGTGCTATGGTTCGTGTTGCACCTACTGTAGAGCAAATTTTTTGGGATGGCAGAGATGCTTAGGCACATGCATTGATAGCCTTGTCTGTCAAACATGCCATTATTCCTCACATTCGCTCTTGTAGAACAGCTAAGGATGCTTGGGATACACTTGCCACATTGTAACATGCTAGGAACAAAGCTCGTGTTGCTTACCTCTGAAAATAGTTAGAGAGTGAGCATATGAATGAAGGTGATTCTATGGACAATTTTCTAACAAAGATCAAAGACTTGAAGGAACAATTGATTTCTGCTAATGAAGTTATACCAGATAGCTCACTTGTGCAGACTGTCCTGAATGGTCTTCCTGATTCATATCAAAGTTTTACTTCTACTCTTCGTTTGATGATGAAAGGCAATCCAAATGCCTTGACATTTGAGGAGTTTAGTCTCTGTTCTATTGCAGGAAGATCAGTCTAGGCAGAACAGGTCCATTATGCATGTTGGAGATCAAGCGTTCTTGGTTAGTCAAAAGGGCAAAAGGTAAATGGACCTCATCTACTAGTAAGCAGAAATCTGCAAATGTTGCACATTCGAAGAAGGAAGACAGAGATAAGAAGAAATCAAAAAAGCAAAAAAAAAATTATAAGTACTGTAAAGGAAACAATCATGTCATAAAGAATTGTCCAAAATTGGCTGTAAAAGAGGCAAAGAAAAAAGAGGCTCGAATGGTTGTTGTAGAGGCCTCTACATCGAAAAAAAATTGTGCTAATCTTGTGCAGAATGAAGAATGGGTGTTTACTACTATTTGGAGTTTTGACCCATCTACTTATGAGCAGTGTATGTCTGCAGTAGACTCAGATGTTTGGTATTTTAATAATGGGGCAACCAAACATATTACCTTGCAGCACAGTTTCTTCACTTCACTTGAGCTTTCCCCTACAGGGAATACTGTCACATGCGCCAACAACTCCTCTTATCCTATCATGGGAGTTGGTAAGATCATTCTGGCTACTGCTGATGGAAGCTCTTTCACTTTATCAAATGCTTTATTTGTGCCAGGGATCAAGAAAATCTGTTATCAATTTTTGCATTAGCCAAGATTGGCTTGGTTGTGAAATTTGTTGATGTCATATGTACAATTCATGATCTATCAAATGGCGATGTGATTATTGCTTCTGGCATTTTATGTCATGGGTTGTATAAGCTCATAGACTATGAAAAGTTTGTAAATGATTCAACATGTGCAGTACATGATTCTCAGGCTATGTGAGATGCAAAGCTTTGGCATGCACACTTTGGTCATCTGAATTTTGCTAGTTTACTATCCCTGCAGAAATCTAAAGTGGTGTCCTCTTTGCCAAAACTTGAAGCACTTGGTAAACATGTATGTGAAGGCTGTATTTTGGGCAAAATGCAGCATTCCTCATTTCAAAAAGATGGTTCAGTTCGAGCTACTTAGAAAGTGCTGCTTGTTCATAGTGATGTCTGTGGTCCTATGCAGACACATTCTTTTGGAAATTTTCTTTACTTCGTGACTTTCATCGATGATATTTCTAGGCATGCATGGGTATATCCATTGAAAACAAAGTCCAAAGTGTTTATGTGCTTCAAATAGTTTTTTATTTTGGTTGAAAATCTTTCAGCATGTAAAATGGGCACCCTCTATCCTGATCGAGGGGGGGAATATATGTCTTCTGACTTTAATGCATTTCTGGATGAACGTGAGATAAAAAATTAGTGTATAGTGTCGTATACACCTCAACAAAATGGAGTTGTTGAACAAAAGAATAGATCACTCATGGAAATGGCGAGGTGTTTGGTCAAGAGTCGGGCTTTACCCAATAGTTTCTGGCTTGAGGCTGTCATATATGGAGCATATGTACTTAATAGGTGTCCCACTAAAGCATTGCAGTATATCACTCCATATGAGGCTTGGCATGGTCGTAAGCCATTTGTTTCTCACCTGTGTGTTTTTGGTTGTCTGGCATATGCATTAGTGCCTGAACAACATTGTAGGAAATTGGATGATAAAGTAGTAAAATGTATCTTTGTTGGGTATAGCTATGAAAGCAAAGGCTATCTTCTATATGATCCACAAACTAAACACATTTTGGTTAGCCGTGATGTTGTTTTTTGTGGAAGATGCTATTCATCCTTTACTTTCATGAATGAAGGAGACATCTATTAGCTCCTAAGACATGTATGATACTTTGCTGAGTCTTTTTACAAGTGGACAATCTAGTGTTGATCCTAATGAGGCATCTTCTCAGCCTTTACAGTTTCATGTGATGATGTAGATCATTCCACTTATGATGCAGATTTACATGATGCATTTATTGATGAGAGAGTTGATATTGAGAAGGCAAAAACTATGCCAAAATGGCTTGTGCAGACTTTGCATGACAGCAAATTAGATGCATCTCTATCATACCATACTTGTTCAAGCTCTCATAGTGCCTCTTTTGCATCAGATTGCTATGCTATGGCTGCCTCTAGTCTCTGTGATGAGACTGAGCCTATTTTGTTTGATGAAGCACAGAATTCTGAGCATTAGATGGCTGCAATGCAATCTGAATATGATGCTATCATGAAAATTGGTACTTGGTCTTTATGTGACTTGCATCTTAGCATTTTATATCTGTATATTTTCTCATTCCGATTATGCTTTGAATTGTGTCTATGGTACTAATAATGAAAAGTCTTGTTTGAATTATTTTTATTGTTCTTTATATTTAACATGTATTTGATTACTTTAATTATATATTTCATTCATATTATATATGTTTTTATGTGGATATGTATATATGTATGTACGTGTGGTTCCAATGTGTGTATAAAATGTATATATGTATGTGCATGTATATGTGTGTTTATGTGTATGTGTGTGTGTTTTTGTGTATATATATGAATATATATATATATATATATATATATATATATATATGTGTGTGTGTGTGTGTGTGTGTGTGTGTGTTGGAGTTAGACGTATGCGGAAGCACGCGAACAACACAACAAAGAAGAAGAAGCTTTGAGCACAACACACAATACTGAATGTATTACCACTAGAGTGTACAAAGATAAGTAACCCGTTAGGGCAATAGGCATTGTCGGCGCGAAAGCAACGGTTGGTGGATCATGCCAACCGTCGAAATAACGACGCACGCCGGGTGCTTGGAGCAAGCTCAAGTGAATGGAAACTCAAACGATTTATTAGTCATACATTTACAAAACAATTTATCCTATTTATTTCAATATCATTCATTAACGAGTTTTCAAACATACGAAAGATAGTGTCAAGTCAAGGAAGTTGATGTTGATAGCACATTTCGTAAATTCTAGTCATCTTTTCTAAGAATATCAACGATACTATGAAGAAATCGTCAGATTACACTTTAGTCATGAAAATCATAAGTCATCAAAACAATAAATAACAATCCAACAGTTCGCAATAAAAAAAACTCCCTAAAAACAATCTTTTGACAAAAGTAAAAACAATCTTTTGACAAAAGTGAAACTGAGTTATTCTCTTTTTTTTATTAAGGGAATGAAAAATTGAACCTAAAAGGGAGTGTAGTTACTACTCGTTGTTTATTTGTCTCTATTGTTCATGATACTTTCATCTAATTATGTGTGACAACATTGTTATTAAAGTAATCAAGCATTTTCAAAGATTTATTTCGGTTTTAGAAATATATAAAGTCAAGTCTATATGCTCTGCAATCAATATACAGTCAAGTCTATATGCGTCGTTACACAAAGGATTGGATGCTCTGTCATTGAAAGATCATCGAAAACTATATACAATCAATATACTAAAAAACTTATAGTTCGTTGCACTTAAGCCCTCGATAAATATACTCAAACGTTGAACTTCGTAATCAATATCATTATCAACTCTTCAATGCATGAACCATTGAAATTTATCGTAGTGTTGACAGAGATAATCAGAATATATATAAGATAAAGCAGATTTTATTTTTAACAACTCTGTAAAGTAAAAACATGTGCAATTGTTTCACACAATATTTCAGTAGAACTTGTTTGATACAGCGCTGATAATATACTTGCCTTCATTCAGATTCCTAATCTCTCTCTGTAACAGAATATAGATCTTTGAGAAGAACTGAACAACATTCACAGATACATTAAACTATATAGCGAATGTGTCTAACTCTATGAGCGCGTGTTTTAATGTGATTCATATGCTGAAATCGAACGATCCATTGCACTGTGTGGATCTGTACAAGTCCATGTACCAATTATGTCGCGGAGTTTCCTGTAAAGGAGGGAGGACACACTAATATCTCTTTGCAACAGGATAGCATAGCTCGTTTCATTTCCCTTCACTTTCACGTGCTAAGAGGACAACCAAGTCAAATTGTACCCAAAGAACTCAACAATGCAATTGAACTGACATTTAGATAAGCTTGTGAATGCAATGATCTTTATATACAAAGATTTTTGTGGTCATCATTAACACACATTATTTGTATGTATAAATAAGAACATCTAAATAAATATATACCGTCAATGACCTGCGTTCCAAAAATAACAAGTTATTTTATGCTGTGTGTACTATAAATATAAATATTAAGCATGCATTGCATTTATCAATCATAGTAATGTCTCGAATGCGTATCATATTCGTCAGACTTCTTGCAACACTGCACTAACAAACATGTGCTACGAATGGACATTATATGAAGCGACGACATCAGATCATAAAATTCATCGTTCCATAATCAATGGATTTTTCTTTACTAAAGTAATGCCATCGTCTGTCCCATGTGCAACTCATATCTCAGGTCATTTAAACAAAATGTAAACACATAGAACAACTCGCTTCTTGCTATCCACACAAAAGTTCTACGCGACATTTCCCTTATTTATTTATTATTTTTTTGAGTTGCACTCAAGGATAAACCTGCACATTTGATTAAAGTACCCCAATACATCACTGTAAGATCCATGTGCAAGACAAGCGAAAATAAATGCAGTCCATGAGTATACATCTATCGAATGTTGCTCTCCTCGGATCACTTTTGCTTTTGAAAGCAAGCCAAGCCTCACATATGAATGTGTCAACGTACTGTGAATATGAGGGTTTCCTTCTAAATTGTTGTCTACTATAATACTATGGATTTATTCGATCATTTCTATGGAGCATAAAGATGTGCATGCTTTCAACAGAGTAACAAACATAAAAGCGTTTGGAGAAAACCCCTCAGATTTCATTTGCTCGAACGCTTTAAGAGCATTTTCACATAGGACTTCTTGTACATACCCAGAGATCATGGCAGTTCAAGTGCTTGGTTGCACTGTTTTTTTTTCACAGACAATGACGTAGGGCATTGGAATACATTCTTCCAAATATTCCCCTGATGTCATATGCGTGGGAAATTAAAGCGTGATCAAAGCTATAATGTGCACCTAATAATTCACATGAAGTTGTACGTTTTAATGAGAATCAAATGAACATATTGATAAAATCAAGACGCCTCTGATCTTTTAAACGTATGAAATCAAACAACAACAAAACACCGAAGCAGGGTTTTGGAAGAGGCACAGTTCTGGGAGACGGGTTTTAATCATACATTTCATTCCTTTTTCCTGTAGTGAACCTACAATTTATGAATTAAATTAGCTGCATCATCTTACACATATGCTTCAAGATTTCAACTTCGCGATGTATTACTCAAGATAAATAAAAGGAAATAGATTAATATTAACGCATCATGCAACGACTTTCAGATTTATAACAGTGCGGTTTCAAGCTTATCACTAAACGCATCAGACATGGTATGCAAGGAATCCAGAGGTGGACTCTTAGTTTGAGATGATCATCTCGGTCCTCTCGGCATATTTTATAGCATTGTTTAATCACTAAGTTGAAGCTAAAATCAAAACGTGCCATTTGCAGGTGACACTACTTAATTACTATCCCTCATGTATGAACCACAAACATCATCATTACTGAATGGTAAACAAGGACAATCTTGTTGTAGCCATAGATTCAGATTAAGCTAAATTCAATAAACAGAAGGTAGTTGATCAAATAAACTTTCAGAATACTACGACTCTTCTGCAGTTAGAAAATCGGTTCTTGAAAATCAAAGTAGATCATCAAACCTGTACGTTACAGCTTCCAGGTCTATTCTTCAAGAAATTTTCATCGTCCGTGATTGAACTTCTTTTACGAGTTTGCTCCCAGTGCTTTTTGTCTACTTCTTCAGCAAATTTTCTCCTCTTGTAGCGACAACCACCAAAAGATCAGCGCAGCATCTATGATTCCTCCGAGATAAGAAGCAAGGGTGCGATAAGCATAGCCTCTGTGGTTACACACTTTCCCCTTCTTCAGCTCAGCGAACACATTTTTTTTTTCTTTGATGCCCATCTCTCTTGTTCTGACATGATCGCGAGTCACAGAAGACACCTATTTTTGATCTGCCACATCGTGCCTTAATCTTTTATGGTTACTTCCTGCTGTCTCTACTACAACAGAACACGCCAGAACCTCTACCACGAAAAGAAAAGTGAGAGAGCCTTTGTGACTGCCTGCGCCTTCTTTTCTGCCTCCTTTTCCCACTCTCCTCTATACAAAACTGCCGTGATCTTGCCTTTTTCATGCATGCAAAACTATTTTCTTCCGTCCACCTGTTGGAGTTCTCTCAGACTTTTGACCTTTAGACCACGTAGAACAACTTTAGACCTTCAAAGCTCTTTGTTATAAAGCTTTTTACTCAAAAACAAAGAATGAAAACCAATCGTCCCTCCAAACAATAGCTCAAGGAATATTATATCCATTTAGCTCCAAAGATTCCATCCTTACTGTCAAAATTGAAGTTTTAAATTACTTGGGTATAATCGCCAAGTGCCTTTATTATAAAACCGAAGATCATTTATCCCTTAGGTGGTTAGCATCCTTTATAGCATCTAGTAAACAACCTGCTTCCAAACTATACTCTTCACTGAATTCTGGTTAGGCCTTCATCATGACTAAAAGAAACTATCAACTGTCGATTGATACCACAAGAAAAACTATTTGATCGAGACATAAAAGTAGAGATGAATATCTCTACGACATTCACCCCCACCAAACCTGTGCTTCCTTTTGGATGCACCAAACCAAGACCTGTTGCTGCTTCCAAAAATAAAGATAATCTTCATAATATGTGCATGGGTTTTAAAAACAAAGTGCCTTATGCACGGCTGTGTAATTAGCCCTATCAATGCATACTTTAAAATGCATAGAGAATAAATATTGTGCAATGAGCAAGGTAAAAGGTTTCGGATGGTGAGGCTTGTGCACTCACTCACATACATAGCAATGTGATTATACATTCATCCTTACAGTCTCTCATATGTGCATGGGTATAGATCAGATCGTGCCTTGATGCATGGTCATGTAGTGTGACCCTAACACATGCATACTTTGTGTGCATTTTCAAAATTATGGTGTATAAAGGATAAGAGCTTTTGATGAAGAGGTTTTCATCTCCTATACTTAGAATTTGCTCGCAGATTTCATCATACGTGTTACAATCTAGATTGGTGCAAATGAACGTGCACCTAGGGGAAAACTCAACATGTGTTTGTACATAATTTGATGCATACTTTAAATGCAAGCTTAAACAAAAAATGGTGCAAAAATGGAAGTAAAAGGTTTTTCATATTCTATTCTTGAAGAAAATCTTGGTTGTCCATAAACTCTCAGTCTTCATCTTAAACCTGAAAAATAATTCATCTTGAAAAAACTTATGAAAAACATAACTATCAACCAATTTAAATCAAATATATCAATTCAAGATAATACTTCTGGATAATCCATCTGTAAAAACCAAAGTAATATTAAGTCAAATTTTGTAGCTTCCATCAAATCATCTTTTCTTGCTTGACCTGCATTAAACCACTCAAAACATTGATTAGAAAAGCAATATTTGCATCATTAAATTCTTAATTTTAGTTTAGGGAGAGATAAAACTCCTGTGCTCGTGCTCGTGCTCGTAATTATCTTTTGTTTAGGGAGAGATAAAACTCCTCGTGCTCGTGCTCGTAATTATCTTTTGTTTAGGGAGAGATAAAACTCCTCGTGCTCGTGCTCATAATTATCTTTTGTTTAGGGAGAGGTAAAACTCCCGTGCTCGTGCTCGTGCTCGTAATTATCTTTTGTTTAGGGAGAGATAAAACTCCTCGTGCTCGTATCTTTTGATGAGGGAGAGATACAACTCCCGTGCTCATATCTTTTGATGAGGGAGAGATACAACTTCTGTTCTCGTATCTTTTGATGAGGGAGAGATACAACTCCCGTGCTCGTATCTTTTGATGAGGGAGAGATAAAACTCCCGTGCTCATATCTTTTCATGAGCGAGAGATACAACTCCCGTTCTCGTATCTTTTGATGAGGGAGAGATACAACTCCCGTGCTCGTATCTTTTGATGAGGGAGAGATACAACTCCCGTTCATGTGTGTTTTTAATTTTGAGGGAGAACACTACAAAACTCCCGTTCATGTGTGTTTTTAATTTTGAGGGAGAACACTACAAAACTCCCGTTCATGTGTGTTTTTAATTTTGAGGGAGAACACTACAAAAGTCCCGTTCATGTGTGTTTTTAATTTTGAGGGAGAACACTATGAAACTCCCGTTCATGTGTGTTTTTAATTTTGAGGGAGAACACTACAAAATTCCCGTTCATGTGTGTTTTTAATTTTGAGGGATAACACTACAAAACTCCCATCTTATAATTTACGTTTTTGTTTTTGAGATTACCTGAGATTGCTAGGCCGTGGTGTTTCATGTCGGGTTCACCAATTTGTCGGCGCGAAAGCAACGGTTGGTGGATCATGCCAACCGTCGAACTAACGACGCACGCCGGGTGCTTGGAGCAAGCTCAAGTGAATGGAAACTCAAACGATTTATTAGTCATACATTTACAAAACAATTTATCCTATTTATTTCAATATCATTCATTAACGAGTTTTCAAACATACGAAAGATAGTGTCAAGTCAAGGAAGTTGATGTTGATAGCACATTTCGTAAATTCTAGTCATCTTTTCTAAGAATATCAACGATACTATGAAGAAATCGTCAGATTACACTTTAGTCATGAAAATCATAAGTCATCAAAACAATAAATAATAATCCAACAGTTTGCAATAAAAAAAAACTCCCTAAAAATTTTGACAAAAGTGAAACTGAGTTATTCTCTTTCTTTTTATTAAGGGAATGAAAAATTGAACCTAAAAGGGAGTGTAGTTACTACTCGTTGTTTATTTGTCTCTATTGTTCATGATACTTTCATCTAATTATGTGTGACAACATTGTTATTAAAATAATCAAGCATTTTCAAAGATTTATTTCGGTATTAGAAATATATAAAGTCAAGTCTATATGCTCTGCAATCAATATACAGTCAAGTCTATATGCGTCGTTACAGAAAGGGTTGGATGCTCTGTCATTGAAAGATCATCAAAAACTATATACAATCAATATACTTAAAAACTTATAGTTCGCTGCACTTAAAGCCTCGATAAATATACTCAAACGTTGAACTTCGTAATAAATATCATTATCAATTCTTCAATGCATGAACAACCGAAATTTATCGTAGTGTTGACAGAGATAGTCAGAATATATATAAGATAAAGCGGATTTTATTTTTAACAACTCTGTAAAGTAAAAACATGTGCAACTGTTTCGCACAATATTTCAGTAGAACTTGTTTGATACAGTGCTGATAATATACTGGCCTTCATTCAGATTCCTAATCTCTCTCTGTAACAGAATATAGATCTTTCAGAAGAATTGAACAACATTCGCAGATACATTAAACTATATAGCGAATGTGTCTAACTCTATGAGTGCGTGTTTTAATGTGATTCATATGCTGAAATCGAACGATCCATTGCACTGTGTGGATCTGTACAAGTCCATGTACCAATTATGTCGCGGAGTTTCCTGTAAACGAGGGAGGACACACTAATATCTCTTTGCAACAGGATAGCATAGCCCTTTTCATTTCCCTTCACTTTCACGTGCTAAGAGTCAAATTGTACCCAAAGAAATCAACAATGCAATTGAACTGACATTTCGATAAGCTTGTGAATGCAATGAGTTTTGTGGCCATCATTAACAGACATTATTTGTATGTATAAATAAGAACATCTAAATAAATATATACCGTCAATGACCTACGTTCCGAAAAACATTCAACAAGTTATTGTTTATGCTGTGTGTACTATAAATATAAATATTAAGCATGCATTGCATTTATCAATCATAGTAATGTCTCGAATGCGTATCATATTCGTCAGACTTCTTGCAACACTGCACTAACAAACATGTGCTACGAATGGACATTATATGAAGCGACGACATCAGATCATAAAATTCATCGTTCCATAATCAAATGGATTTTTCTTTACTAAAGTAATGCCATCGTCTGTCCCATGTGCAACTCATATCTCAGGTCATTTAAACAAAATGTAAACACATAGAACAACTCGCTTCTTGCTATCCACACAAAAGTTCTACGCGACATTTCCCATATTTATTTATTATTTTTTTGAGTTGCACTCAAGGATAAACCTGCACATTTGATTAAAGTACCCAGAGCATAAAGATGTGCATGCTTTCAACAGAGTAACAAACATAAAAGCGTTTGGAGAAAACCCCTCAGATTTCATTTGCTCGAACGCTTTAAGAGCGTTTTCACATAGGCCTTCTTGTACATACCAAGAGATCATGGCAGTTCAAGTGCTTGGTTGCACTGTTTTTTTTTCACAGACAATGACGTAGGGCATTGGAACACATTCTTCCAAATATTCCCTTGATGTCATATGCATAGGAAATTAAAGCGTGATCAAAGCTATAATGTGCACCTAATAATTCACATGAAGCTGTATGTTTTAACGAGAATCAAATGAACATATTGATCAAATCAAGACGCCTTTGATCTTTTAAACGTATGAAATCAAACAACAACAGAACACCGAAGCAGGGTTTTGGAAGAGGCACAGTTCTGGGAGACGGGTTTTAATCATACATTTCATTCCTTTTTCCTGTAGTGAACCTGCAATTTATGAATTAAATTAGCTACATCATCTTACACATATGCTTCAAGATTTCAACTTCGCGATGTATTACTCAAGATAAATAAAAGGAAAGAGATTAATATTAATGCATCATGCAACGACTTTCAGATTTATAACAGTGCGGTTTCAAGCTTATCACTAAACGCATCACACATGGTATGCAAGGAATCTAGAGGTGGACTCTTACTTTGAGATGATCATCTCGGTCCTCTCGGCATATTTTATAGCATTGTTTAATCACTAAGTTGAAGCTAAAATCAAAACATGCCATTTGCAAGTGACACTACTTAATTACTGTCCCTCATGTATGAACCACAAACATCATCGTTACTGAATGGTAAACAAGGACAATCTTGTTGTAGCCATAGATTTAGATTAATCGAAATTCAATAAACAGAAGGTAGTTGATCAAATAAACTTTCAGAATATTATGACTCTTCTGCAGTTAGAAAATCGGTTCTTGAAAATCAAAGTAGATCATCAAACCTATACGTTACAGCTTCCAGGTCTGTTCTTCAAGAAATTTTCATCGTCCGTGATTGAATTTCTTCTTCGAGTTTGCTCCCAGTGCTTTTTGTCTACTTCTTCAGCAAATTTTCTCCTCTTGTAGTGACAACCACCAAAAGATCAGCGCAACATCTATGATTCCTCTGAGATAAGAAGCAAGGGCGCGATAAGCATAGCCTCTGTGGTTACACACTTTCCCCTTCTTTAGCTCAGCGAACACATTTTTTTTTTCTTTGATGCCCATCTCTCTTCTTCTGACATGATCGCGAGTCACAGAAGACACCTATTTTTGATCTGCCACATCGTGCCTTAATCTTTTATGGTTACTTCCTGCTGTCTCTGCTACAACAGAACACGCCAGAACCTCTACCACGAAAAGAAAAGTGAGAGAGCCTTTGTGACTACCTGCGCCTTCTTTTCTGCCTCCTTTTCCCACTCTTCTCCATGCAATACTGCCATGATCTTGCCTTTTTCATGCATGCAAAACTATTTTCTTTCATCCACCTGTTGGAGTTCTCTCAGACTTTTGACCTTTAGACCACGTAGAACAACTTTAGACCTTCAAAGCTCTTTGTTATAAAGCTTTTACTCAAAAACAAAGAATGAAAACCAATCGTCCCTCCAAACAATAGCTCAAGGAATATTGTATCCATTTAGCTCCAAAGATTCCATCCTTACTATCAAAATTGAAGTTTCAAATTACTTGGGTATAATTGCCAAGTGCCTTTATTATAAAACCGAAGATCATTTATCCCGTAGGTGGTTAGCATCCTTTATAGCATCTAGTAAACAACCTGCTTCCAAACTATACTCTTCACTGAATTCTGGTTAGGCCTTCATCATGACTAAAAGAAACTATCAACTGTCGATTGATACCACAAGAAAAATTATTTGATCAAGACATAAAAGTAGAGATGAATATCTCTACGACAGCGTATATACAAGCCCATGGGAAAAAACCTCCTAAAGAGGGAAAAAAGTGCCCCGATGGTCCTAGTGTGTTCACACACATCACTACCTAAATATATCAACAAATCCCCCCTAGGAGTGATGCAGTGAACAAAGAGCTTGCACTCATGTATAAGGAAGTGCCAAGCTATGTGGAATCAATCCACAAAAGGAAGTAAACCCAAAGCTTTGTGGAAAGCTTCAAACTTCTCCCTAGGCAGAGCCTTCGTGAAAAGGTCTACAATGTTCTCCTATGTGGGCACATATGCCAAGCTGATCTCTCCAGTAGAGAACCTCTACCTGACATAAATCAATTTCCTTTTTTGTAGGATATCGACCATAATCCTTTCGCTGCATTTAAATAAATAAAAAAGATGTTTTAATTAAAATAAGAAATATACTTTCAATAATATATATATTTACAAATATAACTTCAAAACCATGATGATGACTTGACTCAACTCTCTTCTTTGCAGCAGCTTGCCTTTATTTAATTTAACAAAAATACATAGATTAAGTATAAAACATTTATAAAATATATAAGAATTATAAGTCATAGTAATATAAACTATTAATTTGTATACCTTCCACTGAGGAAATGATTCTTGAAGACATAGCTATCTACGAAGAAACTACCGCGTCTTAGGTGGTATGTTAGGTCTTCTCTTATTTTTTCCACCATATGATATCTCCTGTTATTTTAATTTCAAACAATAAAAAAGATCAAAATATAAAAAAACTTTAAATTTATAAATATGCATAACAGACACACATACATACTTACACATGCACACAGATACATGCATACACATACACATATACATACACTTACACATACATACATACATACATACATACACTTATACATACAAATACTTACACACACATACATGCATACACATACACATATATCGGGAGCTCAAAGCAAAGATCAACCAAACTTTAAGCATCAACAAGCTTTCTTAGAGAGTGTTGATGATGATATTGAGATACTATACATTGTGCTTAAGAGGATTGAATCACATGGTGGTCATATGAGGAAACAACAAAGAATCATCAATGTGTTTTGCAAAGCATTGAGATTCACAAGGGAAAGGTGGATCAATGCTTTCAGAAATTGAGTAGGGGTGAGGAAGAACATGATAGACCTATTGATATGAAGAAGAAAGAGGCCAATGAGATTGTATAGCTTGAAGGGGAAATAGAGTTATTATGGGTGCAAGCTTAGGATTTACATGGAGTTAACACGTCGAATCTCATCGAATCTCGACGAATCTATTCGACGTGTTAACTCCATATAAATCCTAAGCTTTCATCCATAATGACTCTATTTTATCTTCAAGTTGTACAATCTCATCTGCCTCTTTCTTCTTCATATCAATAGGCCTATCATGTTCTTCCTTACCTCTACTCAATTTGTGAAAGCATTGATCCATCTTTCCCTTGTGAATCTAAATGCTTTCTAAAATGCACTGATGCACCCTTTGTTGTTCCTCATATGACCCATCATGTGATCCCGTCCTCTTAGGAAGCACAATATCTCAGTATAATCATCAACACTCTCCAAGATGAACTTGTTCAGAGACAAAAATCAACTTGTTGAGATAATAGCATCAAGAGGGATTTGTTATGGCCAAGTTTTGATAGAAATCGACTTATGCAATTGCTCCTTGGATACTTATGACAAAAGAGATGCAAATAGGTAAAAAACAATTTTACTTTTTATGATATAGTTCAATACTTTTTCAAGCACATAATAATGATTTTTTTTAATATAATTTATATAGGCTATTTTTGAAGGTTTCTTGATTTTGAGTTGAGCATGAAGGTCTCTATTTCCCATTAAAAAGGGATCATTATTGATTGTTAACTTGAATCATTTGAATGTGTATTAGACAATAGGTTCTCCTTCATTCAACTAGAATATAGGTGAATCCCACCACAGAGATGAAAACATGTTCTTTTAATTTAGAGCATGAAGCTCGTGGGTATGCCTAAAATTTTATATATAGCTCTATTTTCGAGGAGGAAATTTCTCTCATATATGTATATATATGTGTGTATATATATGTATATGTATTCATGTGTGTCATATATATACATGTGTAAGTATGCATATGTGTGTTTCATATGTATGTATGTATGTATGTATATGCATGTGTATGATATATGTATGCATGTGTCAGTATACACACATGTATGTATGCATGTGCATTTGTGTGATATATGCAAAGTGTGTTTATAATTGTGTATCCATGTACATGTATATATGTGTGCATGTAGGCATGTATGTGTGATGTGTATGTATTTAAATATGTGTTATATATATATATGGGTGTGTGTGTGTGTGCACGTGTGTGCGTATATACATTATTTGTATATATCTTTATATGTTTTATGGTCCTCATTGATTCGAGTAGCTATATATATAGGCATAAGGTTGGGAGGAGAGACATCTCTCTAGTAGGTGGTGGGAGGACTAGATGCAATGTGTATATATATTTCAATCATACAACAAACAGGATAAACTCAAGACTCAAGTCAATTGACTATATTCTATGTGTTATTTATATAGATACACACATACATATAACAATATAAAAGCAATGCATATCATGCATTATCACGAAGATGTGCCATAAGTATCCGCATCTTTTTCAAACACCATGTATGCGACCACCCAATGCCAAATTTTGTCTCCAATGAACTAAGTACATACTTTTTATCTCTCTCATCAAACTCACTACATAAGAAAAAAAATAATATAAGTAAAACATAAAATATTTATCTCAATTTATATGTAAACTTATACTTACTTCCATTTCAAGTGAACAAAACGTAGGTAGGAGTCACATAAAGCTCTCATTCTTCTTTTAAACTCCAACCCATGCCTCATATATATTATATTTCCCTCAGGTTCTATGTTGCACTCCAACCCTAGGCTACCTATGCATGTCCTCATAGGCACCTCTATTGTGCTCGCATGAGCTGAAATTGGTATAGGTGTCCTGAAATATAAATAGATAAAAATGAATAAAAACATGATGAAAAAAACATACCTATGGGCAGATAACTCTCTTCCTGCAAATGGAGCCACAGAGGAGCCTTCCTCTGGGTGTTGGGTAAGCATCTGTATGGTAAAATCTAATTCCTCATTGGGTATGTCTGCATACTCATGCATGACAACCCCTAAGAAATTAGGTGGAATTTTCCCTCTCATAAGACTCTTTATGAGAGTAAGTTTCACCTTTCTCTCTCTACTACGATCCATAATATATCATGTTGTTCTTTCAATAACTTCAGAAGAGGGAGTTGGTGAAACTACAAGAGTTATTTCCAGATCATTTCTGCTCAGTTGCACAACTCATGTAGCTTGTTATGTAGACAACAGGAGCACGCGATTGTTCTTTACTCTGAACTTGAGCAATCACCAAGAAGGGAGTGATTCAAATAAGACTCGAGAGGATTCCTGAGCGTATTATTCATTCTAGGGTCCAGAGATTATTTGTGATCTTTATGGGTTTACTGCTAAATTTTGCACTAGAGAAGAGTGGCAAGAGAGCTTGGAGGTTGGAAACAATCAGGGAGGAAGGAGCTACTTAAGACTAAAGTTGGAAGGAAGCAATAACATCTACTAAACAGGAAGGAGAAATTTGGGGTTAGTTTGATGCATGTTGAGTTCCTGCATAAAATTGCGCTTTTCACTTGATATATAATTAATTTCTTATGCTATACTTAGTGCCCAACAAGGAGATTAACTTGGTTTATTTTTTCAATGATTGGCGAACATGTATGTACCGTAGATGCTCTCTCGGTTGTTACCTATCTATGCTCTTCACTGGAACATGACGCAGTAGTGGAAGAAAAATGAAGAAGAACCAATGAGGGTGAAGAAGAGAAAAGGAGAACTAGGAGTCAAGTAGAAGATTACAACCAACAATAATCCAACCAAATCAAATCCCCACTCAAGTTCAAAACCCTACTTCTGTTGGCCAATTCCTACTCAAGTTAATAATCGTCCATAAGATCAAGAGATGAAATCCGCAAGGAGAGGTCAAGGGAGAGTGAAAATCCCATCATACATGCTAAAATTGCACATTGAACAAGCCACTGATTTAAAACAAGTTCTTGAGAAAAGAGTGCTTGAAAGTGTGATTGAATTTACATTAGGTGAGTTTCTTGGAATAGCTAAACAAGAATTTCTAGAAGTAATAATCGACCTCTTAAGGAGAAAATGACAACCAATAGCCCACATGCAAGAGACTGAGAAGATGGATGAAGAGACACATGTTCAAGCCCTGCAAGCACAAGTACAAGAATTGAAAGGTGCATTTGATCAAACTGAAACTAATGCACAGCCATGCGCACATAAGGAAATGTTATTGGAGCAGAATTCTCTAGAAATAACTCCTTTAAGTCATTATACTAGAGATCGTTGGGCTCAAGCCACGATTGAGACATTGGTGTGATTAGATAAAATAAGTACACCAGTTGTCGCTCTTATCAATCACGCATCTGAAATCAACTTAATGTCCAAAGATCTCTACATGAAAGGGAAATGGCCAATAGATATGCAGCCAGGCTAGAGAATCAGGGCTGCTAATACGATGCCAGGTGAGTTATTTGGTGCATGCCCACAGGTACTACTCACAATTGGGGATGTTAGTGATTATCAGAACTTCTTCGTCCAAGATCATTCCAGCTACTCATTGATTTTAGGACAGCCATGCATTATTGCCTTGAGGATGGAGATAAGAGTCTTGGAGGATGGATCGGTCTATGCATGAATTCAAAGCAAGGATGGAAAGAAAGCGGTCCAATTTATGGTAGTTTGCATATACCATGTCAGGAATAGAACTTCTCTTCGGACAATAGCTATTCTTGAAGAGTTTGAAGATCAAAGTTTTTAAACGAAGCTTTCATAAATTGGGACTATGGAAGCTTGGAAAACAAAAAGATCCCGAATGTAAATATGTTCATATCAAGTTTCATAGCGCTTTCTTCAATAAGTTCATTTCAGTTTCGCGTTTTTTCTGAGTTAAAAAAGTGGGAAAAACAATACATAGCAGATCTTCAGAGAAACTTTTATGGATGTAGAGTGCTCGAATTTGACGAGGAGATTTCCAGAGTTTTTTATAAGATATCTTTTGGAGACACATTGTTTGATCTGAAAGAGTTTATTGAAGGAAGGAGGAGTGACTATGTGATTCAAACGCACTCTATTTCCATGTACAAGGAAATAACAAAGTTTGAGCAAGATGAAAAAGGGAAAGAAGCTTTCTTTGAAACAGAATACAAAATGGTCAATAAAAATATTAAACCAATTGTAGTTCCGCTTCCTAAAAATAGTAACAAACTTATGGATGGTGCAAAAACCCAGCCATCTCTCAAAGATAAAAGAAAAATAGGTCACAATTTCAATAAAGAAACACTTGAGAAAATCGAGTTAGGAAAAGATGGGTTTCTCAATGAAAAAGAGAAGAATGTATTCTCCTAGATGATATTCATACATGGAAAGGCTTTTTCTTTCAATTTCGAGGAAATTGGGTATGTAGATCTGTCTGTGGTGACACCAATGATAATTTCCACTATACCACATGTACCTTGGAATCTTCGACTGATTCCAGTACCAAAAGCTCACATTTCAAAGTTAATTGACATGTTGAATGAAAAGATTAGAATGGGGATTCTTGAGCTATCAAGTGCTCCCTATTCTAACCGTTGGTTCATAGTACCAAAGAAAAAAGGGTCATTGATATTTATTCAGGATCTATAGCTGGTAAACAAGGTGACGATAAAAAATATGGGAATTGGGCCTATCATACATGAGTACGTAGAAGCCTTGCAGGAAGATCTATTTATTCGATGGGGGATTTGCACTCTGGATATGACCAATTCCAGCTAGCTCTCGAGAGTCGTGAGTTGACAAATATGAGGACACCACTTGGGCTTCTGCACATGTGCACTTTGCCACAAGGTGCCATGAACTCGGTGGCACATACGATGAATTGTATGCATAAGGTGCTTAGGGATTTTATTCTGCATCTGACCATGCCATTCATTGATGATGTCGCTATTAAAGGTTCCAAGAAAAAAGATAAAGATGAGACTCTTGATGAGGATGGATGTTGGAAATTTGTTAAAAATCATATAAACAATAGTGAATCCATTCTTGGTCGGCTGGAAGAGGTTCATTTGACATTATCTGCAGAGAAATCAATATTTGGAGTGCAAAAGGTACTGATTGTAGGAATTCTCTATGGTCCTAAAGGAAGAAAGCCATGTCCGAAGAAAGCAGATGCCATTCAACAAATGAAAGAGGTCTGCTCCTCGATCACTGAGGTGAGGAGATTTCTAGGGGCATGTATTTTCTATGTTGTGTGGGTTCGTAATTTTGCCCATGTTGTAGACCCACTCTATCAACTGCTTTGAAAGGGGCAGAGATTTCAATGGAAGGATATCCATAATCAAGCTATGAGGAAATTAAAGAAGGCACTTGCAAAAGCACTACTGATTAGAAAAGCCAATTATAGTGACAATAAGCAAATCTACATTACCATAGATACGAGTCCGACAGGTATAGGCTGGGTGATTGGCCAAGAAGATGATGAAGGGAAAAGGTATGCAATTCAATTTGGAGCTAAAGTATTGAATGTTCGTCAGAGAGGTTACCCTCAGATTAAGCGAGAGCTTTGGGGAATATTGACCACATTGAAGAACGATAAAGAATACTTAATCCGGGTGAATGTAGTGGTGGAAATGGACTGCTTATCATTATTGGGAATGATCATGAACTGTTCCACTGCAGACATTGCCATGTTGAGATGGATGGGGTACATCAAGTTGCTAAACCCCCAGTTTTTTCATATAGCCGGGAGGAATAATGTGGTAGCTGATATGCTATCATGAGCTATATACAAAAATGAAGATTTGATGATTTCTAATGATGAAGAGATAGGTTTGGACTTTTATGCTTTGCATGTACATACTTTGAGCTTAGACGAAGCATCCACATAATTGAATAAAAAAGAGCCTACTCATCGGACTGAGAAGCGTGATGCTAGTATTGAGTCTTTGAGAAGTGGAACTCAAAAGGGTTTAGGAAGCGGGAAAGGAAATAGGAGAAAAGAAGAGAAAATTTATGAATTTCAAATATGAATAACAGAAAGATTCAATGAAGATGAATATGAAAATGAGTGGAAGGAAATCAGAAGATACTTAAGCATAAAGTCTCCAGATCCTAGTTGGAGCAAAGAAAAGTTTTGTACCATTCAGAGAAAGTCATGCAATTATTTTTTAAAGGATGAATTACTTTGGGAGCAAAAGATTGGAATAGGTAAGATACCTTAGCAAGTTGTAGGTTGCAATGAAACGAGAGACAAGATTATGTGTCAAATGCATAGCTCACTATGGACCGGGCATAAAGGCTTTCAAGGGACTTATGAAAAGATAAAGGAAAGATATTGGTGGCCCTGGATGTATGTAGATGTCCAAAAATATGTGGCCACTTGCAATACTTGCCAGGTGTACTCGAATGTTAGGCATAGAGATGAGTTGCATCCGACATATCCTCTTAATATCCACTATAAGTGGGTTGTCGATCCGGTTACAATGCCATTAGGGGTGCAACAGATGAGATATATTGTGCTGTAAAGAGAGGACCTAACGAATCATGTTGAAGGAAGAGCTCTGAGGATGAAAACTACGAGCAATGTATGCAAGTTTCTACTAGAAGATGTGTTTAGTAGATTTGGCTATGTCGAGAAAATAGTCGCTAATAGAGGTGAGCCTGATGCTCAGGAAGCCAAAGACTTCTTTGAAAAATATGGTATTCGATTATCACTCACCACTACTTACAATCCTAAAGCCAACGGGAAAATTGAATGCAGGCATCCCCCGATTATTAAAGATTTGGCTAAGGCTTGTGAGGGAAAGATAAATAACTGGCCAAGATACCTTTCCTTTGCCATATGGGTAGATAGGATGACATGCACTAGGACTACTGGATACATGCCAGCGGAACTAATGTAATGTCAAAAACCTATTTTGCTGATGGATTCACATGCTCTAGCATGGACTTCTTTGCCTTGGGGGGATGAGATGTCGAGAGAAGATCTTCTAGCAGTGCGGATTCTTCAATTAGAGAAAGGAAGAAATCTAGTAGAAGAAGCTGCAGTTAAGCTCAAAGCATCTGGAGAAAGAAATAAGATTGCATTTGACAAGTCCCATAGGTTAAGACCTAAAAAGTTGAATGAAGGAGACTGGGTGCTTGTCTATGATAGCTCACTAGATACACAAAGAAAATTGGTGAAGAGATGGTTTGGTCCCTATGTGATATATAAAGTGTTCGATAATGATATGTACTCGCTCAGGGGAACCAAGTTAAAGGAATTGATTGCTAAGAAGAGAGTGAAGCTCTTTAAAAGAAGAGAGAATGAGTATTATGAGACGGCAATAGGTGAAGAGGAAGAAGAAGATGAAGAAAATGAGGAGCTTGCAAAAGAGATTCAAGATGGAGAAGAGAGGTAAATATAAATGAAAACCAAAGAATATAAATATATGCGTATGTAAATATAAAAAATGTAAATAAATAAGAAGAATAACTGAATATGAAATAATGTGTGCGTCCAAGACATGATTGTATATTGAATAAATAAGGTTGTTAACATGAATGCATGTTAGTGTACATAAATAAAGATTACATATAAGATCATTTCTAATGTGTCTTTCCTTGCAGGTACAGCTGTAGTTACAGATAGAGAGTTGTGATTCAATCATGGAAAGGGACTTTTCTGATGAGGCGGAGACATCATCTCGGAGGGATTCAGTTCGAGCCAAGAATGCAAATTTAAATTCAGCTAGAAATAGAGCTTGGACTCAAATTAGAAATACATCTTCAGTACAATCTTCGAACGATGCCTTTATTTTTGAGCACTTACTCCCCGAAGCTTGTAAATCCCTTAGCACACAGAACAGTGACTGAGGAAGAACCATCAACTAGATTAGCTTCAAACCGAATCAGGGATACACGTCCAACTTGGCCTAGGGCTAGACCTGTAGATCAGGTCAAAAATAGGGAACTAGATCGAGCCAGGAGTGTGTGTTGTGGAGCAAAGAAGAGCAAAGATGCACAGAAAAAGAAGGGCCCCAAAATTTTTCCAATTTGGACACTATTTTTGTAACATAATCACATTGTAATATATTTTCCAATGTAAATGCACTAGAGGAGTCCTCTAGATGCATACCCATAGATATCCTCATCATTACTCTTGTAAACTGGTAGGAAATTAGTCTTTTAGTCAATAGAGCGTCGATCTCTTGTGTGAAAGGACCATTTTTTAGGGCACAAGTATATAAGTCATCTTGTGACTCTTTGTAAAGACTTTTTGTCGTTGTGAAGAAGAAGAGTAGAAATTCGAATTTGCTTCTTTCCTATTAATTTCCTCCTTCTGTATGACCTATTGTGTATGTGTGATGCTTGGAATGTGTGTGTGGGATTGTTAGCTATCCTTGCCCGCCATTTTTGAACTACTATAATGCGTGTGTGAGCCACCACGAGTTGTGGAGCGAGTATTGGTGTTTCTCGCCATTCACTGTTTTACACATAACTTGACCCTCAAGCCAATGGTCAAGCAGAAAGTTCCAATAAAGTGTTGTGTACGGTATCGACAAAGATAGTCAATAATGGAAGGTCAGATTGGGACAAACAATTGCATAATGCAATTTGGACCTTCCGTGTGGCTTACAAAACAGCCATTGGAACTACTCCTTTTAACCTAGTGTATGGACAAAATGCAATTTTGCCAATTGACTTCCTCGTGCCTACTTTAAGGGTAGCACAATAGTATGAGTGGACAAGACATGAGCTATCCAAGCAACTCGAGCAGATTGAGAAGTTACAGAAACAAGACTACAAGCAGTTGTGGGAATTTATGCCACTAAAAGGAGACATAAAGCATATTATGATGCGCATATCAATGATAAAGGCTTGGAAGAAGGAGATTTAGTTCTGGTGTATACTTTGAAGCAACATGCCAAGAAGCTACATAAACACGGATATGGAACCTTACTGATTAATAGGATCTCGACTAGCAAAGCAGTGAATCTAGCCACATTAGATGGAGATATAATTCCGAACTACATAAGTGGGTGTCAGATAAAATGATATATGCAACCATTGACGGATCAGATGTTAGCACGGCTCATAAGAGCGCAAAATCCGAAAAAAGAAGAAGAGAGAATTAGAGAAGAATCACGCCAAGAAGCCCTAGAGTGTATCAAGAAACGAAAAGAGTGGATAAGGCAAAGGGATGAACGATATCTGCAAGGAGAAGAACCCATACCCATGGCCAATTACCAAGTCAAGAAGACCGACAAGGAAAGCCTTAGTAGATCTCAACCATATTTGAACCTAGGGATTGGAACCACAAAATACTAGTTGATGGGTGCCTTGATTGACTCAGGAGCAGCCCTAAGCTGCATACAAATGACGTTTATTACACATCTTCAAATGACCATAAACCCAACTAAAGCACGCATGATCAGCATTGGAGGCCAAGTCATAGAATGTGTTCGAGAAGCCCTAATATTCCTCCACCTAGGAAATTCCATTATGGAGCAACGAGTCTTGGTATGCAAAGATGAGGACTTAATAGAAAACCTGATCCTAGGGAAAGATTGGATTATGGAGAATGAAGTGAGCATTCATCTAGCACAAGGATACATCTCAGCCAAAATAGGGATAAGGAAATCTTTAGCCTATTAGAAGAAAGATCTCCTCGCGTGCATGAAGTTATCAACCTTGAGAAAGAAACCCTAGAAGAGGAGTTAGAAAACAAATCAATCGAGAGCATACCCAAAGGATACCCTAAGGTAGAATTCAGATTTCATGCATCTACTTAAATTTCCTTTAAGTTGTGTTTATCTGCCATGACTATTGATGCTCATTCATGTTTTTTGATATATATGTAGGTTGGCACATCCGGAGGATGCACAAGTTGAGAGGTGGTGGATGTGGTCGTGAATTTATATCAAAGCTTGGAAATCAAATATTGTATGGTAAAGGTACATTAAGGGGATCAAACGATGGTGTGATAAAATCAAATCTTATGGATGCCAAGAGTCTTGGTAATTTATGTACATGGAAGTGCTTCTGATGATATAGTGTTTCTTGCCATATTTCACTTGCATTTTTATCGGCTGATGACATAAGTTAGTGATGTTTCCATATGTTTGTTTCTTTGAAAGCATGTGAACCTACATGAAGTATTAGCATTAACATGCACTCATGCCCAATTATGAATGTGTATATATAAGCATCGACTATGAAAATAAATGTATGTTTGTGGACATGTTTGATCGCAATGATATATGTATGTAGATATATATGCATATACTCCATGTGCACATATGTGAGTAAATAATTGTGTGTGAATTTGAATCAATGTGTATATGCATGTGAATGTAAATATTATGTTGGTTGGCCACTACAACCTACTCTAGTGCATGTATCTTGAGCTTGTGCGACCATATACGTGTGTGCATGCTTTAATGTATATTCCGATGTGGGTATATGGGTGTTTATACATGTGTCCATATATGCTTGCTTATGTATGTTTTAATGTACGTTTATGGACGTGCATATGTGAAAATGTTTGCATATAGTTGTTGCACATATCAATGCGTATATTTGCATGGGCTAGAGCATAAAAACAAATGTTTAGAATGAATGTGTGATCACGCTTTTACGAGAACGTGCATATATGATTATGAAATTATGTATGGAAAAGGGGCATTCTCATTTCTTTTGGAATGGAACTAACGTGGAAGCTGGAGAGAAAAGGAAGGGGCTTATCAACTCTCGAAGGAAGAGGGAAGGGCGGCTCTGAATTAGCGAGGGAGCTGAAAAATTCACCTTGCATTCAATCATACGAGAATTGAAATCTCCTATTCGGTTACTAAGAAGATTTCCTATTGGTTGCCTATGGGAAAACTGCGCTACTCAGAAGTGAAGTTCATCTGATGAGATGCAAGTGTAATGCTAGGTTGTGTGCAAGTAAAAAGACTAGAGTAGCGGGTATCATAGAAAAGCTATTATTGAACTTAAACTTCGAAGTAATCACTGAGATAAGAACATACTCCCTTGGAACCACCAATTTAAAGCCAAAGAGTCTAGAACTTCCCTCTTTCCCCCAAAAGTGGAGAGTTGAGTTTGGAGCACACTCACAAGCTCAATACTTGTGCATAAGCACCTAATGTTCTTAATATAGGTACTTTCCTTTGCTTTAGATGCAAGTACAATATATTTATTTAGAAAGTACAATATATTTAGATGCGAGTACAATATATTTAGAAAACTCCACATGTACCTCTTTCTAGCCTCCTTTTCATGAACATCTTGACATACCTAGTGAACCCCACATGAAAGGAGGTGAGAAGTAGGACTCTTGAGATTGTATATCGACTAGAGAAGAGAAGCTAGCAAGAAGTAGAACTTGATAAATTTTTCCCATCTGACTGATGTTGGGAGATGTCGCAATCGCTCAAATGGATGTGATAACTTAGTTTTTACACTTCCAGCAAGATGACAAGAGGTGAAGTGCCATTCAAACATTTCATGAGCGTATTATCAAACGAAGTGGATATTTTAACCGTAAAAATATCATGCGATTTTTCAAGGAGTATGAGCTAGAAGCTTGATACCTCGGGGCTGCGCTTATGCCTATGAATGGATTAGAGCTTATAGAGAATTTTGTGTATGTGTTCGAATTGCACTTATGTGATTAATTGACAATGGAAGGTCAAACAAAGTGGTCACAATACAAATCGACACTCACAAAGATGTTTGCACTTGAAGACATTGACAAGGTAACTCGAGTGAAATTCTTAAAATGGGTTCATAAAGCTAAAGATCAGTCCATCTTCGACATTAAGAGGGAATTTGATCCTCAATTTGATAACCTATCAGAATATGATAAGAAAGTTGTAGAGCATGAAAAAGTATCTTTACTCGTACAAGCAATAGTTATGAAAACTCGTGAGGAATTTCTTCCGCAATTACAAGACATGAAAGCTGAATTCAAACTTATAGAAGAATGGGATGATGTTGAAGGATCAATAAAGAGCTATATTGAGAAGCAAAGAACTATGACAAAGCTTATGCAAGATTGGCATGAGGATTTGCAAGATGAACGAATGCATACATCACATTAGATTGCTCCAAATCCACAAGCTGATTTGTTGAATGTGAAAGATGTTGTGCCTCCTAATACTATGGAGGAAATGTTCAAATAATTTAGTGATCTCACAATTCAAAGCATTAAACAAATGATAGAGTCCCAATCTTCACAAGCAACAATAAACAAAACTCCAAAGACTCTAGAAACCAAGAGATGTATCTGGTGTGACTCCTTGGAGCACAACAGGCACTCATGTGAAAGTTTTAAAGATGCATTGGCTAAGAATTTGGTCTTTATCAAAGAAAAGATGATCTATGATAAACCGGGGAGAAGGTGAATATAAATTCTGGTCGGGGAGGCATGAAAGTGTTCTTCCCTAGCACTTCCAATAACTTTGCCTCAACTTCTCACATATCTACGTATGCATGTCATATAATTGATGAAAATGACAATATAGAAGCATGGTTTAGGGTAATGAAATCCCTAGACCAAGGGCAATGAAATTTGAGGTGTAATCGGATGGAAAGATCCAGTAGATATGCTCTCGATGGTCACTTATCTATGTTCTTCAATGGAGCATGAAGCAATAGTTGAAGAGAAAAGAAGAAGGGTTAATGAAGGTGAGGAAGAGAAGAGGAGAATGTTGGCAGCCCGAATGGATGACCAACCTTTTGTAATATGCTTTGTAATAGGAAAGGGAAATTACTTATATGGAGATCTCAATAGTTACCAAAAGTCTAGAAAATTAGGTATTTATTATTTTCAAAGTGCAGAATGATGTAAAGAGATTATGGAGAGAACGGTGTGGTATGTTATGGTGCGGTATTCAGAAGTGTCTTTCAATTGCCGAAGCAGCCAGAATCCTGGAAGAATTATTGTATTAGGTGGAAAATGGAGTGATATCCTAGAAAATCTTGCAGGATTGGATATTTGGGTGGAGAAACGACAAGTTAGCTAAAGCTTTATGGCAAGGAGAGTTTAGCAACGCCGACGAGTAGAGCCAACAGTAGGAAGAAGAGTCCCTAGTTCCTTTTACTCAACTCAATATCTTAAAAGAATTTGAAGACACAATGACGTACTGAAACCAACTTCCAGGGCTAAATTATACCCATTTTGGTGGGTGAACAAATGAAGATCTGTATGTGCATGTGTGAAGATTTGAAAACCAGTATGTCTGCAATCATCTACATCTACAAGATGACGATCAAAATTGTAGGTATTCCAAGCTAACCTTGCAATAGATGCAGTTAAATGGCTTATCAGGCACCTCCCAGACCATTTTTCATCGTATGACGAGTTAAAAGAGGCTTTCTTGGAACGATTCCGTACTGCTTCGGAACTGTATGCTACTCTACAGTACATGATGCAAAAAGGGACGGTGGAGCAATATGCATCAGAATAATCCATCTAGTTATAAGAGTCGAATGCAAAATACAGTTGGTCAATCTACGCTTTGAGAAGACCAACCCAACTACGAAGAAAAGCATAAATCCAACTCAGCACTTGTATTGCTTATGATGTAGGAATGCGAGCCACATTACAATTGATTGTGCACTGTATCAGGTACTTTGTCCCATCTTTACAAAGAATAATCACAATCTAGAGGAATGCAAGTTCAATGCTAAAAACACTTTGGTGGCATCGATGCAAGTACAAACCCCTTTGTAGAAGGGTAATTCGACAGGGTATAAGCCACCAGGCCAATCTGGGCAATGGCCAGAAAGTCAAGATGCTAGAGTGTTCGAACAACCGCAATATGTAGGCTCACAACAATTTCCAAATCAGCGATGATTGTTTCACCAAAATTTTCAGGAGTTTGGTAGAGGCCACCAGTTTAGACAACCAAGACTGAGCAATTTCGAAAACTAACCCATATAGTGCCAATTTTTCCTATAGTACGGCCATAAAAGATTTGAATACGAAGAAGCCAAGGAGTACGATCGAACGAAAAATGAAGCTAAACTCAAAACACCCATGTCTAATGTTTTAACCCTAGAATATTTGGAAGCATCAGTAGCTGTTGTTACAAGGTCGTGACAGGAATACCAGAACCTACAACAAATAGATCATCCTACACCAACCGAGCATAAGCAAAAATTGAAGAAAGTAGTTCAGTGGGCTGAGAATTACCCACCTTATTACATGGACCCTAAGCTTGTTCTAGAGGTAATTCATAGTAAAAGTGGACATAATAAAATCAATAAGAAAAATATACATAATATACCAGCCCAAGAGACTAATGGTGCTTGACAAGAAGGGGAAAACTCGGAACAGTTAGCAGAGTTACAATTTCAAAAATTCAAAAGTTATTTCCTACTGACCAAGAGCTTGGCACTGGACTGTAGAACCAGATGTCTAGGGCATAATGGAATCAAAATGATACAACTCAAGTGGCATCTGAAGAAGGAACCCTTGTCAGTTACTACAAAATTCACACACTCAATCATCATTAGGTGCATTGTTGGAACTTGTTTTGGCTTTTAGGGAGAAATTATTAAAGCAATTGCAAAAGAAATATTCACTGGCCTCGAGTCCGGATTCGATGGCCAGTATAGTCAAAGATTTCCTAGATACAATAGTGGATTATGTAGTTCCCACCATCACAATATGGTATAAAAATAAAGTTATTCTTAAGGTTCTGATTGATGGCGGATCGAGCATTAACATTGCTTCAACGACTACGTGTAAACATATGGGTTGGGATAGTATTGAGCCAACCCCATTTTTTGTATGGATGGATGACCAGTCTTGAGTGCAACCAATGGGGCTGATCAAAGATATCCCTATCAGAATTTCTCATGTGGTGTTCCCTATTACATTGTGGTACTAGAGCTTAAAGGGAAGAAATTGGATTAAAATTTAATACTTGGAAGACTCTAGTTGAGGAATGCCAAAGTATGATAGAATTGGGATGCTAAGACCATTACCTTGCGAAAAGGACATATGAAGTTTTTGGTTCAATTAGAGGATGAACAATATTGTCTTCTGGAACATAAGACGATATTAGCAGAACCCTTGCACATGCTGGATGGGCTGGAGGAGGATGAAGAACAGAAATTTCTCGAAGCCAACAGAGACCTATTTTTCATTTGCAGTTGTTCATGTAAACCCAGTCATCAGTTCCTTTGTGGCGGAATGGCTACCTCTATCTGCTCATAGCTTTTGGAACCAAGGGACGAAAACATTTCAGATCCAATAATGAAAGATCCTATGCAATCGAGCAAAATTTGTGTTGAATAAGATTCACTAAAAGTCATGAATTTAGGCACTATCAAAGAGCCTAAACCCCTCCGAATTTGTGAAGAGATTTCTCTAGAATTTTGGATGGTGTTGATTGCACTACCATAGTAGTACAAAGACGTGTTTGCCTAGATGTATGTGGGCATGAAAGGACTCGATCCCAAATTACACCATCATTGGATCTTACTCAAACCTGACACTACTCTTGTAATGCAACAAAGGTACATAATGAATTCAAACTTTGTAAAGCAGGTTAAGCATGAGTTAGATTGATTAATCAAAGTAGGATATATTGTTCCCATAGAAAATCCGGAATGGGTCTCACCAAGTCATTGTAGCAAAGAAGAACAAGCAATTAAGAATTTGCATGGACTATAGGAAGTTGAATGCAAGGACAATACCTGATCCTTTTCCATTGTTGTTTTTGGCAACATGTTAGATGAAGTGATAAGGAGAGAGATGTATTCTTTCTTAGATGGTTTCAGTGGTTACAACCACGTATGAATGGTAGAGGAGGACAAACCTAATATAGCATTCATTACTAATTGGGAGGTATTTGCATGTACCATCATGTGGTTTGGTCTGTGGAATGTGCCAAGCACCTTTCCACGTTGCATGCAAAAAAATTTTGCTCCATATCTTACGTCCTTTATGAAAATATTTGTGGATGATTTCTCAGTTTTTGGAAAGATGGATCCACATTTGGAGCACTTACAAGCATGTTTTTATTCATGCAAGAAGGTACATCTATGCCTTAACCCTAACAAATCAACATTTGCAGTAAAGTACAGAAAGTTATTGGGCCACATCATTTTGGAAAATGGCATTGCCATGGACCCAAATAAAGTTAAGATCATACTAGAGACTTGAGCGCCCTACAATCCGAAAGAGGTTTTACGATTCTTTGGTCAAGTATGATGGCCCGGGTGACACTTGCTAGGACTGGTGCATATTGCAATACCATTGAACAAAATAGCACATGTTCGCTCGACGAAATTCAAGTGCACAGATGAAGCCCAACTTGCTTTCGATCGATTAGGGAAGATGCTAGCCTACTACTCGTGTCTTGAAAGTTCCGGACTAGATAGAACCCTTTCATGTATTTGTAGATGAATCATATAAGGCCATTGGAAGTGTGCTTATGCAGAAGGAAGGCCAAAACTGGTTTAGACCAACATAAGAAAAGTAGAACTATTCAACCACTGACATGAATGCCTTGGATTAATTTACTCAATAAAGAAATTTTGGCATTACTTATTGGGATGGTTGTTTACTTTTCACATGGACCACAATGCACTTTTGTACTTTGTAAAGCAGCAAAATTTGGTAGGACGGTTAGCCATGTGGATCCTCTTGCTTCAAGAATTTGAATATGATATTGTCCATCACCCAGGAGCAAGCCACACCATCGCTGATTTTTTGTCACGAATTGATCATGGAGAACCACTAAAGAGTGTAGATGATGCTCTTCCGGATGCAGATTTCTTTGTGGTGGCAGAAGTTGAAGATGCTTTGCAGACTTTTCCAATGTGGTATGAAGAAATGTTGAGTTTCTTGGAGAATGGAGTCACACCATCCCATTTGTGGCCTGCAGCACAGAAGAAACTTGGTCTCTAGAGTCACCAATTTATTATCATTATGGGCTAGTTGTGTCACAAAGATCGGATGGGTATCTGGTTACATTGTGTACCTCCACATGAGGTGGGAGAAGTTATCTCTAAAGCTAATGCAGGTGAAGCAGGTGGTCAATTTAATCATTTGATAATGATACAAAAAATCTAGCAAGCAGGACTTTGGTGGCCAACAATGTATGCGGATGTTTAGAATGTGGTGCAAAATTGTGACCCATATCAACGTGCTTGCAAACCTCGAGGCAATCACCATTTCCCACTACAACCTATCCTTTCACTAGAGCCATTTCAGAAATGGGGTTTAGATTCCTTTCACTAGAGCCATTTCAGAAATGGGGTTTAGATTTTATTGGTCCAATTAAACCACCGACAACGAGAACAGGGGTGCTCTATATCCTAACTTGTATAGATTATTGTACCAGATGGGTGGAAGCCTGGGTGACAAAACAAACTATAGCATTCCAAAGAGGAAAAGAAGAAAAACGAATGAAATCTTTCCATGGTTTGGTCTACCTCTAGAATTAGTGCCTGATCAAGGCACCCACTTTTTGAATCAGTTAATTTGAAAATCTCTTTTGAGTACTAGATAAAGCATAAATTTAGTTCTCCATATTATCTCCATGCAAATGGATTAGAGAAAAGCACAAATAAAGTCCTTCTGCACATGTCGCAGAAGCTGTTACTTGACTCCATGGACCAGTGGGAAATTATTGTGCTTTGGGCATATCGGACATCATATAAGGTTTCGCTGGGCAAATCTTCCTTCAAATTGCTTTATGGACAAGAAGCTATCCTTCCATTCGAGTTTGCAGTTCTAAGTCTTCGGATTGAAGTTGAGAAGCATTTACTACTCGAAAACTCATCCCCATATCAGATGGATCAGCTGTGTCAGTTAGATGAACATCGATATACCCGTTTTCTTTTACTACAGAAGGTGCAGAGCCGACAGAAGAAATGGCATGATTGTAATTTATGGACAAAAATCTTTAGACCTGGTGATTTAGTGCTGTATTTCCATTCAAAACTAAAGTGAAAAATGAGATAATTAAATTTGTCGTGGACTAGTCTGTTCAGGATTTCCAAATTGTGCGGACCCAGCTCCTTTCGATTGGTTATGATGATCTTCGCATTCATTAGATGCAACACTTCAGCTATTGTGGTTACCTTGTCCGACATGCACCTTCTAAACATACCAGAAAATCTCTCTCAAGAGTAGAAGGAATGGTTCGAATGTAGAGGGTTGCTGCAATGTGCATTGTTGGATTGGCGGAGTATTCATCCCCATCCACTAACCAAAGACATATCCAAGGAGATAACAAGACAGACAGATGGGAACGACCTTAATATTCCCAAGATCAGCCTCCATGTTGGAAAGGAGAATACATACCAGGTGTCACCAATTTTGATTGCATAATGACTACATGTCGCCAACAATGGCATTACAACTAGTACAGAGTCAGTCGACGCAACAGAGATCTATAGATTGTTGGGAAAACCTTGTTCCAAAGAGTACAAGTTCATCCAGCTTTTAGACAACAACCCAATTAAATTGGGCTTATTATTAATGACAATGGTAATCAACATGCAAACCAAGCATTACGGTGTCTCGCAATAGCTTTATGCGTTAATGAAGGAATCGATCAAAACACAGGTTAATTGGGTCGAGATTATATTTCATAAATTAAAGAAGGAGGTGAGAAGATCGTTCTGGAGGACAGGGAGAGTAGTCAATGTAGTGCTAGACTCAAAAATTGGGGTCTTATTTAATTTATTATTTATAGACAATCTGACATTTCTACCCAGAGAATGTATGGTAATTACGGTGGAGAATTTTCTCTAGATCTTGAAGAAGAGAGCTACAGAGAGAAAACTTGTCGAGGGTACTTTGTAGGATTATACAAGTGATCGGGATGAAGAGGAGCAATCTCAAAGGCAACAGGTGAAGGCAAACCACAAAAAAAAGAGGCTGAATGGAAAGCTGTGGAGGAAGAGACAAAAAGGAAGAGGAGAGAGGAAGACACAACAAGGAAGAGATTAGAAGAAGAAAAATGAAAGAGACAAGAAGAAGAAGAAGAAGAAGAATCCAGCCAAGTGAAGGAAGAAAAGAAAAGACAAGCAAAAGTAGAGGCGGAGAAACAATGGAAACAACAGGAAGTAAGTAGCTCCACCTCCTTAATGTCAATCCGCGGAAGAGATAGGAGTGATATGAAGATTATGAATGTGAGATGAGGTGAGAGTGAAGGTGAGAAGCATAGAGGTGCACACACACATACACACACACAACGAAGAGACAAGCAAGACACAATGGAAGGTAGGAAATCAACTCTATTGCTCAAGATCTCAATTACAAACTCAAAATAGCTCTAAGATCACACTAACCAACCAGCTAACCTCAAAAATGAGCTCTCTAGCTCTTTTTATAGATTCTAGACTAGTTTTGACCAGTTTCACATCTAGTGTCTGGCATAGTTAAAAAATAGGTTCTAAGTGCTATTTGAAAGGGTAAACGGTGTCTAAAAATAACCAAAATTGGTATGCTCATTCTACGTAAGCTCATCAAGCTCGAGGACTCCTCGACTTGCAGAAAATGGAGCTATAAATTACAAAAAGGGTTTTTCTATGTTACATATGGTACAAAAGTGATGAAAATCATTGTTGGAGGTTTTGAAAAGTATTTTAAAAATATAAGTCTTTTGAAAAATTGATTCGACTGACTCCCTGCTTCTTCGTTATGCTCTGTCTTCACATGCTTCCGCGACTTCTATGCCTCTGACTACTGCCAACACCCCCCTCCCGTTCGCAACCTTGTTGTGAGGTATGTCGGATGTAATTCTGGAGTTGTTCCTGAGTGAGGGTGTGTTCTGATACGTGAATTCCTCAGGCCAGATCTGCCTCAAGTTTCTCCCAATCTATTGGTTGCAGTTCATCTGATGGTGGGAGTCTGTAGTGTGTGGAATATACCATCTGTTCACAGGCAAATAATTGAAAGAGGTGTGTAGGCCTACTGATGAACACTTCTGAGTGATATTCCCAGAAACCGGTTGTGAACATTTCTTCGAAGGTTTGCTTGTAGCACGCTGGTAAGTATTTAATACGACAGTGCCAGGCATAGGACACCCGAAGCAATGGTGTTATGCTCATGTCATAAGCTAAATCGAGATTGCCATGCTCGAAACCCGAGGTGTTTACACGGGACTTTGAATACCATCTGCATCATGTCAAAGATTTTGACAGTCATGTGTGCTACTATATCGTCCATATGTTTTAAGCGAGGGAGCTAGTGACGAATCGTGGCCATCATGTATCCAACTGTTGGTGGTCCTATGGGTGGAGTGAAGTATGGGTAATTAAGCCAATCCTGGCATTGCTTGTTGTTTTGTACCTTAATTGATAATGCCTTCCAGGAGCGGCGACGTGGCACTGGTCCCCAACATGGGTTGTATTTTAATTGTAGTGGTGGCTTAACCCAGGTACTCATCATCTCTGGATAATTGTGTAAGAGATCCTTGCGCCAATCGGGTTGATAGATCTCTCCTTGCTGCGCATCTAGTGGCAAATCCTTAGGCTCAAATTGAGTTGCATGGGAGGGCTTTTTGCCTGTTTCTTTCTCTATGGCCAACTGATATTCCACCATTAACATAAAATACGGTTTGTATTGTAGCTCATGCCCATATATGAGAGTGGATGTACAGGGGATAGTGGAGAGATGGGAGGTGAAGGAGGAGTAGTTGGTGTGGTAGGTACTTCGGTAACAGCAATGGTATGTACAATAGTAGTGTGGGGTGGGGAGTCGATGACAATGGTGTCTTCTGCCAATGATCCTTCAGGGACGAGACGTGCTTCCCTGGCCTATTCTGAAGATTGGGCACTTGTGGGTACACGAATGTATTCGCCTGGTTTTGATAGTAAATGTACTCGTCAAGGGTCAAATTGCGGAAGGGGTTTTCGCTGCAAATATCTTAATGTTTCATTAGATCCTACTGATTTAACAAGCTCCCTGAAGCCTTTGATGTATACTTCTTTGAAACCACCTGAGACAAGTTCTTGCTCTATGAGTGCTTGGCTCTCTTCCTCAGTTAACTTCTTACGCACCCAAACTTTTTCCATGGTGTGATATAGCTTCTTGATGGCCAGCGTATAAGCTGCTGCTTCAAAGGTTTCATCTTCATGCGTACTGGTATCACCCTAGGTGTCCGTTTGCTATCCTTGTTCATCTGTCTGTACATGCTCTTGGGATTCATGAGTGCCTTGGCTGGCTTCATCGTCACCATGATCTTCATCGGTTTCTGTTCTTTCGTCCTCTGGACTAGATACTACTTGTCCTTGTGGTTGGTTCGGAGGAGTGGTCGGGTAGCTTGGACGTTCATATTCTTGAGAAAAGATTTGTCCTTCTGAAAACTAAAATTCATTGGAGAAAGCATCTGGCATCTCGAAATCAAATGTTGTGTCCGTCAGTTCTGCTTCCAAGTTGGGTATCGGAAAAGAAAAAGCTTTCGCACCAATAGTGGTGGGAACTTCTGCTGCAGTGGTGGTAGGTTCCTGAATTGATGTTGGTTGTGAGGTAATCGCACTAGAAGTGCCTTCTGTAACGACAGGTCGTGATAATCGTATGCGAATAGGTTGTACAGGGGCTTTTGTAGGAGACTGTTCTGGAGAGGGTTGCGGTGATGGTGATTCTAGAACCTGTAGGCATGGAATGGTTCCTCTCATGCGCTTCCCTGCACGTGCTTTGCTGGCCTTCCTAGCTTTCTTTGTTGTCCCATTGAATGCTTTCAGCTCCTTGCTTCTCATTGCACGCTCGATAGGTAAATCGTATGCCAAACACATATATACAATGCGCGTGAGAGCGCAACATCCATTGATTACCTTCTTTCTTTCCCTTCAGTGTTGTGCTAAGTAAAACTGAGCAATTATCCAACTTTATAGGTCTACCGTTTGAGGTCCAGTACATGCTAAATATAAACCAAACCAGATGCGTTTGTGGGGCATGGTGAATCGGACTTGAGCGGGGAAAGCGAAGTGCTGCATGCATATCCGTAATGGCTTAGATAACTCCGGTGTGATAGCAGAAATATCTTCCCATTTAGTAACATCCCCACGTTTCATAGGCTCTGGAATCAGCCTTTCTCGCTCTGTTGGAGTGTGGGTTCCATGTATTTTGATTGCCGCTCTGATCAAATCTTTGGAAAGATAAAACTTCTTAAAGGGTAGGTCATTTACCAAGGACGACAAAATGAATGTGCTTGGTAGGTCCTTGTTTTCCGAAGCTGTTAATGTTGTTACCAAGTAATGACATTTGTAGAAATCTGGTTTAGGCAAAGGATCACTGAAATACTCTGTGAAGCCTGCTCTCGCCCAAACATGTGTTAAGTCTTTTGTGTTTTGTAATCCTTCAAACTCTCTTGAGAAAGTCTGGTACTTGCCCCATGTATGGTGATCAAACGCCAAATTGGCCTCAAAAATGAAATATGCATCCGCCAATGGGCCTGCTAAACCTTGAAAACAATGAGAGTTGCGATGAATCTTCTCAGTGTATCCCCTAGGAGCATCGTCAATCGGCATGAGTCCTGGAAATCCCTGAAATTCTCGTGGTTGAGCCGTAGGATGTGGTTCAGCTAGTAATTCGCTAATATTTGCCATGGGTACACTGGGGCTAGCTTCAGATGGTCCTTTTGCCTGCATGATGAATGATGCGAATGTGTAGAAGATCTGCTACAAAAGATTAACACATTAGTATGGAAATTAATCATGATCCCATTAAAGTGAGACCGCAATCCCTTTTCATAACCGATGTGTAATCCGTGTAGCCGAGTGTTGTGATGTGGTTTATGGAATGATTGTTGTTAAACTAGTGCAGATCTCTAGACACCTACATGCTTCAAATGGTGCATACATTTCTTGATGAGGTGTTATTACAAGTGATGTTGGGTTATAGTGTGTGGATTTGTACAAGGTTCAGTCGTGAATGAGTTATTACAAGGTTGTAGATTAGTCGGGGTGGGAGTTATGTTAGACAATGGGTTTTGAGGAGACAACTGGATATGTTTCGATATCCACTTCCTAAGAGTTTGTGAGTGGGTGATAGGTTTCTGTTGAGTAGCAAAAGGTGATATCGGATGTGGTGGTATGGAGGGTTGAAGAGATTTATGAGGGGTATATATTACATGGCTTGAGGGTTGAGCTATAATACATTGCTTGGGTACCCAAATCTGCGTGGGTGTGGGTCGATTCATAAGGTACTTCTTGGCGATCCAAATCTGTCGACGTTTCGAACTTGTGGAAGAAGGTCGAGGAGTTGTTGGATACTGACTCTGCTTCTGCCTTGACTTCTTCTTATCGTTGTCTGTATTGTTGAACTCTATCGACGATTTCTGTCCTTTTGGCACCCATATTTGTCTCATGCCTCTTGCTTTGTGATACTGATACTGCTGCTTTCTTTGGGTAGTCTGATATTGTCGTCGGTTTGGGTTCCTCCGTTGTGGTTGACTCCTTAGTGGTTGAGGTTGAGAGGTCGGATAGACACCCTGCTTTGGAAAAGAAGGGAGGTCCAACACTTGCGAAACTTGCCCATTAGGAGGTGAGGCATTCTGTACTACAGATCTAGGCCAGTCCGCAGTAAGTGTGGAAGGATGGGCACTGCAGGGTTTCTTGCCCATGTGGCTGTTGATGTAGTCCACTTGACGCTGATTGTGTCCATTTGACCTGCAATGGTCCCCATTTGTCTACTGATAGTGTCCATTTGACCAAACGGTCTAGTGGTTGCCCCTTCTAATTTGCAGGAATCCCAAGGGAAAATCTCCTGACATCCTTTTGATTGACAATTGTCCATGGCCAAGCCCGCGTGGGTTGGTGTGAACTTAACGTAACTTATCTGACCAAAGATCTTCTGGTCTTCCATCGCATGCATTTCATTGGGTCTAGGGTTGCGTACTTCAGGCGGATTGCCGTTAGGGAAGTCAAGCGGTATCACTCGCATCTGATCTAAGGTTCCAATCTGCAAGGAGCCTTGTCTAAGATTTAGGTCCACTGAGTGATCGTATAGCCAGTCTTGGCCAAGGATTAGGGGTTCTATCAAGTCCTCGTCATGGCACACTAGTAGCTTTGCTATCATGATCACATCATGTATGCGGATAGGAAGGTCCACCTCACCCATGCAAGGGGTTTCCATGCCTCCTAGCCCTATGAGGTACGCTTCAATTGGCCGCATTTCTAATCCTGAGTCCTTATAGTGGGACCATCTAATCGCACTAGTTGCAACACCTGAGTCAATTAAAGCTCTGAGCTCTTGGAAAGGGTTGCCGTGCTCTAGCCTGACTGTAATGAATGGTCTCCGGTCCACTATGCTAGGATGAGTACTTGACTTTGCTTGACACATGGCCATGGGGTATCTGGGTGTTGTTTCTAGATGGTTATAAGGTTCTCTCCCTAGTCCTCGTCTTCTTAGCTTCATGCGCTTAATGCGTTCTATAGCTTCTGCCTGAGCTTCAACATGTATCCTATTTTCTTCCTCCTTACGCTTCTTTGCCAACGTGAGTCGTCTAAGCATATCCTCAGTAAGAGGTTCTTGATATAGCCTGACTCTACAGCCACTAATGTAATTAGGCATTATGTCTCCTTCTAAGGTGGCTAATTGTACTGCTCCACTTGTCGAGAGTCTGTTAATGATCATAGGTCCATAACTTCGCTTTTCTAACTTCTGTGTGCATTGTTTCAGCGTATATACTAGGACTAAATCTCCTTCTTTTAATCCTTTATCTTTCACATGTGCATCGAAATATGCTTTCTGTCGCTTCTTTGCTGCATATATTCCTGCTGCTGCTTTCAACCTGGTTTCTCCTAATCGTTCCAAGTCCATTATTCTTGCTGATAATTCATGGCCGGTCCACTGATGGTCTTGTGCAACCTTAAGGGTTGGTATCAAGAAGTCCAAAGGAAGCACAACATTCTGACCAAAAACCATATGAAAGGGAGTTGCATTGAGTACGGTCTTGTAGGCCACTCGATATGCCCAAACAACGTGGTGTAACTGTTTGTCCCAATCTGAACGTTTGTTGTTCACGAGTTTCATCAGTACGTTACAAAGGATCTTGTTAGTGCTTTCAGCCTGACCATTGGCCTGAGGATGATATGGTGCGGATTTCTTGTGAATCACCATAAAATCTTGTAACAAATATTCAATGACCTAGTTTAGAAAGTGAGTTCCTCGATCACTCACTAACTCTATAGGCAATCCATATCTTGTAAAGACATTTGCAAATAAGAATTTTGCAGTCGTGTGTGCATCATTCGTTTTTGTGGCTTTTGCCTCTACCCATTTGGTAGGATAATCCGTCGCAACAATAATGTATTCTGCATGTGTACCTTTTGCAGGGGGGTTAATGGGTCCTACAAAGTCTATACCCCACTTAGAAAATGCACGTCCTCCCATCATGGGTTTCAATGGCATTTCATCTCTGCGAGTAGGAAATTGAGTTCTTTGGCGCACATCACATCTCTTAACATAGGTACGCGCATCCATGTGAAGAGTGGGCCACCATAATCCTGCAAAGAGAATGGCTTTGATTATCCTATCGGGTCCAAAATGACCTCCTGCAACACCTTGGTGTGCAGTCTCTAGTACGCTCAAATAATCGCTTTCATGAACACATTGTCTTAAGTATCTGTCTCGTCCTCGTTTGTATAGACTATTGCTAATAAGTGAATAGTCTTGAGCTTCCTGCTCTAGACTTCGTTGTTGTGCTAAGGTCATTCCTTGAGGGAATGTTTTTGTCCTCAAGTATGTCACTAAAGGTTCACTCCATTCTGGTGTGAGAGACACATGATATAATGTAGCATGTTCTACTGGTGGTCTTTCACAACAAACATGGCATTCTTTACACAACTTGTAGATGTCTGCTTCCATAGAAGGCCAATAGACTCCTAGTCTATGCAGAGTCTGCAAAGTCCACTGTTTCGAATGATGTTTCTTTAATGCACCTACATGTGCTAATTGCAACCAACTCGCATGTTCCGATTCGTCTACACAACAAGCAAGAATCTTTCGATTATCTTGTTTATATATACTTCCTGCTATTATTTGGTATCTTTGAGACTTAGTAATCTCTCCTTCCTTGATCCTTATCCTAGGATTCTTAGGTCCATATGTGAGAATAGGGACTATCGGCTTAGCCCATTCTGGTGCTATCTCAAGGTTAAACAAATATGCATCGGGTAATTCATCCGCTATTCCTTGAGGAGCTTCTCCTGAGGTTAATCTTGAGAGGTGGTCAGCTCTGAGATGTGTCTTTCCTTTCCTGACTACTACTTCAAAATCATACTCCATGAGTAATAGAAACCAATGTATCAATCATCCCGTATTACATGGCTTATTGACTAAATACAATAATGCTTGATGATCTGTGAAGAATTTGAACTTGTTTGCCAACAAATAATGTCTAAATTTCTTTACCGCGTAGATCATTCCTAATCCTTCTCGTTCTGTCATGGTGTAATTTCTTTCTGCTGTGTTCAATTGTCTGCTCGCATAAGCTATGGGGAGATCTATATTACCTCCATTCGTGGGTTGTGCTAGCACACATCCTATGGCATAATTGGATGCATCCACATGTACATGGAATGGCTTACTCCAATCCGGGGTTGTCAATATAGGTGTTGAGCATAAACGTCGTTTAAGTTCATTGAATGAATTCTCACATTCATCTGTCCATTGGAACTTGGTCAAAAGAGAGTACAGAGGCTTAGCTATGATTGCATACATGTGTATGAATCGTCTGTAATAACCACAATGGCCCATAAATGCCTGTACTTCTTTCATGTTATTTGGCCTAGGTAGATCTGCAATTACCTTCACTTTTTCTTCATCCGTAGAGATTCCATTCTTTGACACAATGTGTCCTAGAATTTTGCCTTGTCTGACCATGAAAACACACTTTTCTGGGTTCAAAAAAACCTGATATTCTCGACATTTGTCAAATACTTGTCTTAATTTTGGGATATGCGTCTGCCTGATATTCAAATGAGCACATAAGTCATCGACATAAACTTCCAAATTCTTTCATAAGAATTCCTTGAAAACATGACACATGAGTCATTGGAAAGTGGCAGGCGCATTTGTTAAGCCAAATGGCATCACAGGAAATGCAAATATGCCCCATTCTGTGGCAAAAGACGTCTTGTGTTGATCTTCTGGAGCAATGGCTACTTGATTATAGCTTGAAAATCCATCAAGAAAGCTGTAAACTTCCTTGCCCGCAACTCTTTCCAATAGGTGTTTCGTAATAGGAAGAGGATAACTGTCTCTAATTGTGGAGACATTAAACTTTTTTAAGGTTAATACACACACACAATTTTCCATTGTTCTTGGGCAGGACCACAATGGGGGATACCCATTCAATATGCTAATTTCATAAATGAATCCTGCTTCTATCAAATAGTCTATTTCTTCTTTAATCTTCGCAACGTAGTTATCATTGTACGTGTATGGTTTTTGTTTTGTGGGTTTTGCATCTAGAGTCATAGGGATTCTATGAGAACATATGTCTGGATCTACTCCTTTCAAATCTTTGTAACTCCATGCAAACACATCTCTATATTCCCGCAATAGAGCAACTAATTCTTCTTCTTCTTCAGTCGTCAAATCATGCCCTATGTAGGTACATTTCTCTTCTTCTCCTTCTATGGCAACTATTATTTTTTTGGTTTTCTCTCGATTATCATATGCTTCTCCAACATCAACTTTTTTGTTAGGCATTCGTACCATTATTCTTCTATCTTCTATTTCATATTTCTTGAAGTTCTCAAGAACCTCAAACAAAGATTCTTCTTCTTCTGACATGGTTTCTTTCTTCATTCTTTTCTTACCTTCACTTTTGGCAGTCACTTGTGTGGCCAATCTCACCTCATTCATTAGTTCTTCTTGACTCTGAGGGTGAGTTTCTACTTTGTAGAAGTATTGTTCCTCTGATGCAAAGGGTGGGTCCATAATAATTGACTCTAGATCGAACTTGCATCCTCAAATGCATCAGTGCTAGGTTCACATTCTTCTATAATTGAATCACACATGATTGGCTCTATCGTGAAAATCGAAATGTCATAGCCATCCTCGTCATAGTGGGGTGTCCATTGTTCTTCATTGATGGCTACATCCATGGTTGCTAGGATTTCTGCCCAACCATGGGGTTCAAATTCCTCGTCTAGAAATACTACAGGCGCGTAAGTTGGATCTTTAAGAGTTCGTGGATGTTGTTCTGAACCTAAGGTCCTGGCTTCTAACCGTTCTTCCTCTTGTTTTGCTACTTTACACATCCATAAATGAGTGTCCTCGTGTAACCATGAGGGGTCTGATTCTAATGAGTGTACTGATTCCGTTTTGACCTATGTCTTATGGATGGTTACTCCGGCTCCTGAATCTAAGATGGCTTTCGTGGTGTAGCCCTGATGGGTTATTGGAAGATAAGTGTTACCTTCCTCTCCTTCGCTTACATCTCCAATCTTTTCTACGAGTATCTCTGGTACTTTCTTGTGTGATCCTATTTGTGAGGGAGTAGTAGCAATCTCTGGGAATTGATTTGCTACTCCAAAGAAAGCAATGGCTACTCCGGCTCCTGAATCTAAGATGGCTTTCGTGGTGTAGCCCTGATGGGTTATTGGAAGATAAGTGTTACCTTCCTCTCCTTCGCTTACATCTCCAATCTTTTCTACGAGTATCTCTCGTACTTTCTTGTGTGATCCTATTTGTGAGGGAGTAGTAGCAATCTTTGGGAATTGATTTGCTACATGTTTCCACAGTTCTGGTTTAACCTTCAACAACTCCTCCAGAGTGAGATTACATTGTACTTTAGTGTTCTTGATCTCTTTCGTGTTTCTAGGGATCACTGATTCTTCATTCCTCACTATTATCGTGGGTGCTCTCATACTAATAGACTTAGCTTCCCAAGGTCCTGTGAACTGAGGTAATTCTTGTAAAGAATTAGATTCAAAACCTGTGTGTTCACTCTGTTTCTCTTCCTCTACACCGACATAAATAGAGGGAATGTCTTGGGGAAATTGCTCTTGCAAGTCGTCTATTTCTTGAATAGGAGGATGAGTTCCTTGTTCTTTTCTCCACTTTTCTTCTTCGATTTCTCTTAGAAATTCATGTGAATATTTATATATGGAAGACAGGGTGTCTTCACCTTCCGTGTTTGGTACTTGAGACAGGGATGGTGCATTCCTTTCCTATGTCTCTGAGGCAATAGGGTTCCTATGCCAATCCTTTTTCTCTTTGCTATCAATCAAGTATTCTAGCCTCTCCATCAGTCCTTGAAAGTGTAATTCCGATTTTTCCATGTTATTCCAATTTAGATATCTAGAGGCTTCAAACATAGCTTGTGCTAGTTCTACCATCTTCATGCAAAACTCTCAATTTCTAAGTCTGCTCGAGGGTAGTTCTTACTCATTTCTGCTACTTGAGGTCCTTCTTTTATTCTGGCTTGATACACATGAAACATCACGTCTAGGTTTTCTGGTATGGGTTCCGCTAAAACTGATCCTGATCTTTGAGCTAGGTTCTCTTGATTCAACTCCTGTGAAGTCAATTCTAGGATTTTGGCTCTAGATTCCTTGAGACTTCCTTCCAATTCTGTTATCCTCTTACTCCACTTTCTCTTAATCCTTTCTCTGGAATCTTTCCAAGATTTCGTCTTTTTACTACTAGATTCTCCAACTTCACTAGTTCCGGCTACTTTCTCATGATTAAGCTGTTGGTTTTGTAAGAGCGCCTGGGCTCTGGTTATAGCTTGGATAGGCACGTATGTAGGGTTGGATCCATCTACATTGTTTACAATACCTATCACGTTGATCGGTGTTACATTTGAAGCATTACCAGGGTTCTTAGGACAATCTTTGATTATATGCTCTTTGCCACAATCGGCACAAAAGCCTTGTATGTTATAATATTGTGACTGTCTTGCTATTGGAGGATGTGGACAATCCTTTAAGAAATGATCTCCTTGGCACCTAAAGCATGGTCCTCTAGGGCCCTGTGGTCTTTGCTGTATCAATTGGGGCCGTGGGTTAGGGTTTGTATACATCACATTAGCATAATCGGGCTCCCAACTAGGTTCCAATGGTGGACTATCATACTGATATGTTTCCACGTGTTCTGGTGACTCCGTGTAATACGCAGGTGGGCTATCTACATGAGTAGAGTCAAAACTATTTGAGTTCCGATCACTTTCGGTGATCAGGGGTGATGAAGGCACTAAAGACCTACTTAGGTTCTCTTTTGCAGCAGCATATTTGACTGAGATGACATTCGCTGGTGGGGGTGGCTGCTTAGCTAAGACAGGTTGAGGTCTCTGTTGAGCCTGATAAGTATAGTTCTATGGAGGCCTATAGTAATGAGGCTGAGTATTATATTGGCCTTGATACCTACCTGGCTGTGCATATGCTTGTGGGTATTTTTGTCTCACTGCTTGTTTGTTATGTGGGCAGTCTTGAGTTGTATGATTTGTGTACCATCTCTCAATCATACAGTATTGGCCACTAGGGTTGGCTTGCAATTGTGCTTCATTCGGACACACATTTGCCATATGATCACCACCACAGGTGTAACAACGCTTACTAGGCATCTGTTTACTAGAAACTCCTAGTTTCTGGGCCACCTTCTCTGCTAGGTCTTCTATCGAGCTAGACAGCTTTGAAGAAGCTAGAGATGAACAGTTTGAGTCTTTATAGACCTTTGAGAGTTCCAACTCGTCTCCTAAGTTGTCCTCAATGTCTATACAAATTCTTACACACTGCTCTAGCGACCTCGATTCCTTCAAGTACACATAGGAGCGTAGTTTAGAGCTCAATAGGCCATCTAAAAACAGTGATACTTGCTTGGCCTGTGATGGTAACTCTTGCATTGGACATCTCTCCACATACTGTCTAAACCTACGTCTTGCCAATCTAACTATTTCTTGAGGGGTCTCTTTGAAGCTATGAATCAATGAAGACGTATCATGTTTGATCCCACTTTCAGAGAATTCTGTGATGAATGACTCTAAAAAGTGATGGATATCTCTAAATTGCCTTTGTTGCAATGGTTGGAACCAAGTTAAATCTATATTCTTTAACGTTAGTCCAAATGCATTATATTGCATGAACATGTCTTCTACTTGTTCTGCTCTTAGCACTTGCTTAAATTCCGCAACATGGTCATAGGGATCTCTTGTTCCATCAAAGTAATTTTTCATTGATTTTACTAGTTGAGTGGGTCTTAATATTCTTGCATGTTCACGTGGTCTAGGTAGAGGAAAATCATCTCTACCACCTGGTATTCTAGGTTCTCCTTGTCTATCCACTCTGTCCGTGTTTATGGTGGTTCTGTCTCTCCCTATGGGATGATTGAAACTTACTTCCGGTCTCTCTTTGTTTTTCTCTCTTTGATTACCATGGACTGAGGATGTTCCTGCCCCTTGTTGGCTCGCATTTATGCTTGTTCGAGATGGAGGGAATACCAACTCGCCTGTCCATGTGTAGGTATTTCTCGCATGGTCTGGTACCACAAAGACTCTTTCTGAAGTTTCATCCAGGTATACAACCTTTCCAGGTGTATCTGGGTCTTTGAATTCGTAAACCGTGATGGAGCCTACCTCACTAGGTTGTTCCGTTCTGTACCTCCAAAATGCTTCATCTGTCTCTTTATTAACAAACAACTCTATGCTTTTGTTGTCCTGAGGGATCCACTCTGGAATTAGTACTCTGGTCAGTACAAATTTCCCTCTAGGTGTTCTAGGTTCTTCTAATGGTTCTTTTCCTTGGGCTCTCACTTCCGTCTCTAATTGAATTACACCAAACTCATTGGTATTGTTTGGTTGAGTACTTAAGATGTACATCGTTCCTTCCTTGTCTATGCATGCATCTCTCTCGAATTTCACCACTGGACGTTCCAATCCAATGGGTTGATCAGGATTGTGCATTTGCACCACTTGTCTTCGCAAACCATCCTCATAGATGCGAGCACTTAATCGGTTGGTTTGGAGAAACTCTAATTGAGTCCTATAGGGTCCTTTGGGTTTTTCCAAGTATGCTACCTTTGACCCTCCTTCTGGTCTTTCCATGCTGAAAGCCATTTCCGATAATTACTTGTAGGGATAATTACTATTCAGTTGTTGAGCCCACGATTGTGCAGTGGTTCCTACACTTGCTTTTGATGATCGAAGGCTTTGTCTGTCTGACTTACCTATGTTTAAATCCCTTTAGATTCTTGTCTAGATGTTTGCGTCAGGAATTCGACTTTCCGTGGTACTTTTGAGTTCTCGTTCCGTCAGACTTAAGTTCTTTCCTTTAGTTTTTCGTATCACACACCTTTATCTTTCGTCTTAGACTTGATAAATTAAATATCTTGCACTTGATGCGTTCCTATCATTGTTAATCCACCATGCTAACGTTTAGCCTAAGCTAAGAATTGACTGAGGGGGTTGAGTAATCTTCCAACCTCAAACCAATTGCTTTGGTTGCTCTGATGCCCAAGAAGCCACGCTTCCCAAGCCCTACGTTCTTCTCTGCCTTGCCTTGATTGCCCTTGATTGTCCTTGCTAGACCTGTAAAAATTCACTATTAGACCAATTCTCAAATGGATGATCAAACACTTGGATATATACACCTTTAAAGTCCCTTAACCTTTGGCAAAATTTTTTTCCAAAGCCCCCTTGTCTTTCCTAGTCCCAGAGATGGTCAACATCAAAAATATCCTCTCTAAAAATGAACGTATTCTTTTTGAAAAAAAAAGTTGAGCTCACATAGTATTTGTAAAGAGCTTTCTAACGAGCTATAAAGCTCAAAAAACGGACTTCAGATGAAAAAGATATGACCGTTCAGGCCCTCGGGGGTAAAAACTGACAAACATGTTTTTATCCAAGATGAGCTAAGGGGTCTCCTATGAGTCTAATCACCCAAAAATTTTCAAAAAATAGTCCCAAAATTGGTCAAAAAATGAAACCCTAAAATTTGCGTTTGGGGTGAACAATCGCGATGGTCTGAGATAATCGCGATGGTCTGGGACCGTCGCGATGGTCCAAGTGAACCGTCGCGATGGCGTGGCACAATCACGATGGTCCGAAGGTGCGAACTGTCGCGATGGCGTGGCACAATCGCGATGGTACGAAGGTGCGAACTGTCGCGATGGTCTAAAATGAACAATTGCGATGGCGCAAATGTGAGCAATCGCGATGGCGTGAATGAACCGTCACGATGGTCTAATCAGCGAGCAATCGTGATGGTGTCAGTCAACGATCAACGAAATAATCGCAATGGCATGAGCCCATCATGATGGTCACGAGGCACGATGGCTTGAGCCAATCGCAATGGTTCGAATTTTGAGTCGTCGCGATGGTCTGAGGGTATCGTCGCGATGGTCTAGCTTGCCACGTGGCAGCATCGACGCGATGGCATGAGCCAATTGCTATGGCGTGGGGTCGACGGGATCATCGCGATGGTCACAGACCGTCACGATGGTTCAAGTGAACCATCACGATGGCGTGAGATTGTCGTGATGGTCCGACCGAGCCGTCGCGATGGTGTGGGCCAATCGCGATGGTGTGACACAATCGCGATGGTCCACCAAAATTCAAATTATGCAAATGCAAGTGTGGATTCGTGTATGCGCTTGTGTCGCCTACCTCGTGGTGAACTCGCTTACCAAAAATGCCGAACTTGGCAGACCATCGCGATGGTTTGACACACATGACAGATCTCTGATAGAAAGTGAAATTTTACCTTTTGCAAGCTTTCCTGATGCACTAGAGCACTGTACCTGCAAGAAAACTCAAAAGCACAAAAGCACATGAAAGCACAAAAGCTCTCTCTCTCTCTCGCATGCACAAATGAAGGGAAATGAGGAGAATGGGTGGATATGGTGAATTTTCTGATTTTTTTGGAGTGGAAGATGATGATGCGGTGGTGAAGATGGAGTGTGGGGGAGGTGAAAAACACTAAAAACTAAGTAAAAACAACAACAAAAACTGAAATTTTTACCTTCCAACGCCACTTCTTGCTATACTCTTACCATCACACATTCGTCCTAGACTCGATCCCCGGCAATGGCGCCAAATTTGGTGTTGCTCGAGCACAATGGTGAGAACCACGTTAAGAAGCTCCACCTCCTTAATGTCAATCCGCGGAAGAGATAGGAGTGATATGAAGATCGTGAATATGAGATGAAGTGAGAGTGAAGGTGAGAAGCATAGAGATGCACACACACATACACACACACAACAAAGAGACAAGCAAGATACAATGGAAGGTAGGAAATCAACTCTATTACTCAAGATCTCACTTACAAGCTCAAAATAGCTCTAAGCTCACACTAACCAACCAGCTAACCTCAAAAATGAGCTCTCTAGCTCTTTTTATAGATTCTAGACTAGTTTTGACCGGTTTCGCAGTGGTGTCCTAGTGGAAGGTCGATGTGGCTAGTTCTCAAAGTCCATCAATACTTTGCTTATTTGAGCACTTGAGTCATGTAATACCTCCATCCAAGTGTCTACCACGAATTTAGATGTATTAGGAAGGTTTTAGATTAGTTTCCCATACTATAAAAAGAGGAGAGAAGTCGTGATCTTGTGGGAAGTCCAAGAGAGGCATATGTGTATCTCTATGCTGCTGTAGTTTTGTATGCAGAGATTGCAGAGCTTGTATCTCCCTTATTATATATCCAAATTACATGTTTCATAGCTCATTTGAAAGCTCTTACTGTCTACTTCCTTCCTATAAATTTTCATAATCATTGGATTTGTGAGCTGAGAGTAGTACTCTCTACAAGTAGTGTGTGTTCTCTGGTTTCACCTCTAATGAAGGTCTCCATTAAACCTCAAACTTGCAGAGGTCATATCTCCTTGTGTATTTATCCAAATTGACTGTTCTTTGGCTCATTGGAAAGCTCTTGGGGTCTACTATATGTGGTCAAAACAGTTTTAGAAAATTCTAATCCATTAGAGAATAGTAAGCTCTACAAGCATGACTGGTTTTCTGTGATGAAGTTTGTGAGAAGGTCAACTTGTTCCTAGGGGGTTCCACCTACTTCTTGCTATATTTTGGAGGTCAATAAACTACAACATTGGTATCAGAGCAAGGAATTGAAGCTTGGAGAAGGTTATAATACCTTGATGAAGAATTTGAAGCTATTGGAGCAGCGGCTCATCATCGACACTACACAAAGGTAGAAGGAGATAGCAAGGAAGCATCTCAAGCAACATCCAAGCAAATAAAGGTGCATAGACTTTATTACAAAGGTAAATCTCATACTTCTTCTTATCACATATATCCAAAAGGAGAGTTAAAGGAGTAAGTTTAGTATTTACACAATGGGTGATCAACATGCACAAATAGAGAAGCTTGATAAGAACAACTATCAAGCATGGCGATTTAGAATCACAGCATACTTGCAAGGTAGAGGCTTGTATGGTTTGATTGATGGAACGGATATCAAACCTATATTACCAGAGGATCCAAATCAGCATCAATTGAGGGAGTTTAGACTTTGGAATGAAAGAGACAAAAGGGTTATATTCATTTTATCGCAAAATATTCAAGATTCAATGGTAGGACACATACAAGATCTAGACACAAGTAGAGATGTTTGGCTTGCATTGGAAAGGTGGTATGCTACAGGTACAAGAGCAAGAAAGATTCAACTAAAAAATGAGTTGAATAACATAAAGAAAGATACAAGGACATCGGTCAATGATTACTTGTTGAAGGTTAAAGAGATTGCAGATCAACTAGGATCAATTCAAGCTCATGTGGAGGACGATGACTTGGTTGCACATACTCTCAACAGACTCAAGAATGATGAGAGATGGAAACCATTCATTACTTTAGTTTATGTTAGAGGAGAATTACCAGACTTTGATCAACTTGTTGCTCTTATGGTCATGGAGGAGATGAATCTAAATGGCTCTACTTCAAATCAAAAAAGATCTCAAGGACAAGCTCTACTTCAAATCAAGAGGTGGAAACAGAGGAAGAAGAGGTTCAAATAGAGGTCGAGGAAGAAGGAACGATGATCAAGGGACTTCAAGTGGCTTCTTCAACACAAGAGGAAGAGGAAGATCAAGCGCGAGAGGTACGAGAGGAAACTACAACTACAATCAAAGACAAAGGAGTGAAGATAACAACAATTGCTATATATGTGGAAGGTATGGACACTATGCCAAAGATTGCTATCAAAATGAAAATAATCAAGGTGGTAATCGAAGAGGAGGCTATTCAAGAAGAGGTAAACAACAAGGAAATTATGCAGTTGAAGGTAAAAGTGAAGATTATGATTCTCTTCTTATGATGAATGTAGAAACTAAGATGAATTGCAATAGTAATGTATGGTATGTAGATAGTGGTTGCTCTAACCATATGTCACATGATGCTTCATGGTTTTCTAATATGCATAATCCTTCATGTAAAGGTCATGTTGAAACAGAAGATGATACAACACATAAGATTATGCAGGTTGGAGATGTTGTTATGCAGGATAACATTCAATTCCAAATACTTTGAAATGAGAAACAAACGGCTTTCTACTAGTGTGGGTCTCTTGTGGAGTTTTTTCGTCAACTGCCTTAGTGTAGATTTGATTCCGGATATAAATAACAGTGTTGACAACCTCTACCCCAAAATGATTGGGCAATCCTTTACCCTTCAATGTGCACCTTTCCATCTCCATGATGGCTCGATCTCGGTGTTCAGCAACACCATTCAATTGAGGGCTATGCACCATCATGAGTTCATGCTTGATTCCTTTGCCCTTGTAAAAATCATCAAACTCTATTGACCTGAACTCACCACCACCATTCGTCTTGAACTTCTTCATCTTCTTCCCAGTTTTGGCTTCAATAAGTTGAAGCCATTTTTCAAACCTACCAAAAGCTTGAGCCTTATCACAAAGAAAATACACCCACATCTTTCGGCTATAGTCGTCGATGAGTAACATGAAGTAGGAAGATCCTCCCAAGTCTTGTGTAGGCATTCTTCCACACAAATTAGGATGCACCAACTCTAGAGGACCACTTGCTCTATTCTTGCTTACTTGTTGACATGCCTTCCTCTGCTGCTTGCCCATCATGCAAGCTTCACATGGTTCTTTCATCTCTGCAACCGAAGGCAGGTGAGCAACCATACCTTTCTGGTGCATCTCTTTCAGTACCGAGTACCCAATGTGGCAAAATCTCTCATGCCAAAGCTTACTTGTACCCATACTTGTCTTGGCTATAAGAGGAGACAAATCCCATAGGTTGTTCCTTCTAATTTTGGTCCAACAACATTGTTGTTCTGATCCAAAATCTCAGCTCTTGTCTTGGTAAAAGACACCTGATGACCCTAATCAATTATAGAAGCCACTAAAAGTAAATTTTGTTTGATTTGTGGAACATACAACACGTTTGAAAGCTTTCTAATGTCCCCGTTACGAGTAATGAAAGACATTGTACCTCTACCCTTAGCAGGACATCTTGCATTGTTGCCTACCTTCACCACGATGGGTTCCTCTAGAGGCCGTAGGGAATTGTAAAGGTCTTTTATACTCATCATGTGATAAGAGGCACCACAATCCAATACCCGTGAGTCATTTGTAGCTGAATCTTTAGTTGAGGAACACATTTCCTCTACTGTAACAAATAACTCAAGCTCAATTTCGGTAGTGTTGGCAAAATCCTTGCCCTTACCACTTTTTGAAGAGCCACTCTTTTCCTCTTCCTTCTTAATGTGACATTCTTGGATTCTGTGGCCTTTCTTCTTGCAGTGGAAACATTCTCCCTTGAACTTCTTCATGCCATTCTTGTTTTTGTCCCCATCTTTCAAAGAATCAGGTTTGCCACCTTTAGCATTTACTAGGAATGCAACTTCTTCTTTACCACTATCATTCCTTGCCTTGAGCTATAGCTCCTCCTCCATGACTAAGGCATTGAATTCCTTAAAATTCATTGATTGTGGTTTGATATGGGTATTGAGCGTACTTACCAAACCATCAAACTTTGGTGGACAAATTCAAAGACAATGCCGAGCTAGCTCCTCATTTGAATTTGGTACACTTGCTCCCGCCATTTGATCCCTTAGAATCTTTATCCGAGTGATAAACATGTCAACAATCTCTCCATCAACAAATCTCTCTATCGCTAGTTGATTCTCCAAGTTCTGAATCTGTGTCTGATTCTGAGTTTCATATTTATTTCTCAATATGTTCCATGCTTCACATGCCTTTGTGGTGTGCTGAATAAGATTCATAACTTTCATGAGGAAGGAGATAAGAAAGAGAGCTCACACACACACTCTCAGTCTCAAGGAGAAGCACACACACAGATTGAGGCAAGGAAGAATGATCTTCTTCTTCTTCTTCTTCTATTACATAAAAAGGAATGTACAAGAATGACCTAAAACAAGAATACAACTACTGCAATATATAAAGACCAATACATGAGGAAAAACCTAATGTCTACAAATGAGTGAGTTGGAAGGAAACAAATGTGCCATCAATCTCGGTAGATAAATCTAATAAAGCTCAATGAAGTGTCCTTGATATATACCGGCATGACCATTATACATGTCAAAGAAATGAAAGAAGTGATACATGTTATCCTGGATCATCACATGTTGAGCTTGATATCTCAAAACTCCCCCTCAAGCTCAACGCCATGTCCTCTAATCCAAGCATCTTTCGAAACTTCTTCATCAGCAACCTGCTTCAGGTTCTCTGCTTCAGCAACCTGCTCATCTGTTCTCACATAAACAAGATCAATATCACCTGCTAATACCTTCTCTCTAATGAAGTGATTATGTACCTCGATATGATTTGTTCTAGCATGAAAAATAGGGTTTCGTGCTAACTGTATGCTGCTAAGATTATCACCATAGATGGTGATAGGGTTTTGCACTTCCACACCTAAATATGCAAGTAGCATCTCTAGCCATGATGCCTCACATGCTGCCATTGCAGCACCTCTATACTCAACCTCTGTACTCGACAAAGCAACAATGGGTTGCTTCTTACTGCTCCATGTAATAGCTACACTCCCAAATGAGAATAGAAAGCCACTAGTAGATCTTCTATCTGGAATGCTACTAGCCCAATCTGCATCCGTGTATCCATGAACCTGCAAATCTACACCAGCTTCATAAAACAATGCATAATCCAAAGTAGCACTCACATAACGTAGAGTGCGCCTCTGAGCATCCAAATGTGGCTTCTTGGGAACTTGCATAAATTGACTTTCAAATCCAACAGTATAGCTTAAATCAGGCCTTGTAATTGTGAGATATATAAGACTTCCCACAATTTTCCTATACATAGTAGCATTTTCCAATGCTTCACCTGATGTAGTATCCAACTTCAAATTCTGATCTAATGGCATAACAAATGGGCTTACAATCAGCCATAACATACTTTTGCAGCATATTCAAGGCATATTGCCTTTGCGACATCCATATACCTATTTCTGTATGTATAAACTCAATGCCCAAGAAGTAGCACAACACACCAAGATCTTTCATGTCAAATTCTTGCATAAGATGTTGCTTTACCTCTTTGATGCCTTCTTCATCATCACCACCTACAATCAAGTCATCAACATAGATAGACACAATTGTGATGCCATCATCAACCTTCCTTGCATATAGTGAATGATCTGCATCACACATAGAAAACCCAATGGTGGTTAAGTAATCAACAATCCTTGCATGCCATGCATGAGGAGCATGCTTTAGCCCATACAATGCCTTTTCCAACATGCAAACATATTCTGGATGCTTTGAATCTTCATATCCTTGTGGCTGGTCCATGTATACTTCTTCCTGTAACGCACCATGTAAGAAAGCATTCTTCACATCCATCTGATGCAAAGTCCATCCTTTTGCTGTAGCTAATGCAACAAGTGTTCTGACTGTAGAAATTTTAGCTATATGGCTCAATGTTTCCTCATAATCAATGCCATATGTCTGTGCATATCCTTTTGCTACCAATCGTGCTTTGTACCTGCTTATGCTATCATCAATGTTGTGCTTTACCTTGTAAACCCACTTACAACCTATGGGTTTCTTCCCTTGCGGCAATGGAACCAGCTTCCATGTATCATTTCCATAAAGTGCAGCCATCTCCTCATCCATAGCCTTTTCCCAATATGCATTTCCAATTTCATTTTCAAAACAAGGGGGTTCAACATCTTGTATTACCTTTGTCATGTAGGCACAATGACGAGCCATATAAATGTCATACGTCAATCGTTGTACTTAATTCTGCATCCTCCCAGATCTTCTTGGTCTTGGGTCACTTCTCCTTGTATCATCTGCATGTGCTTTTCTTACTCGTGGAGTCTTCATAGAGGGCAATCCAAGTTCCTCATCAAGACTCTTTTATGAAACACTTGAATCTCCATGAACGTCTTCAAAACCTGCACATGTTTTACTACCAGCAGAAAACTTTTCTTTACCTTTCTTGGATCTATTTGATGAATTTGCTGGACTGAAATTTCCACGCAATCTTCCACTCCATGGATTTGAGTTGGAACTATTGCTTGGTGATGCATCTGGTCCACTCAAAACTTGAGATTCTGCACTTGATTTTTCAGCATCTTCTTTGTCATTTGGTTCAAGATTCAGTTTTTCTTTGGAATCTACATAGAAGCTTGACATTTCATCAAATACCACATCTCTGCTCATCTTCACTTGTCGTGTGAGTGGGTTATAACATTTATATCCCTTTTGCTCAAGGGAGTATCCAATGAAGACACATTTTTCTGCTTTTGGAGCAAGCTTTGCCCTCAACTCATCTGGAACATGTACATATGCAATACAACCGAAAACTTTCATATGTGATAAGTTTGGCTTTTTACATGTGAACTTTTCTTCAGGTGTAGCTTGATGTACAACAATAGTTGGAGTTGTGTTTATAATGTATACAGCCGTATGCATAGCTTCTGCCCAATAACAATGAGGCACATTCTTCTCTGCCATCAAAGCTCTTGCCATTTTTGCAATATGTTTGTTTTTGCATTCACCAACGCCATTCTGTTATGGTGTGTACCTGCATGAAAATTGACATCGAATCCCATGAATTTTAAGAAAGTTGCTGAAGTCATTTGACATGTATTTACCTCCTCCATTATATCTTAATGTTTGAATATACTTCCTTGTCTGCTTTTCCACCATAGCTTTAAAATTCTGGAAGTGAGTGAACACCTCACTCTTCTCTTTCATGAAATATACCCACACTTTCCGTGTATGGTCATCAATGAAAGTAACATAAAACCTGCAACCGCCCATGGATGTGGTCTTTGTAGGACCCCAAACATCTGTACGTACTATTTCTAGCACATTCTCACTAACATGCTTGTCATGTGGGAATGATGATCTTGACTGTTTACCAAATTGACATGCTGCACATACCTTTTGCATCTCTGAAACCTTGAAATTTGGTAGTTCGTGAACGATCTCCTTTGACTGCATCAATTTCAGCCTTTGCAGATTAATTTCTTGAGTTTTGTATAATATTTTTGCTCCAAATATAACTGGATATCTTTTCCCCTCTTCATCATCCTGATCAATAACCCATCCTATGCCTATTGGACTCGTATCGACAATCAAGATAATGGGTTTTTGTTCAAAATAATTAACATGTTTCAAAATAGGGGTATTAAGAAGTACTTGCTTTAGTTTCCTCATTGCTTTTGAATGCTCTTCTATCCATAGAGACTTATGATTCTTTCTTAGAAATTCATACAAACAATTAGCAACATGTGCATAGTGAGGAATCCAAATTGAATAAAACACACAAGCACCATGGAATCGTCTCACCACTAATATTTGTACATGTCTTAGAAATCTTATTTATGGTATCAACTTAGGTGGATATGGTCTCTGACCATAATATCCACATAAATGACCAACTATTAGAACCTCATCAACACCAAAAATAGACTTCTCAATTGAAAGTGTAAGACCAACTTCTTCAAATCTTTTGAAAACCCATTCTTAATCGGAGATATGGTCCACAACAAATTTTCTACAGCCAAAAGAATCCAGAGTCTCATCTTTTACATTTTCTTCACATCCCTTTATAGGTGTATCATCTATAAAGGGCATAGTTACATTAGGAACGGAGTCATGAAAAATTCGATAATGAGTTCATATTAGTCAATTGAATTTAAGAGCAAAAATCCAAAAGTATCACTTTCATGCAAAGTATTTTAGTGTTCTTCAGATAATGAAAATGTAGATGAAGTTTCAATCACATGTTCAACATGTTCGTTTGATGAAATATATCATTTTTCTTTGTAAGATTTTTTATTTTTTTTTAATTGAAGAATCGTTTTATGATGTATAAACTGTAAATAAGATGAATTCATCCATTTGTATTTCTTGATTTGATTTAATTTGAACAATTTTAATAATGTCTTGAACTTCTTGTTTAACCCTTTCTTTATGTTCAACTACCAAATCTACAAGCCCATTGGTGTCTAGTTTTGTTGATTTATATTATAGAAAAGATTTCCAATTCAACCAAAGACTTTCAAAATAGGAAGAAACCTTACCGATCAAAGCTCGCAAAAGAGGTTCAAAAAGCATGCACTTGTGAATTTTCATACATTATTTGTCAATTTTTTAAATCCTAATACAATCTTTGCTAATGATATGATATGTGTGTGCAATCATTTGGTTCTTCGGTGGTTGATGGGAAGGGTGCCATGTATGAGGATCGCCCACTTGCCAATCTTTGTGGAGGCACTCAAATCAAGATGATCAGCCCTCAACACCGAGGAGATTACAAGGTTTAGGAAATATTTATCACTCCCAAAGCGGAAGAAGCAACTACAACAATTGCATATTCACATGTATGCATATGCAAAGCAAAAATAAAAATCATATGTACCTGATTTGGAGTGCCGATTCTTCACATCGGGCTCACAAATGTCGAGAGGATGGGAACGCTCAGTTGGTGGATCAAGTTAATTACCAAGTTTAATGGCTCACATAAGGTGATTTTGCTTATCAATAAAATTTGGTTTGCTATTTTTTTAAGATCTCCAGATCATTCACATCCCTGAATCAAAGCTTATGCAAACAAACGAGCAGATGTACTCATTACACTATTAGTACGTTCTAAGTATTTTATATCACTCATGTTTATGTCTTTGCATACATTGAAGCTTTTCTTTTAATTCAAAGTCATAATATAATGTATAACATTTGTTATGTCTAATGTTGGTGCAGCGAAAATCATCTGATACATGAAAATATATAAATGGATAGAAATTCATTACACCGTTAGTTACCTATCTAGACATAATCCGTATGTATTCCATGTTATCATCAACAGAGAAGGGGACTATAGGAATTCCTTGTAGTATGTCTCTACAAACTTGCACTAAGTTCCTATATACTTGAATGAACTCACAAATGTCGAGAGGATGGGAACGCTCACTTGGTGGATAAAGTTAATTACCAAGTTCAATGGATCACATAAGGTGATTTTGCTTATCAATAAAATTTTTATCATATCTTATGGTTTGCTATTTTTTTAAGATCTCCGGATCATTCACATCCTTGAATCAAAGTTTATGCAAGCAAACGAGCATATGTACTCATTACACTATTAGTACGTTCTAAGTATTTTATATCACTCATGTTTATGTCTTTGCATACATTGATGCTTTTCTTTTAATTCAAAGTCATAATATAATGTATAACATTTGTTACGTCTAATGTTGGTGCAGCGGAAATCATCTAATACATGAAAATATATAAATGGACAGAAATTCAGTACACCGTTAGTTACCTATCCAAACATAATCTGTATGTATTCCATGTTATCATCAACAAAGAAGGGGACTAGAGGAATTCCTTGTAGTATGTCTCTACAAACTTGCACTAAGTTCCTATATACTTGGATGAACTCAATAGGTCAGAAGCAAGACTTAGAAATTCCATGGAATCAGAAGTTTTATCCAGAAAAGCTATGAAATTTGAAGGAGGATTTTACATAGACAAGCGAGGACAACTATATTTAGTGACTGAACATCTTGAGAGAATCAATGAAAGAGGAGAAATGGAGGACCCTAGTAACCCTATAGGGATAGATAATAGAGTAGCATTATCTACTCCAAGAGGAAGATCACAAATAGTAAACATTTGGAGAGGGGATAAAATCCCTCAAGATGATTACTTGATAGACATCTACTTGATAGCTAGAGCTGACAAATTGTTGCAAGCCACTTCACCCTTAAGGGAAGAAAGCACCAAGCCTGCCACCATATATGAATTGCATGATCCTGAAGACTCTTCTAAAATCATGTATTTGGATCAAAACAAGAAAAGGTACTAGGAAGTCAATGATCTAGACTACAGTACTTGGGATTGCCTATATTCCCACCTAGAGACCAGGCAACCACTTCCCAAAACCCTCAACCACAACAACAAAGTTAGGAGAACCCTTTCATAGGTCAAACTAGTTAGCAAAGAGTTCCTATCAAGCCACATTTCCACTTTACTACATCAAACACCAGCACAATACCAAATACTCAATTGGGGAGTGAGACAATGAATAGACCACATTTTCCTTTAGGATCCCCACAAGGCAAAGGACAAGGTGTGCATCCTGTGATTCAAGTTATTCCTAGACCTTGTGGCATGTGCAGAAGGCTAAGGCCTATACAAGTAGCAAAATGCATAAGGAATCATTATGGTGGTTCTAGAGATCCTTATGATCATATGGCAAAGTTCAAACAAGTGTTGTGTGTTGAAAAAGTTGATGAATTTTTCATCCAATATGAGTCTTTTGGTCTCATCTCACTAGAACTACTTTGACTTGGTTCCAACCCTTATATCCCAGCCAATCTATTAATATAGAGCAACTCTTTGAAGAATTTATTGGTGAATTCATTAACAAAGGTATCAAACATAACTCCTCTTCCCTGATTCATAGTTTTAAACACGCTTCTAATGAATGAGTGACACTAGCAGCCATGTGGTTTAATCAATATGTGGATAGATGCCCCATAATTGAGACGCCTACCCAGAAAAAAATAATATCCTTATTCTTGGATGATCTAACCAATGGAAATTTAAGGACCTTAGCGTATGTAAAACAATTGAAAACATTGGACGAATGTCTACGATAGTGTATAGACTTGGAGGATAACTTAGGAGAGGATTTGAAAATTCCATAGATCCCCAATGAGTTTGAGGGGAACTAGTAGACTTAGTGGCCAAAAAGCTAGGTGTCCAAAATCAACAGGGACAAAGAAAACTATCCAAACCAACCCCTAAGAATGCCCATGCTAAGGAGATGTGTGCATTGTCGAGGTGAACATCCATCTCATGCTTGTGCAAGAGGAGGGCTTGTTACCCCATAGCCATATCAATACAATAGGCAACAGGGTCAAGGAACTAGTTTATATTATCATATTGAACAAAGGTATACCAATCATACCATAGATAATTACCCTTATAATAGATGGTCTAGACTAGTTTATATTGTCATATTGTCATATTGAACAAAGGTATACCGAGAGAACTAGGCAGGAAGAATCCAATATATGCTCCATACCACGGACCACCCATGGTTTTGAGACCATATGAGCATCAAGGATACAACCAAACTTAATCCACGCTAGGGAAACAACCCCCAAATCCTCAAAATGTAGTACCTATCAAATACACACAACTGAAAGAAAACTTGGAGGGAGCTATAGTGCCTATGCCATCATTGATGAGTGTAAAAAAGTTTGAATCAAGTCTAGTGGGCACTAGTCCCCTTCTCTTGTACTTTTCTTTATTTAATTCAAGTCCGGGAGAGTAGGCTAATGCCGAACTTCCTTTATATTAAAAAAAAAAAGTCTATGAACATGGCTATGGAGATTACTACTACTACTACTATGATCAAAATCTCATAGAGTATGAACCTTGTTATGAAGAATAGTATTATGAACACGAGAGTTATGGAAACTCTTATGGATCTGAATATACCAACCTCATGTATGTAGCTCCTAGAGCTCAAGCTCCTGGAAGACCTACAACAAGACCACCAACACCTAGAGGACCATGCAATAGATGTGGAGGATACCGTTTTATTAGGGAAAGTATGATACCTTACCACCCACCAAGAGTATGGGAAGGGTATTGGGGTGAATGTGGAAAAGAACACTTGTTTAAAAAATACCCCAAGAACCCATCCAAAGCATTGCTCACATCTCATATCAATGGAATTGAGGAGTGATAAGGAATACACCATGCCATTCAAAGACATCACAAGAGCCAAAGCCAAAGAAAACATGGAAAATCAAAGACTTGATATTCTTAAAAAAGGAAAAGGAGATAGAATCTTCACCTGAAGTAGTAGAAGATTCAAAAGAATCCTCGGAAACCTCAAAAAGGAAAAAGCTCAAAGATGGAAACCAACAACAAAAAAGTTTAAAAGAAAGTGGATCAAGAATTTGGCTAAAGAGAATGAAAATCAGTAAAAGATCTTGACTCTAAGATAAATTGTCTAGCCAATAAAAACATGAATGTGGCAAAAAGGAAAAACCAAACGAAGGAACAAGCAAGATCAGTTCTACATGATCTTAAAAATGTGGTTAAAATCTTATCAATCTAGAGTCACAACTGGACCTGGTCCAAAGAAATATGATAAAGGTTACCCAAGAAGAGACCTTGAGAAGGAAAGACTAGAAATATGTAAGAAACTAATTAAAATTTTTGAGTCCATTCTAGAACAATCAATATCAAGCCTCCTCGAAATGAGAATCCTAGATGAAATATTCCAAGGATGTTTAGAAAAATAAGAGATTGAACAAGAATTAGGTTTTGAGACTATAGAAAGAGACTCGATGATCCTAGAAGTTGGAGCAAATTGGCCACCTGATTTGTGGGCCAAAGTGCAAGAAGAGAGATGGAAGAAAATTGAGGAGGAGATCCCTCCTTTTGAAGAGCTAGATGCTTCTAGGAACATGCCTAGGATGGTACAAGAAGAAGAATCTAAAAAACTATCCACTCCGGATCACGATAGGTAGGAAGCAATTAGTCTAACTACACTGTAGGGAATACTTTCAAATGTACAAACAACTCCACTTATCCTATCATGAGAGTTGGTAAGATAATTCTGACTACTGCTAATGGTAGTTCTTTCACATTTACTTATGCTCTATTTGTGTCAAGGATCAAGAAGAATCTATTATTAGTTTCAGCTTTAACCAAGATTGGCTTGATTGTGAAAATTATTGATGACAGATGTACAATTCATGATTTGTCAAATGGCGACGTGATTATTGCTTCTTGCATATTATATCATGGGCTATATAAGCTCATAGACTATGAAAAAAGTTTAAAAAAGCCATGTCTCGAATGCAAGGCCTTGTCGTGCGGCCCTATTGTGCATACTTTAGGTGCATTCATCTCATCATGAGTGTAATTCTCACACTGCTTCTCTCAAATTTGTTTTGCCAGTGCTTCCTTTGGTCTCCATAGTTGATGTGTCTTTGTCACTTGATGTCGATCCTTCTGTACTAATGTTTTTCTCAATTCAGGTGTTATTTCTTTTGTTTTGATCTTCCATCTATATTTATCTTGGTTTTGTGTCTTCCTTGGTTTCTTTGGTCTTGGTTGTCTTGGACTTGCTTGAGATCTCGTAGGAGTTTGCTTTTGCAAATTGGTTTTCTTTGCACATGTCGTGATATATTTCTTGGGTGCTTCCAATGTCAGATTTGGAATCCAATTTTTCTTGTGTTAACTTTGAGGTAACAAATAGCCTTTGAGTCTTGAAGACTTCCTCAACTACTAGTAGCATGCACATAAAAGAATTATACATAGGGAAATTATAGCATCAAGTCAGAGAAGAAGTACTGGGCAAGAGGTGAGACAATTGGTCCATCTCTAGCCAACAATTGGGCATCACGGAAACCCTCCACCTATGTATCAGGTAAACCCACAAAAACCTATCAAGGGACAGTAGAGACTAAGAGGGGCAGAGTGTTGTAGGGAGTGAAGACAAGGAAGTAGAAGAAATAAATATAGAAAAGCAGGCCCCAAAAATTTCAAGAAATGTCTTATTTTCTTCCCAAAATCCATTGTAGAACTATGAGAAGCATTGTAAATGCTCTAGAGGAGTCCTCTAGATGCATGATACCTGAAGAATGTAACATTACCTTTGTACAATAGTAGGAACTTAGTGATTTATAGAGGAAGCACGAGTCTCTCATGTGAAAAGACCAAAATTAGGGCACATGTATATAAGTCACTTGTGACTCTTTTGTAAAGACTTTTTGCCATTGTGAAGAGCTAACACTACAACATATTGAGGGTATACCGAGGCTTTTGCCGAGAAAATTGAACGGCTGCATTTTTCCCGCGACGTTAGTGTTGCAATCGATATGCGCATCGAAACCGAAGTGCCGATATAGGCATCGATATGAGCATCGATATGACTGCCGGTATGAGCGTCGGTATAAGCATCAGAAATAACGATGCTTATAATGACGCTCATACCGACGATTCTATTGGGAGTACCAATGCTTATACCGACAACCTGATGGGAGTACCATCGCTTATACCGATGACCATATCTGGAAAATTCTTTTTGGGCAGAGTGTGTTGTCTTCTATAGCAACATTACCATAAGAGATGAGCAAAAATGAATCATGAATCATTTACAAAAAAGTTTTATATTCCATAAATGAAGGATGTACAAGAGTGTGGCAAAACACTTCCATATAGGAACCGAACACAAAATGTGATAAAGCACTTCCATATAGGAACCGAATACAGAATTATGGTGCACCATTGCCACATATGAGTGTAATACAAAATTGTGGCAAAGCACTACCATACATATGCTGAAGGGGATCAAAACCTTTACACCTAAAATCCTGCAACAAAGCATATGCGTAAAATGAGACAAATTGACATGACATTTATAAACAATAACTTTTTTACGAAACCAAGCTATAAGTTTACCTCCCATGAAATGATCGCACTGCATCCCTCTAAGTCCTGCAACAGTGCAGCCAATCCATGATGATATCCATAAGCTTCTTCGGTTTGCATAAGAGGATGACCCACTGCCAACTCCTATAATAAATATGCAAAATGGTAGATGAACAAACATGATGTGCTTAACAAAACAAATTCAATAATTAAAATGATACTTACAAATTGGTAGCGCATACTGTCGTATCCGTTGCTACCCAATTTCGACGTTCCAATCGTATCTAAATGTGAGGATTCTCTTCTAATTATGAATATGACTCCAAAGCAAGGTATGAATGATGATCATCTCTTCTACATTGACTCAGGATGCTCAAACCATGTGGCAGGCAATGTAGCTCTTCTCTCTAACCTTGAGGAACCTAAGGGAAAACATCAAGTACAAATAGGTGATGACACCAAACACTCAGTAGTCAAGGTAGGAAATGTTAAAACCTCTAATGGAAATAGAAATTCGTTGAGCAAGGTTGTATATGTACCTACAATTACCAAGAATTTGATGAGTGTTGGATAGATTGTGGAAAAGGGTTTGCTGGTCAGGTTCAACAAATATGGAGCATTTGTGGAGGATCCCCAAAATGGATTCAAGAGAAATACCAAAGGAGAAAAGACAGGTAGATTATTTACTTTTGAACTTGAAGATACAAGGAATATTGCACTTTATAGCTACAAAGATCAAACATTATCAGAGCTTGAAATTTGGCATAAGAGATTAGGGCATATTGGTGAGAGAACCTTAAAGCAAATTTGTAGAGATCAATGTGTGCTTGGGATACCTAATGTATCCAAGCAACATATGATGTATAAATGTGGTGCTTGTCAATTTGGAAAATCTCATAGGTTATCCTTCTCAAAGAAAGGCTACATGCATGAAGACTACTTAGAGCTTGTCCATACAGATGTATGGGGACCAAGTAAGGATCCCTCAATTTTTGGATCAAGGTATTATGTATCTTTCATTGATGATTTCAGTATATGGACTATCTTATATTTTATGAAGCACAAAGATGAAGTATTCAATTGCCATAAGAAGTATCTTGCACTTGCTGAAAACCACACAGGAAGAAGCCTAAAGAGACTAAGGTCAGATGGAGGAGGTCAGTACTCCTCAAATGAATTTGATGCATTCTTGCAGGATAGAGGAATCAAAAGATAAATTACAATAAGGTACACCCCTGAGCAAAATGGGGTGGCAGAGAGGAGAAATAGATTAATTGTTGAAATAGCTAGGTCAATGCTAAATGAGAAAAAATTACCTAATTATTTGTGGGCAAAAAGTGTATCTACTGTGCAACAAGACTACAATTATGACCACCACGTGCTAGAGAGATGACTCTCCTCCCAACCTTATGCCTGTATATATAGCTGCTCGAATCAACAAGGACCACAAATATAACTAGAGTCCACAAGTGCATGTGCAATCTCCTCCACTCCTTTCATACCTTCCACTAGAGTCTACTAGTGGTGGTTGTACTCGCCACTCGAGTTAAGTCTCTCAAGACTCAAGTTAATTCATGTTAACCTGAGTTAGAAGGCTCTAGAGCTTCTTGGGCAAAACTCTCTCCCCATGCTCCCCATGGAGATTGAACCCAAGACCTCCTCCTTCACAACCATGAGACTTAACCACTAGGCTAAGTGGATCACTTGAATATGAGAGCACATGAACTTATGCTTGATTCTATTCTTGAGATATTTGATCCTATAGTCGAGTGACCAAACGGTATCTGATTTTAGATATGTCTGAAGCAGTCGGATCCCTAGACAATAGACTTACTTTATTACATTCTTCCCCCCTTGGTTAATATTTTTGTCCTAAAAATAGAGCTATATATATCTATTGTAGGCAACCCTCGAGCCTCATGTTCTAAAACTGGAAGAACATGGTCATCTTCTAGAACTGGAAGAATATCTCTCATCTTTGTGGTGGTATCCCTGTCCAAATGATTCAAAACCACTGTCAAAGTACAAATTAGTAAATGAATAATAAGGATGGATCTAAAGACATCCCTGGCCATTTCAGAGTTTCTTGATGTGCGATCTAGGCACAAACATGTGAACTGGATGGATTCAACTTACTAGTCCATTTCTAGGCATGACTGGTGCATGGGCTTAGTAACGAAGGCGGGATTCTTATCCCTATCAAGGCTTTGAGAATTCTTGATTCATTTGTATTTGTTTTGGAGAACTGGAAGTTTGGTTGTCCCAAACATCTAACTTAGATGTTTGTACAATGATTAATACCTATCCAACAGTTACTTGATTTTATCAACTGACTGGAGGACTACTTTGTCCTAATGAGTTTAAAAATCCTATGTAAACTGTAGGAGAAAGTTTACCATTTTCTTTGAGTCAACCATACTATAACTTAACCAATTCAAATTCAAATGGAAATTGTTCAACTTAGGACACTTCCCTCAAAGAATTGAGGTAAAAGTTCTTGAGAATTGTCAATCAATTCCTATCTTCTCTATTCTAGAGTGTATTGGACTCTATGAAATCAGTTGTGCTATAACTTGAAGCAAACTCAAATAAATAAGTCCAATTAGACTTATTATATTTTGAAGATTGAAAAGGTCCTTGTACATAATATCTATCTAGGATGTTCAATTTAGTTATCTAATTCTAACCAGCTAACCCTGGTCTTTTGCAAAAGGAATCAAATATCATGTCTGAGCCAATTCCAAAAGTTTTGGAAAGCAGAAAGAAATAACTAAAACTCTGTACAACCAATTCAAACTTGAAAGATACGTAAACTTGCTATGAGTCAAATACTTGATGACTCGGGACTTTAACTTCTTAATGATCTATTTCAACAAGATATTGATGCATTTTTCTTCTATCTTTAAGAGAAAGGAACTTGATTCTCAAAAAAATTCATATAGTAAATTCAAACATCATCCAACCACAAGATACTTGTGTAGTATCTAACATCAATGTGTTGACCCATTGAAATTGTATTAATGAGTTTTTACTTAGACAGTGCTTCACTTGAGATCAAGTTCAAGTCACATTCAGTCTTTCTTACTCCTTACTGGGAATGCAATTCTTGTGCATTTCTTTGAGTCAAAAGAGTAAATTTACCAAGTTACACTAGGAACTTGACACTTAACTTAGTTAGTCTATTCCTTAGTCAAAAGGTTCAGTTCAAAGTCAAAGTCTTAGTCTTTCAAAAATTTATCAAATATTTTCGAATCATCAACACTTTAGCTTGAAGTGTTTCAAGAAGTTCTTGGAAGTTACTTACTTCATATCTTCTAAAATTTTCTTAAAGTATCTTGAGATCATACTTTTATCCTCCTTGAAGTAAAACTTATCCTTGGAAGTTTTAATTCCCTTGAAGGTCAAATCTAACTTCAAAATGCATTCTCAAAATTATCGTCGCACGGTCCGATGTCCCATACCATCTTTCCTACATCAATCTGAGTATAAAATATGGCATCCCATACCACCCTATTTTATATTCATATTAATGTGTGCTTAATATTTATCATAAAGTCTAAACACAAAGTACCTTTTCACTTCAACTTTTTTTTTAAAGAATTTTGAAGTTTCAGGCATTACCTCTAACTTGACATTCCAGGTTGTTGATTCCTTTACATGATCATTTTATGATCTCATGTTTTTCCGTAGGAAACTTGAAAACCTTTGATAGAATATCCATTCTTCTTTACTAAGGTTTTCAAAAGAAAAACCCATTATTATTCCAAGTTCTTGAATTCATCAAATTCAAGTCTAATTGATTATACTTAACCAATTCGTAGCGACAAGATCTTTTTACTTCTTGTCTTTAGATTCCTTTCTTATTGCAGCTTTAAATAACTACCCGCGCTCGGATTTTTTTTAGGAATCTCTATACTGCTTAAGTCTAACCATCCGCTCATGCTTTCTAGATTTGTACTAAAATCCCTTTAAGGATAGGTAAACTTTACGTTTTACCTTCCATAGACTTAATTATCATCTTCATGGTTGTAGACTACATTCTTGGAATTTCTCACTCTGTTCAAACTTGGAACAATTTTACTCTTTTTACAATTTTTGATTGGATAAATGGAACCTGAGTGAATAATTCCCAAAAGAAATTTTATTGTCATAACTTGAGCAAACTTTAGAGTAGTTCCTATCGTAATTCTTGGACAACCATGGCCAAGATTGATCAAGATCTCGTAAGCTTTTCTAAGCTTTTTGGCTTAACTGTAGGATTTTTTAGAGATCTTTCCCCTACTCAAGTCCAAGCACATACTAATGCCTTTTAGATTCTAAAGCTAAGAATCTTTGATATACCTTTGGGTTATATCACTATTTGGACTTAGGTAACAATACCAAAGGTTTGGAAACTGCTGGGAACTACTTGCTATAAAAAGAGTTTAAAGAATTTTCTTCTCACTACTTGGGAGAACATTATTCTTCAACGATTAGAGATCCATTCTAGGCCATGACATGTGTGCATCCAATCATCCATGTCCAATCGTCCATGCACAAATAATCTATCTTCTACCTTACAAAAAGTTATAAGTATACATGTGCACAGGCTTGAGTGCATCCTATTCCTTTTGCAAGCAAAAAGAAAATATAAATGGTGCATGAAAACATTCTTTCGTATATGCATGCTTGTGCTTTAATGAGTGTTTTGATATGTTTATGCTCTTTCATGTAGGTTTCAATAATTTGCATCAAAATTATCAAAAATGAAGTTCACTACCATACTTCAATGATTAAAATGCATCCTATATGAAACCATAGAGCAGAAACAAATATTGAAACCAATCATTAACTTGGAAAATACTTATCTCCCAGTTAAGCTACATCCTTCCATTGATCCTAGGGAAGAGAACTTCTCTCTCTTTTGGTCCATGAGGAAAACTGACATACTCCTCCTTGAAGACCATGGCTTTGTCTTGTCCTTTTCTTTGAAAAAAATGAAGCCTTCCTTGGACTAGCTTATCTTAGCCCATCCTTTGCCTTCGGATTATGTGAAGATGATGCTTCACTAGAAGTATGTTGGAAAAGAATCAAAGAGCGAATATCGTTTACTGTAGCGTTCAGGTTATTTGGACTCGAATCTGGAAGTCCAGCGGTCAAGATGACAGTGGTGCTTGTTCTCATGAGATCTTCAATCATTTTGAAGCTTTTGTCGAATCGACTGAGGTGATCGTCTTCGTACAGACGAGTTCAGGTTCGAATTCTGTTTTCACCCTTGACCATCGAAGATTACGTTTTCTTTTACATTGCTCTATAGTGAAAGATCGCATATAAAGAAAATGGCCGCAAATGTATTACATCAAGCTGTAGCTTGATGGCTTAGTATACATGGACTTCCAGATTGAAAGAGGCCATGTGATCAATCCTTGATGAGTGCACCTCTTCAAACACGATCAATCGGCTACTTTTAATAAATTCTAGTTCTGCAACAGATTTTAGCATATGATGCAATCCGTGTGGTTTGATGAGAAGCTACGCATGGATGAGGAAATCGGCCATTCGAGCTTGTGGACAGTACTATTATAACCTCAACAAAAGCACTACCGTGATGTGGTTGAAGCTTAAACCTCCCAGTTAAGCGATCACGGGTTCAACACCCCATAGCTTCACTAGTCAAAACTTTTGCTTCTCTCAGCGTCGCCCGGAAGAGGACACATAAACATATAAGAAATAACATGCCATAACTAGTCACATCGAGGATGTGTGGATTAGCATCTGATCTTTGTGGGCGCTGCTCTTTTTGTACCAGCGCACATTATCTACTCAAGTTTTTCTGCCCAGAGTCGGAGAAGCTCACAGTCCAAAAGTAAATTTATCCACGGATGGTGGCAGCTGGTCGTTGATCGGGGCCTTGATATTCTCTCTGCCAGTAATAAGAATCCACCTCATAAATTGTCTTGCACCGCAGTGAAAAAGATCAAACTTCTTCAACCACGTGACAAACGGTGGTAGAAATCGAAGTAATCATGTGTCTGTATGCACATTGTTGTTGTATTCCGTGCATGTGCCATCAATTTATTCACTGAACATGATGATTGCGCCAATAATCTAAAGCAAAACCCGCTTCTGCTAGAGTAAGCGAGTGATCAATGATTGTTACAGGGATCACCCTCCGTGAATGGAATGAAGTAAACGGTAGGCTAAACACGTCGCACGAATGAAATCTGTATATATATTGTACTTATCTCTGTCGAAAGCAGCAAAACCAGATGATATCTTCGTGCTCTGACGATGATTCATGTTCGAATTCGTCTGATAGAATCGAACTTCGGATATGTCACAGCTAATGCTATGTGATATTCATAGATTATCTGCGGATGTACCGTAATGGCACGCTTGAGAAGGAAGCGCAAGATCAATGCATATATTTCGTTGAGCTCAAACCCCGTATTTGTAATATGTCAGATGTTTTTTATTCAAAAAAGCAGCAAAAGTATCTGAATGAGGCACTTGTGGTTAGCATAGCGACCATGCATCCAGCAGGTTATGGATTCAATACCTGGTACAGGTTTGTGCCGCAAAAAAATAGAGATCCATTTTCGGATTCCGAAAACTATGCGGAAGAAGCATAAAACAGCTACGCATGACATTTTTAGAGAAATGCATGCAACAAGAACACTCTAAATGTGAAGAATGCAACAAGAACACTCTAAATGTGAAGAATACAAAGATGATGATGAGCCTATCAAGGTCACCATCAGCTTGCCTAAGCTCCAATACCAATGCAACAAGACTACAATTACGACCACCACACGCTAGAGAGATGACTCTCCTCCCAAACTTATGCCTGTATATATAGCTGCTCGAATCAACGAGGACCACAAATGTAGCTAGAGTCCACAAGTGCATGTGCAATCTCCTCCACTTCTTTCATACCTTCCATTAGAGTCTACTAGTGGTGGTTGTATTCGCCACTTGAGTTAAGTCTCTCAAGACTCAAGATAACTCATGTTAACTTGTTAACTTGAGTTAGAAGGCTCTAGAGCTCCTTGTGCAAAACTCTCTCCCCATGCTCCCCATGGAGATTGAACCCAAGACCTCCTCCTTCACAACCATAAGACTTAACCACTAAGCTAAGTGGATCACTTGAATATGAGAGCACATGAACTTATGCTTGAGTCTATTCTTGAGATCTTTGGTCCTACAGTCAAGTGACCAAACGGTATCCGATTTCATATCTGTCTAAAGCAGTCGGATCCCTACACCATAGACTTACTTTATTACATACTGCCACTTATCTTGTTAATAGGTTGCCATCAAAATCTCTTGATGGGATGACCCCATATGAAGCATGGCATGCTAGAAGACCCTCACTTGATCATTGCAGGATCTTTGGATGTGTTTCTTATGTGCATATACCATCTCAAATCAGAGGTAAGCTAGACCCTAAGAGCAGAGAAGTGCATCTTCATAGGGTATGACTTGAATCAGAAAGGATACAGGTTTTACAATCCTTCCAACAAAGTATTTATGGTCAATAGAGATGTTGTATTTGATGAGAATGATTCTTGGTTTGAAAGTGAATGCAGGAAAGTAAAGTTGCCTTATGACTTGGAAGAGGAATTTCCAAGCCTCACCAAAGAGCAGCCTAACCAAATTGAAGACATCAAATCAGATGATGAGAACATCATCAATCTAGAGGAATTCAAGGCATGGAAATCCAAAGGCAAAGTCAAGATGAAGAAGTTGGAGGATATACCTTTATCATCCAACCAAGCAATCAGAAGATCACAAAGGGAGAGCAAGAAGCCAATCAGATATGGGTATGACACTTCTTTAGTTACAAAGCATTCTATTTATCTTGCAAAAGATTTGTCACTTGAAGAGCCATCATCATATGAAGAGGGAAAGACTAAGACAAAATGGAAGGAAGCTATGGATGAAGAAATTGAAGCACTCAAGGAGAATGATACTTGGGAGCTAGTGCTAAAGAAGGAGTCTATGAAGGTAATTGGTTCTAGATGGATCTACAAGATCAAGAGAAATTCTGATAGATCAATAAGCAGGTGCAAAGCTAGACTTGTGGCTAAGGGTTTTGCACAAACCCAAGGAGTTGACTATGAAGAAACCTTCTCACGTGTGACCAAAAAGCCAACCATCAGGTTGTTGGTAAGTGTGACTGCATCAAAGAACTGGAACATGTACCAATTGGATGTAAAAAATGCATTTCTAAATGGCTGGATTTCAGTGGAGGTGTACATGTCTCACCCAAGCAAGGTAAATTAAGTGTCTAAACTGAACAAAGCTCTTTATGGATTGAAGCAAGCACCTAGGGCATGGAACCATAGGTTGACTACATACCTTAGGATCAAGGTTTCATCATGAGTAAAGCATATACTTCTCTGTTTGTTAAGTGAAGTAATTCAGAGGTGATATACCTATGTGTGTATGTTGATGATATCATACTTACAGGTAATGATGCTAATGGCATCAAGAAAATCAAGAATCAAATGACGGAGGAGTTCAAAATTAGTTATCTAAAAAGTATTTTCTTGGACTTGAGTTAGTCTATACTAACTCTAGAACTTACATCACTTAAAGAAAGTATGTACAAGACATATTAAAGAAGTTTCATTTGCAGGATGCCAAGGTAGCAAGCAGTCCTATGGAGGTAAACCAAAAATTAAATGCTCATGAAGGTGATGTGCTTGAAAATATTACAGGATGCCAAAGCATAGTAGGAATCCTAAACTATGCTACATTGACAAGGATTGATATTGCTTATGGAGTAAGTGTCTGAAGTCAATTTATGCACAAACCTAGAGCATCTCATTTGGAAGCTGCCAAGAGAATTTTGAAGTACCTTAAGGGCGCTCAAAATCAAGGTTTATATTTTCATTATACTTCAGATTTGGACATCAAGATATACTTAGATGCAGATTAGGAAGGTTGCAAAGATGATAGAAGGAGTACCTCAGGTTATCTATCTTTTGCAGGTGACAAGCCTATATCATGGCTTCCAAGAAGAACCTACTGTTGCTTTATCATCAACAAAGGCAGAATATAGAGGATTTGTCAATGCTACTCAAGAGGCCATATGGATCAGATTGCTATATGCAGATTTGGGATTGCATGCTATATCTCCAATGATTTTTGGAGATAATACAAGTTCTTTACATCTTGCAGCAAATCCTATTTATCATGCTAGGACCAAGCATATAGAGGTCCACTATCATTATGTGAGAGAGAAGCTCTTGAGCAAGGAAATTCAGTTGGCATATGTATCAACTAATATGCAATGTGCAGACTTATTAACCGAAGCAGTTGATGGTACTAAACTTTGCATGTTTAAAGCTATGATTGGATTGTAGGACATTCAAGAGGATTGATGAAGAAGACCAAGCCAAGATGTTTGGCTTGAGGGGGAGCTATTGATGCAAGTCCCAAGCCTACACACTTGGCTAGGCATGAGAAGCCTTCATGTGAATGATTGAAGACCCATGAGAACTATTACTTGTGAATAGTTACTTTTTATCCTTTGTAAAAGGCAACTACATCTAAAAGAATCTTTGTAAATCCACAAAACTCGTAGATGTAGATGGATTGAAAAGTTACGAGTTTCTTAGAGAGAATATCTCCTAGATTAGTGGATCACCTTTTTAGTGAGAGCCAAAGTTGAATTCAAATTCAAATTTTGAATTGAGTATCTATAAGAGATGAATGTAAAATCTCGCAGATGAGAGCACTTCAATTTTGAGCCTTTAGTTGATCACATTGTAGAGAGTGTGTGGCTCACTTCATGCCTACACTACTCACTATCATTGGGCATTGATTATCATGCCAATGATTATCTATAACATTGTCATATAATACAATAGATCATTTCTTATATCTGTTGATCTCTCTGTCATAGTCACTCAGAACAGTCATTTTGTATTGCTCATATCGCAATCATTAGCCCACCATTTTTCAATGTTCTATGGCTTGTTAGAATCAACTCTAAGTCTACTACATTGAGAAATTTTCAAGACATTCCATTTAGTAAATTGGAAGAAAAACATGTCGAAATGGTCACTGGTCATTCTCTGCAGAGGTCCTAAAAAATTGGGGGTAATGCTACACTTGCTAAATTGATTGCTCTATGTATATCCAATCATTTTAAGTGATTTCACTTGGAATCATTAGCTCTTTAAGCTAACGTAATATCTCGAGAAGGAATTTTTCTAATTCTTACTATCCTGGGAGCACTGATCTTAACAAGCAGCAGGTGTGTGAACCAAAAATAGAAGGTTTTCATGGATTGGGAATTGGGAAGTAGTCTGTTTTGAATTAATCATTACTTACATCATTTCCAAAGTACATAGGCAATTATTTAGTTTCATTGGAAAACTAAGAGGGCCTACAACTCAATTCTCAAGTGAAAAAGGGCTGGTATAAAGTAGGGATTAGCAGTACCAACTCATTTTCTGGAGTGTCCATCCATCTTTCCCAACAATATGCATGTGTGTATGTATATGCGTTTGTGTATGTGTGTATGTATATGTATGTGTGTATGCATATGCATGTGTGTATGCATATGGATGTGTGTATGCATATGCATGTGTGTATGTATATGCATGTGTGTATGTATATGCATGTGTGTATGCATATGCATGTGTGCATGTGTGTATGCATATGCATTTGTGTATGTGTGTATGTATATGCATGTGTGTATGTGTGTATGCATATGCATTTGTGTATGTGTGTATGTATATGCATGTGTGTATGCATGTGCATGTGTGTATGCATATGCATGTGTGTATGTGTGTACATGTGTATGTGTGTATGTATGCATGTGTGTATGTGTGCATGTGTGTATGCATATGTATGTGTGTATGTGCGTATGTGTGTATTCACATATGTGTGTATGTATATGCATGTGTGTATGTATATGCATGTGTGTATGTATATGCATGCATGTGTGTATGCATATGCATTTGTGTATGTGTGTATGTATATGCATTTGTGTATGCATATGCATGTTTGTATGCATATGCATGTGTGTATGCATATTGTGTATGCATATGCATGTGTGTATGCATATGCATGTGTGTACGCATATGCATTTGTGTATGTGTGTATGCATATACATGTGTATGTGTATGCACATGTGTGTATGTGTATGCATGTATGTATGTATATGCATGTGTATGTGTGTATGCATGTATGTGTATATGTGTGTATGCATATGCATGTGTATGTGTGTATGCATATATGTGTGTATGTATATGCATGTGTGTATGCATATGCATTTGTGTATGTGTGTATGTATATGCATATGCATGTGTGTATGCATATGCATTTGTGTATGCGTGTATGTGTGTATGTATATGCATGTGTGTGGGAATATGCATGTGTGCATGTGTGTATGCATATGCATGTGTATGTTTGTATGCACATATGTGTGTATTTATATGCATGTGTGTATGTATATGCATATGTGTGTGTATGTATGTATGCATATGCATATGCATATGTGTATGCACATATTTCTCTCTCTCTCTCTCTCTCTTTGTGTGTGTCTCTCCCTCTCTTTATGTTTTTGTCTCTCTCTCTCTCTCTCCTTTTCTCTCTCTATGTCAATCGAAAACAAAACAATCACTTACATCGATGTAATTGTTTGGATCATTGTCGTCAATATCCACTTAAAGTTGTCCTTTGTCAAATTCCAAAGACCTAATGCCAAAATCTCTTGCAAAACTAAAAAGAAAAGAAATTACAAAAGGGAAAACATAAAGAAAGAAAAAAGAGTACTATAGTATGTGTGATACTTACAAAAACTTTAGATCTAGAAAAATAGAGAGGTGTGTGTAGAGAGAGAGAGAGAAAGAGTGAGAAACAGAGAGATGTAGCTCGCATGCACAAACTAGACACTAATAGGATTTGTTTCAAAACGTGATGAATGTCGAATTTGGGCTCTCGGGTCTAGTTAAAAGATTGCATCAGTATTAGCGTCGATATTAGCATCGGTATGAAGATTGGTATAAGCATCCGTAGTGCATGCAATGTGTGTCTAGAGGTGTTTTCTACCCCTTCCCCATCTCTTTCTGTTGTTTTGGTGTGTGTGTGTGTTTGTGAGTGAACTGTGTAAGAGGTATCGTGTGAGGTAGAACTACCTAATTTGCTAGATACAAGGTCATACAAATGTGTTTGAACTTTTTACTTAATTAAATCTAAGAACTCATTGAAAACTTGTCAAGGACATTTGGACAAGGGTAGTAAAGGTGAAGTTTGCCAATGCACGTATATGCAGCATGACTGCTACTATGTTCTCATGCAAGTAGTGCTTCTAGCTCACCTTGGTTACAAAAGTAAGAAATGAGAGCATATGACTTGCTTTTGTAGTAGTTTCCATTTTTTCAAGTGAGTGGGGCCCATTTAAAGGTAAAAATAATAGTTGTAAATATAAAAGTCATGCACAAAACTCCTAGAAGCAGGAATTGGCTCATAAATATGATTAAATAGATAATCATTTAACATCGTAAGAACAACCAAATCTACACAATAGAAATCTTGAAATTCTAAAAATCAATGATTGGACAATTAATCATTTAACATGGTAATGATTTAAATAGATAATCATTTAACATGGTAAGAACAACCACATCTACACAATAGAAATCTTGTAATATTGCCATGGTAAAAATGAATGATTGGACAATTTCTACATCATATTGAGATCAAAATGTTTTACAAAAATTTCTTGCATGTGCATGAAATCTTGAGGTAGAGGAAGGATTATGAGAATGGAAAATGGGTTGTGTATAGTTTAGTACTCAAATAGTACATGAGCTATGACAATGAAGGTTAAGTGAGTCATGATGGACTTTAATTTTATTCTCCAACCTCTTTCAAATTTGTAGAAAAATAATAAAATTTAAATATCTTATTTGAATATAATAATTTGTATAAATAAAATAAAAAGTACCATAGATTTCTTACCTTTTGGCTTTGTATTTTGAACTTGGATTGATGGAGATCATCAAATCCCATTATTATCATATGTTCTCTCACATTGGGAAGGATCCAATGATGATTTTGTCAAATGACTTCCATTTTATTTTTGGGCAAACTTATCTTAATTTCAAATGAAATTAAAGAACCCTCAGAACTTTGTAATGGTATCTATTCACCAAGTTTACACATCCAATGATCATAATAGAATCTAATGTGCAATGAAGTACCCTATTTGAGATATCAAGATCCTATGCATGTTGCACCAATTTTACAAAGGTATCTATCCGCTCTGGTGTGTCCGTCTACAAGTCACCAATTTTTACCTAGTAAAACCTTCACTCTAGAAGTGTGAATGTCTAAAATGGATGTACAAAACAATGCATATGAATGCACCAATGTAATCCTAAGTATTAAAAAACTCTTGTGAAATTCAAAGAATATTGTATACTATCCATCACCACCTTATGCTTCAAAGATGTCAAGGACCATATATTAGGTTGTGGCCAATCGATCTTGAAAAGAGAATCTACCTTAATCATATCTAACCTACCAAAATAATTTGATGAAGATGGTACAACATATGTATGTGTGTAAAAGATAACTCTCTCACATAAAAGTCAGGAGGGACTTGTGGAAAGACTAGTGACCCAACATCTACATGCAATTCTTGGAAAGTACCTATAAGACTATGAAGTGGTTTCTCCTCCACCTAGGTAGAAGGAAATATATCTGTAACAAAATAAAAACATATCTTAATAGGGTAAATAAATAAATTAGAATAGGAACCAAAAAATACTATTAATACTTATAACTGATAGAATATCTCATTTTGTTTGATTTTTCCATTATCATGCTTGACATTGTAGAAACCATGTACAATGGCAACCATTCCACTACTTTTGAGATTTTTGAAGCTCAATAACTTTTCTTTCCAATCCAAGTTTCCATGATCTCTAACACAATGAGGACCAACACCAAAGGGTTCCAACTATTTAGAGGAAAAATTATTTCTAGTGAGCAAAGTAGATCCTTCACCCTTTATCAAGAGGTCACATGGAGAGTCACACTTTTTTGTATATGTACTCATCATACTCACAAGTAATGATGTTGAAGGTATTAGAAGGATGAAGCTTCAAATGAAGGAGGAATTCAAGATCAGTGACTTTGGGCAGCTCACTTGCTCCCTTTGATTGGAAGTGATGTACATAAAGAAGGGAATGTATCTCACACAAACGAAATCTTTTAAGGACATCCTAGCAAATTTCAAAATGGGAAATGATAAGGTTGTAGGTACACCCATGGAGGTAAACTCAAAGCTAAGTTCTCGTGAAGGTGAGCTAATTGAAGATGTAACAAGCTATCGAATCTTGGTGGGTATTGGAACTATGCCACACTCACTATTCTCAAATATCTTAAAGGAACCATAAATGAAGGCTTAATTTATCCATAAACATCTAATGTAGATATGAAGCTAGTGCAGATTCTAAAGGATCAAAATATGAGAGAATAAATACTTTAGATTATCTTACATTTTCAAGTACAAAGCTTATATCATGGTCATCAAAGAAGCAACCCACTATTGCTCTCTCATCTACTAAAGCTGAATGTAGAGGTTTAGAAAATGCAACTCATCAAGCCCTATGGGTCAAGTCATTATACTCAAGTTTAGGTGTGAAATCCACTTCTCATATTTTTGGGGACAACATAATCTCTTTACATTTTGCAGCTAATCCTATTTATCATGGTTGGACCAAACATATTTAATTCAACTATAATTATCTTAGGGAGAAGATTAGAAGCAAAGAAATTAAACTCTCATATGTATCCACTCAACAACAATGTGGCAAACTGATGACCAAAGCCTTGGATGGAGTGAAGCTAAGCAGATTCAAAGCTATAATTGGGCTTGAGGAAATATCAATGGATTAAAGACTCAAGCATCTTCTTCTTGAGTGGAATCTATTGGTGCAAGAAGCAAGTCTAAGTTCTTGAACGTGTGCATTAGGACTTCACAAGAAACTTGAGGCATAATCTCATATGTAAGCTTGTACTAATTGATTAAAATCTAAGATTAATATCATATATTAATTTTGTAAATATTAAAGAAGAGGTTTAGAGAGAATTTCATGGAGATAATGGAAGCCAAATTCCACAACCATAGTTTGATTCAAAATTAAAAATTAATCCTAAAAGTATGGATCAGTTTTAGGCAGATCCAAGCAAGAATCATCTCTTAAAAGTAAGCTTTTAGTCATGAGTATGAAGCTAATCATCACACTCATTTGAGTGATTCTTGTACTTCATCGATGCTCGTGCAGTGCTCCAACCTTTCATTGTATTATATCTTACTTAGAAATACATTTATATCACATTTCTATAGCCACATTCATCTTTGGTTATTGCTGCAATACATTTCTTGAAGTTTTCCATCTTGTTGGTCATTGCACCACATACATGGTCTTATTCTTTGCTCTACTGACTAGATTATAAGGGTAGGACTCTTGTGAGTATCCCTAAATTGTTTTATGGTCATTGCAGTTATACACATTGATTTATGAGGACACCAAGGTGATTGTGTTGGTGCATCTTCATCCTCCTACAAAGTCTGGGTCACTCCCTTGACTTCTTATGCATATTTCTCTTAGTATACTCCTTCTAAATTCATGAAGTAACTTGGTATCATTCACTCAACACTTCATTTGAATGTGTGAAAAAGGCCTTTTGTCAATATGCTTCATTTTGATTTTCTTCATGCTCTTTCGTGCTCTTCCAAAAATTAACAAAAAAATTCCCAATAATCTCAATCTATATTGGAAACAAACTATTTTGGGCTTTGAGTCGTTTCAAAACCAAGGAAAAATGCAATGTGAACAAGGAATAACTGGTATTCTGACACTGCCTTCTAAATTTCTAAAAGGATCCTTCAATCTATCATTGAACTTTGGAAACATAACTTTTCGGCTTGTATTTTCTCTATTCAATTGCTTTTAGTTCCTTATATATTCCTCTTCATTTTGTTTTCTCCAACATTATTCCCTAGCTACTGCTTTTGCTTCAGCCATTCGGGATAGTTCATTTTCAATTAGGTTCTTGTCTTCATCTTCTTCTTCCCTTCTCAAAAACTCTTCCTACACTCTTTGGAGAACTTCTTTAACTAAATCTTGCCTTCTCCACTTCTTGCATTCCTCATCTTCTCCATCTATCTCATCATCTCCAAGTTTTTTAGGTTGTTTCAATACCTCAATTAGAAAGCTTTCTTCATCTATTATATCAGGTATCCTCGATGCAAGAATGCGTCCTACTAGAAATAAGAGATTTAATGTTACCACTAGCTCGGTATCTAGATTGTGCTTGCATTTAGACCTTTTGAATAAATTTTTGGCTTCCCGCTTGATCCTTATAAAGATGACCTACACCCAATTAACTTGAAAACTAACTTCAAATGCTTCGTACAATAAATAATAAAAAGATTGTGGGATACCATAAGGTTTACTTTGGTGGTTTAGTGCAATGGTGGCAAAGCAAAGTCCCATTCTTAATGGTGATGATACTTGTAGTTAAGAAAATGTATACCTCCTAAACATGGTTTGAGGAACACTCCTTCCAATATGTCCATTGGTACAATTGTTGATGGTGTGTTAACTCCCTGCGATCTTAGGCTGAGTTGTTGTCTAATAATTTTAGGGCTCAAGAACAATGTCCATTTGTGACTTTGATCGATGCATAGTCGAAAAATTGTTATATTCTCTCCTTCTTATACTATTTTCTCATTGATTTTTTGAAAGAAAGAGATTGTCATTGGATGCGGTTAAGTGGCCTACCAATCCATCATGGTGGATTCTAGCAATTGTGCCCTACCAACCACTCAATATCTAACTATGGTAGCTTATGCAACATGTATGCATGGTGTGAATAAAAAATTCTAATGCCCTTTGGCATATCACCAACATAGATCACTATCCTTCATGGTAGTAGGCAAGTAGTAGATCACAAAGTGCAATGACCAAATACTTGCTCTAGATCTCTATCTATGATCACTTAATTAAGCTTTTTTGATAGTTTTATTTTGGTTTATACAGTTTTTCCCTTTCCCACATGCATCACAACTAGATACCCATCTGGATTCTACAAATCCTCACGCAAGGTATCCTTACTGACCACTTTGAAGTTTAGGCTATCTCTTAACGTTGAGTGAGCATTACCATCCACTACTACTTATTTGAATATACATACAAACTCTACCTATCACTTCTTAATGGAGGATCTTCAAATGAAACTGAGTGTTAGCCTTGTCTGATGCCCTTTTTATATTATGGTTTTTTTCCCTTTTTTTTTGCAAGGGGACCCCTAGCTCAGGTATGGTTGGAGTTTCGACCCATTGAATATGGTCTATAGAAGTTTTCCATTTATAATAGAGAGTTTGAAAGTCGTTAGGCCAACTTTGGATTGAGTCCAAAATGGTCTAGTCCATTGTAATTTAAACTTACCAGTCATACTTCATTCTCAAATTAAGGAACAGAACTAGATCCCCAATCCAAAACATTGGGTCTTCAAATTGTGTTCATGCCATCTACATTGTCAAAGATAGAATTTTCGAAGCAATAGAAAGCTTTAGTAGTAACCTCCTCCAACTATCGTAGTCTCTCCATTCTATACTCCAAAGAATCCTCCCATAAGAGCTTGATATGGAGTGTTACTCTCAAACAGGGAACAATGAACTCCATGGTATCAATGGCTTCTAGTCCATACACTAGTTTGAATGGGGTAATGCCATAAACTATTAGACAAAGAATACTCTCGCTTTGACAGATGCTCAAGTAACATCTCTTGCAACATCATCAATAGTATTTTTTTTGTACTCTCCAAAAAACAGTTAGATCGAGGGCAGTAAGGAGAGCTAAATTTATGCTCAATTTGGTAATAATCCATGTGTTTAATTAATTACTTTAGAAAATGATTATTCAAATCAAATACTTGTTGGAGTTAGACATCTTCGAAAGCATGGGAACAACATAAGGAAGAAGAAGAAGCTTGGAGCACAACACACAATACTGAATGTATTGCCACTAGAATATACAAATATAAGTAGCCCGTTAGGGCAATAGGCATATATACAAGCCGGGGGAAAAAACCTCCTAAAGAGGGAAAAAAAGTGCCCCATTGATCCTAGTGTGTTCACACACATCACTACCTAAATATATCAACAAATCTCCCCTGGAAGTGATGCAGTGAACAAGGAGCTGGCACTCATGTATAAGGAAGTGCCAATGTATGTAGAATCAATCCACAAAAGGAAGTAAGCCCAAAGCTTTGCGCAAAACTTCAAACTTCTCCTTAGGCAGATCCTTCACGAAAAGGTATACAATGTTCTCCAATGTGGGCACATATGCCAAGCTTATCTCTCTAGCAAAGAACCTCTCCCTGACATAATGATAATGCACCTCAATGTGCTTAATGTGAACATGGAACACATGGTTCTTTGCAACTGCCAATGCGCTCTGACTGTCAATGAAGATGGTGCTAGCAGAAGACTAACCAACACCCAAATCAACCATAAGGCATCTGAGCGAGACACATTCAATAGTCACTATGAAAGTTGCCCTTTACTCAACCTCACAACTGGAAGTGGCCATCTCATCTTTGTCTTCCTTCTTAAAATGTGCAGCACCTGCAGATTTCTGCTTACTAGTAGATGAGCTCCATTTTCCTTTGCCCTTCTAACTAGCCAGGAAAGCTTAATCTATAAAACACATAATGGACGAGATTTGGATTGCCTTTCATAATCAAAGGAAGAGTAGAAGCAAAATCTGATATGAATCAGGAAGACCATTCAGAACGGTCTACACAAGTGAGCCATCTGTTATAACTTCATCAACAAAAATCAATTGTTCCTTCAAGTCTTTGACATTTGTTAGAAAACTATCCATAGAATCACCTTCATTAATATGCTCACTCTCCAACTATTTTCTGAGGTAAGCAACACGAGCCTCATTCCTAGCCTGGTACAATGTGGTAAGTGTATCCCAAGCATCCTTAGCTATTCTGCAAGAGCAAATGTGAGGAATAATGGCATGTTTGACAGACAAGGCTATCAATGCATGTGCCTAAGCATCTCTACCATCCCAATGAATTTGCTCGATAGTAGGTGCAGCAAAAACCACAACATGAATAGGAATCTAAAGAATATCAGTATCTTCAATGCCATCTACATCAGCTTCAATACCTGTATTTTTAGGTGTAATAGGATGTTTTTCAACACCCTGCACAATGTTACAAAGTCCTTTTGCAACTAATACATGTCGCATCATATAAGCCCACAATGGGTAATTAGTACTGTCCAACTTATCCTCTACAACCAACATATGGAATACATCACTGCTTTCAGCCATGGCCACTGACTAAAATACCTTGATGCAAAAAAATGATTGTATCTAAAAAAGTTGAACTAGCTACCCCGACAAGTTCTGCTAAACCTGTGGCAGTCTTCAAGATGCTTATACTGGCGAACCAAAACCTATATATATCTTTGGTACAAAAACACAAAGTAGCCTACAAAAGCACTATGATAGTGCATTCGGAGGCTAAAACGAGGTTAGATCGCAATTTCAACACAACACAAAAAATTTGTTTTGATCTCATAATCACCCTGAGTATGCTCACCAAATTTCATGTGATTTCGAGACTGTGACCGGAGAGGTGTCGACGACACCCTAGATGAAGCGGTGACCTGCTCTGATACCTATTGTTGGAGTTAGATGTCTGCGGATGCATGCAAAGAGCACAAGGAAGAAAAAGAAGCTTGGAGCACAACACACAATACTGAATGTATTACCACTAGAATGTACAAAAATAAGTAGCCCATTAAGGAAATAGGTGTATATACAAGCCCGAGGAAAAAAACCTTATTAAAGAGGGGAAAAAGTGCCTGAGTTTTCCTAGTGTGTTCACACATATCATTACCTAAATATATCAACAATACTAGACCCTAGGTAAGTCCATGGTGTGGAAATAATTTGATCAAGAGAATCATTGATACATTCCCTCTTGTAACATGCTTATTAGTGCAAGTCACGAGAAAAGTGCATCCAAAACATCTGATGGGGAACCAATACAACCTATAAAATCGAATCTCAACTCCTTAGGGCAAGACTAGTGGAAATCTATGGATGTAGCGAAGTCCACTTGCTTGCTAGTAAGGATCACATTTTTCAACAAAATAAAAAACATCCACTTCCAAGGTTGGGAATAGATCTCATCTTGTATAATCTTATTGGTAGTTAATTGAGTGGCACTATGCCCTTCTATAGTGCCTAAATTAGCTTCCAAAATAATTGTAACAACTTTGTGTGGTGAGATAAAACCTTACAAATTCCAATAATATCATTATAATATAGTTGATCTAGAATTACACTAAACTTTTTGCTCCAAGGGACAACTTTCTTGCAAGGTTTAGGTTGTAAATGTGATGGTGGGACACCCATTGCTAATAAGGAAACCATTTATATCATACCATGTGGATATAAATGGTTTAGGTTGTAAATGTGATGGTGGGACACCCATTGCTAAAAAGGAAACCATTTATATCATACCATGTGGATATCTAGAAAAAAGTCATCCTTTCCACTTAGAGGTTCATTAGAATCTAGTCAAGATAGAATAATCTACCACCACATGCAAGTCCATGGTCAATGAATGACATCATACTCAAATTCTTGCAATAGAAAGACCCTTTGTGTGATTCTACCCATTAAATTCTATTACTTTGCCATACGTAATAGGCTCAAATTATCTACATGAAAAATAAATTCATGGCTCAATAAGTAATATAGAAAATTCTTGGTCAAATATATAAGTTATATGTGTTATTTAACCATGTGCTAGCATAATACAATAGATGGTACCAAGCATGGTCAACTTTTTGCATTAAGATTCTATTGATTGCCAAATATGAAGCATCAAAGAACACGTATAATCCTCCAAAAGATAGATCACATTCATCTATCCACTCAAATTCTCTAGATTCATCATGATCCAACCTATTTAATGGAATAGCCACATGGGCTAAGCAATGTAAGTGTTGGCCATCCCATCAAATCTATCCTAAGAATCATAAAACGTCTTTTCATGCCTGAGGAGGTGGAGCATGCAGTACTGCTTTTACTTTATCTTTATCAGTTGCATTTCCTTTTTCTAAATTAGTATGCCATTGTAACTTACTACATTTCACCCCACATATTGACTTCGTAGGATTGAAGCACAAATGGATTTCACTACACTTCACAAAAACACATTCATAAGTGCTACACATGGTCAACTTTCTTACCCAAAACATAGAGTTCATCGAAAAAACTATTTCCAAAAGGGGCAATAGGAAAAGATCTAATACCATAGCAACATTCGATTTTTAGTAATCTATGTGATTTCTAAGCTACTTGCTTTTCTTCATAGTAATAACTATGCATAAAACCCATTTGAAATACTCAAACAACACAATAAACCCAACCCGAATCAAATGGTCCACTTTCTCCTAAATTGTTTTACAAAGTTAGGATTCATATGGAATTGTTGTTGGATCATATGAGATGCTTCTAGCTGAAGGTGGTTTCTCTACTGATACAAACAAGGATCAAGTCCCTTCATGTGTGAGTAGTCTCATGCAAACACGTCCTTGAACTGCTATAAGAGGGAAAGCAATTCACTCCATAGAGTTTTAGGCAAGTTTGTATAGACTTTAACCATATGTGGTTTTCATGATGAAAAGGCTAAATGTTTCCACCTAATCTTCTTGAACATGGACACTGGGCTGTTCCAATTTGTCTTCCACTTCTTGTAATAGTTGTCCTTCTAAAACTTCTTGAGAGGGTTCATCTAGATCCATTGTTCTATTTTTGAGATATTGCATCAACTCTCATTAATAATCACAATGCTTATGGAACAAAGGTCCTTATTTGTCTCTAGAAAATTGGTCTCCACCTTCGTTCAGCCCTTATAACATGTTAGGAGGCTCAAAAATTATCAATAATTGGTTCTTAGAACAAGTAATGTATATGATCCAAAGAACCACATACTTCTTATGTCCCTTCTGGAATGTTACTCATTGGGAACCCCAATCCTACTGTATTTTGGCATGCTCTAGACAAGTGCATCCAAGTAGTAGATTATAATCATCATGTTTACCTATAATCTCAATAATAACAAATTTAATATGTAATAACTTCATATATCTGAATCCGATTATCTTTATGACTATACTTATGACTCCTCAACCATCTGAGTATAAAAAGGGTCTCGCTGAATGTATGTCCAACCTATCTATTGACACATTAGAAAAGTAGGAGTGCTAGCTCTAGAGCAACCATCAAGAAATGTTTTCCAATTTCTTTTTCAAGTCCTTCATGCATGTCACATAGACTTTTGGTGACTCATTTTTAGCCATCCATACATACTCAAGTTTCTTTCTCAAGTATGCAACATGTGCTTCATTATGCACAACATGGAAAGAAGCAAGAGTGTCTTGTGCTATCTTGATGTAGAACATGGCGAATGTGTGGAACTATATGATGCTGCATAGAAAGCATGATCAATGCATGAGCTTGAGCATCTTTTCCATCCCATCTAAGTTGCTCCTGTGTAGGTGGAGAAGGAATAACCGTTGTCCTTGAAGAAGAAGCTCCATCTTTGACACTAGACTCTAAAGTAGAAGAACCTTCAGGTCTTCGATCTACATTTGCCACTATGTTCCATAGTTGTTTTGCAACAAGAACATGTTTCATCATGTAAGAGCACATTGGATAGTTGGTCCCATCAAGATTTTAAAAGCATGCCAAACAAGTCAATGCTACCTGCCATTTCACTAAAGCACAAGAATGTGATAAAATCTTTGCTTCAATGAAAGCTAAAATGAGTGCTGAAATTTCAGCTCACAATCTATCACTCTAATGGCAATTCCCACTACACCAATAGCTTTGAAATGGGGGTAAAACTCTAGTGCTACTAGTGGAAATGTTTCATGGCTACTAAAAATCATTGTTCCATGCTCCAAAGTTGATTTACACTATTAAAAGTGTGTGCACCACAAGATGCAAAAAATCAAAACTTGAGAAGGATTTGAACCTACTCTGATGCCACTTTTGGGTGTGTGTAGAAGTGCGAGACACACACGAAATGCAACAAGACAAATGGAGAAGAAGGATGATTGGAATAGCTTTCTCTATTTATGATGATCAAAATTGAAGTAAGATCTGAATAATATCCCTAAGTACAAAGTACCACCACATATGAATAAATCATGTATGTGGTAACATGGGGAAGAAACCTCTAGCCAACACTAGAGAAAAAAGTGTCCATGTATAGGGACACATGAGTTTCATTGCAACCAGCCCAATCTAAGTTAGAAAAAGCATGAAAATTTGGTAGTAATGATCCCCCCCTTGAGATAAATAATCCAAGTAGTCGGGTACCACTCAAGTAGTGAAAGATGCTTAATTTCTTTCCAATGCTTGACACCTTGACAATGCATTAACATGATCACCTTAGAGACAAAAAACTTAATATCAGGTTGGGTTCTGCATAAGTAAATAAAATATCCAATATTCTACTGATAGAGAACAACATCAAATGCATCCCCAATTTCATGAAGATGCAACCTTATACCTATCTCCATGGGAACAAAAATACGTTTGCAATCTTCAAGGCCAAAAGATTGCAATAATGTGGAAATGTATTTGGTTTGACACAAAGCTATTCCTCCATCAACTTGCAAAAACTAGATGCTCAAATAATTATGCAAATACCCAAGTCTAACATATCAAAAGAGGCATGTAAATTAGCCTTAATTAAGCTATATGCTTCTCCTTAGGACCAATGAGTAGCAAATCATCAACATATACAATAGTGATAAAAAGTACATCGTTTGCACATTTAACATATAAGGTGCTCTCAGTTGGATTGTTCTCAAATCCATGTGCTAGCTAGTAGGCATATATCTTATCATACCAAGCATGTAGTGCTTGCTTCAATCCATAGAATGCCCTTCTCAACCTTCACAATTTGTTTTCATGCCCTTTCTGCACAAAATCATGGGGTTGAAATACATACACATATTCATGTAAATTACCATTCAGAATGTAGTTTTAATGTCCAACTAATGTACATTACAACCATGATGGGTTACAAGTTTAGAGATGCTATAAATGATGTTCATTTGACATATGGGAGCAAAGATCGTATCAAAATCAATGCCCTCCTCTTTAGCATAACCTTTGGAAACAAGTCCATTCTTATACCTATGAACCATTCCATTAGGCTTACATTTCATGTTGTGTACTCATTTAGTGACAATGGCCTTTTTGCCTAGAGGGAGATCATATAAAGACCAAATACCATTTATCATAATAGCATTCTCATTGTATAATAGCCATCCAATTTTATGAATTATGTGCTCCATCAAAAGATGCAAGCTCATTCTCATCATAAAGACTAGAAACTATCATTGCATAAAAATTTGATGCAAAAGAAGCATTATGAGAGCCTAGATGGGTACAATATGAGAAGCATGCATCTAACTTGCTATATCTCAAAGTTTGCACTTGCCATTTAGGTATACTTTTTTCCTCTTCTATGTCAGTTCTCTCATGGATAAGTGCATTATGTAACTCTGCATCAAATATAGGTTGATCTGCATTATAATTTGAAACCTGTAAAGGTTGAGAAATCAGCTCACTAGGACAAACATTTGATTGTCCACTTGTAAAAATAGGTAGCAAAGAATCATACACATCCTTTCAGTTGGTTGATGTCTCCTTCGTACATTAAGCTAAGGGCTGAATTGCATCTTTAACAAAAATAACACCATGGCTAACTAGAATGTGCTTACTATGTGGATGATTTGGATGATAGCAAGCTATACCCAATGAAAATACATTTCATTGCTTTCTTGTCCAATTTTATTTGTTGTTGTTTTAGGAACTAATTGCTGATATATTTCGGTGGTAATGTGTATGAGCACACTTAGGACCACCGAGGCACTTTTTCCTTCTTTAGAAGGTTTTTCCCCTATCTTATATAGATTCCTATAACCCTAATGCGTCACTTATCTTTGTACATGCACTTGGTAATACATTGAGTATTGTGTGTTGTGCTTAGAGCTTCTTCTTCTTCCTTGTGCTCTTCATGTGCTTCCACAAAACTCAAACTCCAACAATTGGTATCATAGTAGGTCACCTCCTCATCTAGGCTATCGTTAACACCCCTCAGATCATAATCTCAGAATCCCATGAAAATTTGTGAGCATACTCACAATGATTAAAAGTTTGAAGTCACTTTGCTTTGTTGCATCAAAATTTTGACCTCATCTCATTTTGGCCTTCAAATGCACTATCCACCTTAATTGTTAATCAAGGGAGATGTACGGATGATATGAAGATCATGAACGAGTGATGTGTGTGAAGGAGAAGGTGAGAAGCACACTAGTGCACACATGCATACACAGACACACATGGAAGACACAATAGGAGAGACAATGGAAGGATAAATACTTCTATTCATTACCACAAATACAAAAGATCTCTTACAAAGCTTATATCTCAAAATCAGCCCCCAAAAATGAGCTCTCTAGCTATTTTTATAGTTTTTGAGGTGAAGTGACTGGTTTCACGCCTAATGGTTGGCCTAGTTAAAAACTATGTCCTAAGCTACTTTGGGGTATCAAATGATGTCAAAAAAATATGAAATCTGATAGGTACATTCTATCTAAATTCCTCAAACTCAAGGACTCCTTGAATTGCACAAAATGGAGCACTACGTTGCAAAATCAGGTGGTTTTTATGTTACTGTGGGTAGTGATTAAAATCACTTTCGTTTCTCATGATGATGTTGATATCTCTAGACCAATCTTGATGTTGGAAAATTTGATGGGGCCCCCCTTTGGTCTCATGTCTTTACTCTTAACATGCTTCCTCTTATTATGTGTCGAGAACAACTGGCAACATTGGGCTTCCCAAGCAACTCTTTAGTTTGGTACCCCTAGTCTGGATGTGAGAGAACAATCCAAGAAACATGAATATGCTAAGATAGTAATAAAGTTCAGTCCTTGCAAAAGGAGCAACAAATTCAATAGAAACAAACAAAATGGGAAGTGTTGAAGAAAAAGTCAGTACCCACTACAAACTCAAACTTGTGGAACCTATTGTATGAGTATACTATGCAAATGCAACTGGGTGCACTTTGAAGTTATTTCCAACATTTGTATCAACTTTACTAGCTCAAGCTCATCCAACAACACCCTTAGCATCTAAGTTATGAACATCCAAGGTAAGTATACCAATCAACCAAGTGGACAATGTTAAATGTAATCTTGTAGATGATGTTGTGCCTTTAATCATAGTTTGTATAAGTCTATGCCAATTCCTAGAGTATAGATGAGATTATTTTGGATCCATCACTCATCTCTACATTGTTGAAAGGATTACCAAAATCAAGGATTACCATAATCTTTTTGAATCTTTGCCACTACACTCCATTTGGTTGCAACAGGGAATCCCAAAATGTATGCATCTGATGTAGGTGTGTCTCTTCTTTTGCAAGAAGAACAATATAGAGTGAATAGGAGTGGCTTGATTGAAGGAATGCAAGCACTTGGTATCTCATGAAAAGGTAAAAGCAAGTATGGTTTAGCTTTGGGTTCATCAAAACCAAAGCCTCAACCTTCCTCTTCCACTCGTTCCTGTAGTGATGATGATTTTGCAAAAGAAGAAGAGATGAGTTAGTATCTATTTTGTTGTAGGAAGATGAGTCCAGGTAGAATACGTCCATTATGCATGTTGTAAATCAAGCTTTCTTAGCTACTTAGATTGGCCAGATGCTATGACACTCATGTGTCTGCTAGTGGTTTTTGCTTCATGCTTTGTAGCTCATGCATATCGTGGTTGAGCAAGAAGCAGCCTCCTGTGGCCCCTTCTAGTTGTGAGGCTAAGTAAAGGGTAGATTTCATAGTGTGTATTGAGTCTGTGTGGCTGAGATGCCTTTTGGCTGCTTTGGGTGTTCATCGGTCTTCTACCACCACCATCTTCACTGACAGTCAAAGTGCATTGCCAATTGCAAGAAACCTTGTGTTCCATGCTCCAATAAAACACATTGAGGTGCATTATCATTATGTCAAGGAGAGGTTCTTTGCTTGAGAGATCAGTTTAGCATACATGTCCACACAAGATAACATTGCAAATCTTTTCACACAGGCTCTACCTCGTGAGAAGTTTGAAGCTTTCTGTAAAGCTTTGGTCTTACTTCCCTTTGTGGATTGATCTCTATCCACATAGCTTGGAAACTTCCTTATACATGAGTGCCAGCTCCTTGTTTAGTGCATCACTCCCAAGGGGGATTTCTTAATACATTTTTGTAGTAATGTGTGTTGAAAACTTACAACCTTGAGGGCACTATTTTCCCTCTAAAAGAGGTTTGTTTTTATAGATTTTGGTAGTGATGTGTATGAACATACTTAGGAATATCGGGGCACTTTTTCCCTCTTTGGGAGGTTTTTTCCCCCTAACTTGTATGTAAGCCGATAACCCTAATTGGTCACTTACCTTTGTTCATTCACTTGGTAATACAATCAATATTATGTGTTGTGCTCCAAGCTTCTTCTTCTTCCTTGTGTTGTTCACATGCTTTTCTTGACCTCAAACTCCAACAATTGGTATCAAAGCAGGTCACTGCTTCATCTAGGGCATTGATGACACCCCTCCAGTCTTAGTCTTAGAATTGCATGAAAATTGGTGAGCATACTCAAGGAAATTAGGATTACAAATTAGCTTTGATCTTTGTGTAAAAATTTTGATCTTAGCTTGTATTGGCTTCCAAACACATATCAAACTACCTATGTAGGAAATTTCATCCTTTTGTGCCAAATATATATAGTGGTTTTAGTTTGATAGTACAAGCAGCTCAAAGTCTACTACAGGTTTAGTATAGCTCAATAGGGTAGTTATGTTCAACTTTTTGAGATACATTTCTTTTTTTGCATCAAGTTATTTTAGTTAGTGGCCATGGTAGAAAACATTGATGTATTCGGTATGTTGGTTGTTGAGGACAACTTGGATGGTAACAATTGCCAATTATGGGCATATATGATGCATCATGTATTGGTGGAAAAAGGACTGTGGAATATTGTGTAGGGTGTTGAAAAATGACCTAATACATCTACAAATATAGTTATTGAAGGTGATGCAAATGGAATTGAAGATGACGCTCTTCAAATTCTTATTCATGTTGCAGTTCCTATTGTGCCTACTGTGAAAGCAACTTTGATGGAATGGTAGAGATGCTCAAGCACATGCATTGATAGCTTTTTCTTTCAAATGTGCCATTATCTCTCACATTCATTCTTGCAAAACAACAAAGGATGTTTGGGATACACTTACAACTTTATGCCAGGCAAGAAATGAGGCTCCTGTTGCTTACCTCCGAAAACAATTGGAGAGTGAGCATATGAATGAATGAGATTCTATGGACAATTTTTTGCCAAAGATCAAAGATTTGAAAGACTAGTTGATTTCTATGCATGAAGTATTGTAAAATAGTTTGCTTGTGCACACCATTCTTAATGGCCTTCTAGATTCATATCAGAGTTTTGCTTCTACTCTTCAATTGATGATGAAATGCAATCGAATTGCCTTAACATTTGAGGAGTTTGTCTTTGTTTTGTTGCACGAAGATCAGTCCAACAAAATAGGTCTATTATGCATGTTTTAGATCAAGCTTTCTTAGCTAGCAAGAAGGGCAAAGGTAAATGGAGCTCATCTACTAGTAAGAAAAATTCTACTTATGTTGCACAGTTAAAGAAGGAAGACAAAGACAAGAAGAAAACAAAAAAGTAGAAAAAATTTTACAAATATTGTAAAGGAAATGATCATGTCATAAAGAGTTGTCCAAAACTGGTTGCAAAAGAGAAAAAGAAAAACGAGGTTGGAATAGTTGTTGCAGAGGCCTCTACACCTAAAACAAATTCTACTAATCTTGTAGAGAATGAAGAATGACCATTTACTATTGTTTGCAACTATGAACCATCTTCTCATGAGCATTGTATGTGTGTAGTAGACTCAGATCTTTGGTACTTTGATAGTGGGGCAACCAAACATATTACCTTGCAACATAGTTTCTTTCATTCACTTGAGCCTCCCCTACAAGGAATACTGTCACATGCACCAACAACTCCTCTTATCCTATCATGGGAGTTGATAAGATCATTCTGACTACTATTGATGGTAGTTCTTTCACATTGTCAGATGCTTTTTTTGCCAAGGATCAAGAAAAATCTGATATCATTTTTAGCATTAGCCAAGATTGGATTGGTTGTCAAAAGTTTTTTATGAGAGATATATGGTTCATGATCTATCAAATGGTGATGTTATTATTGCTTTTGGCATTTTATGTTGTGGGCTATATAAGCTCATACACTATGCAAAATCTGTCAATGATTCAACATGTTCAACTCAAGATTCTCATGCTATCACATATGCAAAGCTTTGGCATGCACACTTTGGTCATCTGAATTTTTCTACTTTGCTACACATGTAGAAAGCTCAAATGGTATCCTCTCTACCCAAGCTTGAGGAACCTTGTAAACATATCTCTGAAGGCTGTATTTTTGGCTAAATGTAGCATTTCTTCTTCCCAATAGATGGTTCAGTTAGAGCTAGTTAGAAATGGAAGCTTGTTCACACTGATTTCTATGGTCCTATGGAGCCACCTTCTTTTGGGAACTACCTTTACTTCATGTTCATCAATATTATTTTTCCATGCATGCATGGGTGTATCCATTGAAAGCAAAGTTGGATGTGTTAATGTGCTTCAAACAGTTTCTGGTTTTGGTTAAAAATTTGTCAGCATGTAATTTGGGCACCCTCCATTCTAATCGGGGGGAATACATGTCTTCTGATTTTAATGCATTTATGGTTGAACGTGGGATAAAACTTCAGTTTACAATGCCATATACACCTCAAAAAAATGAAGTTTTTGAAAGAAAGAACAGGTCTCTCATGGAGATGGCAAGGTGTATGGTCAAAAGTTAGGCTTTAGCTATGACACTTTGCTGCCTCTTTTTACAAGTGGATAGTCAAGTGTTGTTCTAAATGAGCCAATTTCTCAACCTTTACATGTTTCACATGATGATGCAAATTAATCCACTTCTAATGTCGATTTACATAATGCACTTGTTGATGCGACAGCTGCTATAGAAGGTAAAAACTATGCCTAAATGGTTGGTGCAACCTTTGTGAGATAGCAAATTAGATGCACCTCTGCCATATCGTACTCTTCCAAGCTTTCATAGTGCTTCTTTTACATCAGATCGCTATGCAATGGCTGCCTCTAATCTTTGTGATTAGAATGAGCGTATTTCTTATGATGAAGCACAAAAGTAAAAAAATTGGATGGTTGTTATGCAATTAAATATGATTCTATTATGAAGAATGGTATTTTATATTTATGTGATTTTCCTCGAGACAAAAGGCCTTTGGTATTAAATGGGTATACAAACTGAAGTGTAAGCATGATGGAACAATTGACAAGTATAAGGTTAGGCTTGTTGCAAAAGTTTATGCTCAACACAGAGCCATTGATTTTGATGAGACCTCTACTCCCCACATGTCGAATGACCACTGTTCATAGCATTTGTGTACTTGCAACTCATCATGGTTGGAACGCACATCAGTTGGAAATTAAAAATGTATTTTTGGATGGTGACTTACATGAAGAAGTGTATGTATTTCATGTTAGATATACTCAATACTCCACGTGTATGTGACTGCAAATGATCCATGGTACTCTTAGTTGTATGGCCCCCATTATGAGGAGAAGCCATTATGAGAGTCTAGACATTTGTGATGAGGTCTGCATGAGACTAGCAAAGGTACTAGATGATCTATGTGAGTTTATTCAATAGGCTAGGCAGGCATATACTTTAGTTACACCAAAATTTTGGAGGTATGACTCTGCAATAGTTGCCCAATCTGAAATTATGGTGGTCCAGTCCGATGACTCAGGTCGGTGATTCAATCCACTGGTTTACCTAGTCTGGTGGTTTACCCAATCTAGTAGTTAGGTAATTTAGTATGTTTCACATTACAGATGATCTCGATAGTTAAGCCTAGATCAAAGCATCAGGCAAGCCCGATGATAATGCCTAGATCATTGGATTAGGCGACACAGCTACTATGATGAAATCATGGTTGTGCGTACTATAAAGCCCTTCGTCTAGAGATTGTCAAACATGCCATTGAAGCTCCATAGTGGGAGTGCATGGGTGGACATTATCATCATTGTATATAAATTACTTTTGGTAGAGAATCTGAGTTCTCTATCTCTCTTTTTGTGTATAGTTCTGTTAGTTTGTGTTCTGCTTCTCACTACTTTACCTATTGATCATATTCTCTTGCATCACTATTCTTGATTATTTCTTGCATGGTATCAGAGCTTAGGAGGGTTCGAGTGTTGCAGAAGCAAAAATGCAAAAGTCACAGAAGTCTTTGAAGCAAAACTAAAAATGCAAAAGTCACAGAAGTCTTTGAATGACCTAAGAGAGAAGATTTCAAGCAGTGTGTCATCATCTACTATTGAGAATCAAGGTGGTTCATCAGTAGGAGTATGTGGAACAAAAATCGAAGCAGTAATGATGTCGGTCATGGAAACATTGCAAATATGACCACCAACCTTCACAGAAGGTAAACTCAATGGTACTAATTACACCTTGTGGAAGTTTAAGATCACTTCTATCCTTGACTCTTATGAGCTACTCGAGACTATACTTGGCACTGATTGTGAACCCCAAGAAACACTTGATTCAAATGATCCTTATCGAATGATTCCTCCCCATGCTGATCTTTTGCATGCTTGGAAATGTAGGAATGCAAATGCACTCTGTACTCTAGTTACATGTACTTTTGATAGTGTTCTTGTTGAGATATCAAGCTCAACATGTGAAGATCCAGGATAACATGTATCACTTCTTTCATTTCTCTGACATGTATAGTGGTCATGTCAGTATATGTCAGGGACACTTCATTGAGATTTATGAGATTTATCTACCAAGATTGATGGCACATTTGTTTCTTGCCAGCTCAGGTCACCAGAGCCATGACATAGACCCCGACTTGCACAATGGAGAGAAGAAATTGTGTCGAAGACTAGCCTGCCCGAAGAACCACTTGTAAGTTCACACTTCACAAACTGCCCACCGACTAGACGAGCAATCACACGGTTAACGCAGAGTCAGAAAGGCCAACAACAAAGACGAGCACGCATCAAGTGATCACAATTTCAATACCTAACGTGCCATGGAAGCCCAATCTACAAGGACTTGCTTGCTTCGAACGATCACTGGAACTTGACCGCTCAACTTCTGCCATTTGCGATCATTCTTTCAATTTCTTAGGGAAGAAAATAAGCTTGACGATATGCTCCCAGTAGTCCTCACGAGAGCATTAGCGCAAGAGACATGATTGCTTTTTACACCTCAAACAAGCAAGGAAATGGTGATAAGAATCAAGGTAAGACAAGCGACAAATGAAGACGATGGCGTCACCCACGATACCATCCAAAGGAACGTGATGATATCAGCAACACTTGCAATACTAGCCCCCCCTATACCATCAAGAGGGACGTGATGATATCAGCAACACAGGGACGTGATGAAGCCCCGTGACGATATGAGAGGATCGTGACTAAGTCACGATACGATATCATACTTTTTTTAATATAAAGGAAGTTCGGCCTTAGTCTACTCTCTTGGACTTGAATTAAATAAATAAAAATAAAGATACAAGTGAAGGGGACTAGTGCCCACGGGACCTCCCAAGTTCCACAAAGCAGGCGTAGATCTTACAAAGATTAGAGGGCATTACAAAGAAGGTTAATCACCCTCTCATCACTCTCATGCGGGGCCCACTTGGCTTTCAGCTTGTTATCGATCATATAAAGCACTTTATGATGCCTGAAAGGAGGGGATTTCTTGTAGTTGGAGATTTTTTTACCCAGGAGGAACAAGGATTTCTCAATCGACCACTCTTTGGGGGAGTCACCAAAGTTATATGCACATCTTTCCCGCCAGATCTTCCAGAGGACCTCCCCTCTGATGGCATTTGAGAGAGTCGCCGAGCAGCCAATCACTTCCCCCAGAAGAGCTTCTTTCCAGCTGATATGCTTCTGGAGTCTAAGTTTCTTTCCAACGATCTTCTAAACCCTGTTGGAGTTGGGACAAGTAAAGAAGACATGACTCACATCTTCAATGGACCGAAAACACTGCTTGCACCAAGGAGACACCCCACAAATCTTGCTAGCCTTTGGGTTTGTCCAGATTCCTCGATGAAGAATTTGCCATAGGAGGACAGAATTTTTATTTTCTATAAGAGGATGCCAATTAGCCATGAACTTCATATCCCACCGCAGTCGCGTCCACGACAAGCACCATTTCTTGTTGAGGTTGCCCTCATAATCAATGCTACCTTTGATATTCGGGATTTTTGCTAGGATATTACCGTTATGCCATTTAAGGCCCAATGGACATGGAGAGTCATGACCCATGAGAAGACGAACTTTAGATCGGTCCCAGGCTAGACATCGGCTTTGAAGAATATGTCATTCTTCATAGGAAATGCTAGCACTAGGGTCAATGTCCACAAAGTTGATCCATTGATTGGTGTCCTGTTTCCACAGATGTTTCCAATTTTTGAAACCCTTGTCCGAGAGCCTCTTGGCACGACGATTGTTCCAAGCTTCCATGCTCCTGATGCCATGGATTGGAAACCAGATGGAGTCATTTTGTCTGATACAGGCCACCCACTTCCAGTCTTCACTGATTCTTATGAAGCTTTTGAATTTATTCCAATTGTTCCATAGCGAGCGCACCAAGGTCGAGGACAACTAGGATCGGGGAAAACAAGAGGGTCGAAATTTCATGACTCTTCCAGTTTGGGAAACCCACAAAAGTCAAGGCGTTCTTGTTTCTAAAGATCAACTTGGCCCAAGAAGACTCCCTATTGCACCACACCTTGATCATCCATTTCGCCGCGAGTTTGTTGGCCATGCACGTAGTGTCTAGAATACCAAGGCCCCCGCTGTCCCTATGGGTAGTACAAATGGACCATTTGATTTTAGGCACCCCCTTCCTATTGGGGTCACCCGTCCAAAGGAAGTTTCTACAAGAATTCTCTAGTTTGGCCAACTCTTGCTCTCTTGGTCTCCAACAAGAAAGGAAATAAATGGTAGAAGAAATGAGTAAACGATATCATACTTGATTCGCTATATTGTGTAGCATTTAAAGTTATGGACATTATGGTTTGCAATGCATGTTTCATACATGGAGTTCAATGTAGTTATGGAGGCCACACATTAACAACTTGAAAACAAGCTAACATTGGATTCAGTCAATCACATCGAAAACATGCGCATCAATCCTATATAGAGCACATATAAATTGATTATATATTGGATATATGCATGTAAAAAACAAACACACAAATAGTCTGATGGCATCTAGTGCCATCTAGACAATTTTACGCTACTAAAGAGTAGCACTGCTATTCCTCAAAATAGCGATCATAATATAGCTTAAAAGTGTTTTCTTTTTTAAGTTGTGATATGATATTTCTGAATTTAGAGATTAAATGCTATATAAGCATGATGTGACAATTGAAGGGCTCTCAATTTCTTAGTAAATATGAAGCTAAGTGCTCATGAAGGTGAGTTAATTGAAGATGTTACTAGCTATTGAAGCTTAGTTAGAAGCTTGAATTATGCTACTCTAACTAGAGTAGATATATGCTATGGGGTTAGTATGCTAAGTCAGTTCATGCACACTCCAAGGAAGCCTCACATGGAAGGAGCCAAGAGAATTTTGAAATATCTGAAGGGTACAATCAGTGAAGGGTTGTGCTATCCATATGCATTTGATATAGATGTTAAACTCTTTTCTGATGCAGATTGGGCACGCTCTAAAGATGATAGGAGAAGCACATCAGGTTATCTTACTTTTGTAAGTGCAAAATTGATTTCATGGTCTTCTAAAAGCAACCTACAATTGCTCTTCCATCAACAGAAGTTGAATATAAAGGACTTGCAAATGCTACACAAGAAGCTATGTGGATTAGAACCCTATACTCAGATTTAGGGTTGAACACTTCAACTCCACATATATTTGGAGACAATATTATCTCATTACATCTTATTGCTAACCCCATCTATCATTCCAGGACTAAACATATAGAAGTTCACTACCATTATGCCAGGGAAAAGATAATGAGTAAGGAGATACAACTCTCATATGTATCTACACATAAAAAATATGTAGATATGATGACAAAGGCATTGGATGGAAGCAAATTAAACAAGCTCAAATCAATTATTGGATTACAAGAAATCATGAAGGATTGATGACTCAAGCATCTTAGGCTTTAGATGAAGTTGTTGGTGCAATTAGCAAGCCTAAGTGCTTGGCTAATTATTCAGGACTACACATTATTTCATTTACCTCACATGAAGAATCACATATGAAAACTTTCTTGTCGATTTGGTCATATTTACTTTGGATAATTGTAAAAGCTAAGACAATAAGGACTATCGTGAAGTTCGGGAGCTAAAACCATGACTCATGTGGTAGGAAAAATCAATTCAAATCATCCCTAAAGTGTAGGATCACTTTTACGTGAGGGAAAAATTCAAACTCAAACTCAAACTATGAGTATAAATAGGCATGCTTTTAGTCGGGAGTCGTATGAGCTATTCTGAGAGACATTGAGCTACATTAGTGAGCATATATTGTGCTCACCTCATGTATGAGTAGCCCACTACAATTCGTTGTATCGTATCTTCATTATCATATACATTTTGATACATTTCTTCAAGTTCATCTCTGTTCACTCTTCTGTGCTACATCTTCATCATTACATTGATTTTGTATAATCAATTTCTTTGTGTTGGTTATTTGCTGTACTTTAACTTCATTTAGTTAGACTGAAAAAGCTTAGTAATTGTACAACATTTTTCATTATGTTGAGATATGAAGGATAGAAGGTGACTGTGTTTGCATACCTTCTTTGGTTTAGTAGATCTTGAGATATGAAGGATAGAAGGTGACTGTGTTTGCATACCTTCTAGATCCTGAAAAGTCAGGATCACCCCCCTCACTTGTTAGAATCATTTCTCACTGTATGGTACAGATAAATTGATGAAAAAATTTGCTTTAGTTATCCATGCACTTAAATTAGATATGTGCAAAATCTCTCTAGTCAATTCATATTAGGTTGTGAGCTCTGAGTATAATACTAAGCACCTATATTCCCAAAATAAAAGGTTTCATCACATTTCTTGCATATGCAAGTCCTCTATTTTGATGCAAACATTTGGGAATGATGTTCCAAAGCACTTAGTAGTTCCAAATGCATTACTGTGAAGCTCAAGGAGTATTAAGTATCCTTGGAGTTAACTTGGTAGGTGCTGAGCACGTTTGAGTAGCACCAACTCATCTTTGGGACCTATCTCTCCATCTCCTCACACTAGTAGATGGGAGTGCGATGAACCACTCTAGCGTATATGTTCCTGCCACTGTATGGGGCCAGAAAGAAAGGCTTCATGGTGTAAGTCATATTAAGGTATTGAATAATTTATCTAAGACTTTCTTCTCTTACAAGAAGCCATTGAAGTGGACAAGTTCGTTGCAAGATCGAGTGGGCATCATACATCTTGTGGTGCTGGCTCATCCTAGTATACTACATCTGAAAGTTGCCAATGGTTGGCTTTGTTTTCATTCATAAAGATTTCACTCCTCAAGGAAATTTGATGAACTAGTGCTTGAAGGCCCTTGAGCAAAGTTTTGTGTTTGTCTACAATCACACAAGGCACTAATTGCATCATTTTGGTTAGGAAATATCTAGTTGTAACTACTCGCAGAGTTAACTTTAGAGGAAAGGTTCTAGGATAAATAGGTATTGCAATGGTTCTTGGATTGCAAGACCCTAATGTAACCCTATGAGTTACCACAATCTCTCCAAAGGAGAAAGAAAATTGTAGAGAAATTGAAGGCAACTAAGAACTGATGTAAGATTTTCAATTAGTAAATATGTCTTTCTCATATGTTGTGTAATCCATTGTGAGTTGAGTAATGTTCAAACAATGAGAAATATGTTTTTTGTGACTATGCGCACTTTGAGAATCTCTTTTGGCATATTACTAACATATGCATAGACCCTATGCACTTATGCAAGGCAACACACTTTGTATGAAAATTAATGCTTGCTTAAATCCATTTCTAAGCACCCCAAGTATTATAAGTGCTATAAAAAACCCTAGCCACAAAAAACACGAGATTCATCCTTGCAAAGATTTTGCAAGGCCTTTTCCCAAGTTTATGTGGTTGGGGTCTTTTTGGCACTTTGAAGCCTAGGAAAGGATTGCATGGTCATAAAATGTACATAGTCAAAGAGAATGAGGGAAAGAAATACTGATGTAAAGCGTGAATACTTAAGTAAGCCTAGACTTGTTGAAAGCATGCCATAGCTACCTAAACAACATATCTTGCATTTTCATTGCTTAGTGAAGCTAAAAAACCCTAGCTGCAAAAACACAAGTTTAGGGCCTACAAACAATTTTTTGGGCATTTTCCTGTGTTTCTGTGGTTGGTTTTTTTTATAGCTTTACTAATCCATGGAGAGGCTTACTTGAACATACTTTATCAAGATTTAAATAGATTAATAAAAGGAAAAGATAAAATTAGCTTCTCTCTTTTCCACACTCGGCTACAAGATAATTAGGAGAGAGAGAGAGAGAGAGAGAGAGAGAGAGAGAGAGAGAGAGAGAGAGAGAGAGAGAGAGAGAGAGAGAGAGAGAGAGGAGACAATATACCATAAGACAAAACATTTCATTCATCATTGAAGTACATTGAAAAATGTGTTTCTCAAAAGATAATAATTACAAAGGTTATGGGTTATTCCCTTTTATTCTTCTAGTTAGCTAAATATCTTTGGGTGGTATGGTTATTCTCTTGGCATGGATAGCACATAGGTTGGCATCTTCAAGCATGTTTATGAGATAGGACTTTGCTACCTCTTGGAGTGCCTCAACTGCTATTTCTTGTATTCGTAGAACCCCACAATAGCTTTGTGGTTCTTGCTTTATCGCTCTTGCAAATGATCTTCATGGTATGAGAAGTTCAATTGATTTTTGATAGTGTCTTATCTCTACAAATTCTCTACAGTGTGTCTGCCATCTTTGTGGAGCTCTTGCATTGGAAGGAATGTTAGGTTGTGGTAGTTGAGGTCTATGGTGTGGTCTATGGTCCAACTTCATTTTCCACATTCTATTGTCAAGTTGTGTGTTGGCTTGGCTCCCTTTCCTCTTCTCTTGGTATCTGGCCTTGTCCATGGGGAAGCATCTTGTTTGCATGTGCTACCCTATGGCTTGATGGAATGTGCATCTCATTCCATGGTGGTTGAGTGTATGTTTATTCATTAGATGATAGTTCTCGATACAAATCAAATCTGATATAACCCTTCTCCTCGGCACTTGTTTCACCCTTGGTTTGAAGGGTGTTATCTATAGTGGCTCATGTTCATGCTGCATTTGAATGTTCTTGAGATCGATCCTTTTTTTTTTAAACTTTTTCACTTCATATTCTCACAATGGATTGCTCCTAGAGGGTGTGCCATCATGTGAGAGATGCCTAGAGGTGGTGTGGGACTCACTTTGAGGTCTCTTGTGTGGCTACATCCATGGTGGGTGCTACGTTTTGTGCACATGGTTAGGATAGACCACATGGTCTTTCCTTGCATTTTGCTTGGGTGCTTGCTATTCTCTCAAGTTGTAAAGTGTGAAATGGAGTGGGTTCTCTCTATTTATAGAGTTTATTTTAAATTTGTCTCTTCACATTAGAATCGGAAAAAACTAGTTTTGAAACATATAGAAAATAATAGTACAAAGAATAGCACATTGAGATTATATATAAACCTATGATTTACCATTTAATGAGTATAATTAATTCATTTTACTTCTAAGCCAATCCCTTGTGTAGACTTCTAGCATGCCAACCAGTATGATGCAGAGGTCCTAATGATGACTTTGGTTTTTCACTAGCATTCTTGTGTTGGTCTTGCAACTTTTGCCAAATGTGACTTCCTAGCTCATTCCATAGCAAAATTTCTTGAGAATTTAGTGTGGTAAAACCAATTAAACATCTCTTCCATATAGTTTGATTGCATTGGACCACTACCATGTTGCATGTTTTTGAAGTAAACACCTCTAGCCTTGTAGTGTGACTTCTCCATTCCCTAGGTATTGAAAATCTCCAATGACCCATATCAATGCATGAAACATGATCTATGTGCAAATAAAATATGTTAAAAATTTTTAAGTACATTGTAAAAAGGTAAGTGCAACAAAAAATTGTACATTTTAAAAACTTAAGTGCAAAAACAATTTTGAAAAATCGAGTAGACTTACAATATAGTGTGTAATATTTCTCTCTCCCAAAGATAGGATGAAACAGTTCACGAAGTCCACTAATGTATCTTTAAACAATTGATGTTGAATATCACTAAAGCTAGTAAACCTACAAAAATATCTAAGCACGACCAGACCTTCTTTCACTTATTACAAAGATCAACTTGAGGATCATTGTCTATTGTGATCATGCATAGGACTTTCCATAGCTCATTATGTTCATTATTTTGAGTGTTATTACCTCTTCTAGAAAAACATCTTGCCTTATTCCTTGTCATTGAAACTTGTCGTAAAATAACTTGAGATTCCACAAATTTTTGAACAACTAGGGTTACATTTCTACCACGACAACCAATTGAATTAAGGAGTTCCTCCAATTTTTTTTAATAGATTGTATATACTTATCAATTGAACTCATGGAAAATGCATATTCTATATGGAGCTTCAATAGTCTATAAAAAATTCTCATGAAGGCATGCAAGATGCAAAAGTGAATATTAATTGAAGGAAATGGAATAATGGGATTCTTATCCTTATATGACATGTCATGATTAGGTGTACCTAACATGGGACACCTCATTAAAGGTATATCCCATTCACTAGATGGAGATGCATCTTTGTCATCATCTAAATCATCTATGTTGTTTTGTTTTCTCTTTGTTGTTTTATAAGCTCGTGTGCAATATAGACAAGGATATAGATCATATGCACCTTTTTTGCAGCCTAACATGCATTTGATAGTCTCTAAGTCTCCAACCAAGTGCCACTCTACCTCAAAATCACCTAGGCCTTCTACAATGAGTTTTGCACCATGAATTTGAGAAGCTATCACCTTTGGGATCCATGGGGTCCTACTAAAAATCCATGAAACAACATCACTAGATTCTTTAGGTAACCTATTAGCACCTAACCACCATATAACTTTCTTAGATTGAACACTATATGTAAAGTGATGGATAGAGTTTTCACTTTCATCAATAATGGCATGTGCCATAGCTTCATTCATGAATGTCACACTAAGTCTCTCCATACATTGACCCTTTATGATTTGACATTTGTTTAGCTTCAATATAAAATTGAGTTTCAAATCACAATCTAGATAAAAAAATGAAATATTAATAAAAATACCATGAATGCCATTATCATAGTAATGGATATACCTTGAATTGTAGATTTGTAAAATTGAACCATTTTTTATACATGAGTTTCAACCCCTTGTTCAGTTCATCACTCATAGGGAGAATTTGTTAGTATATTTTGGTAGTGAGGTCTATGGACAAACTTACGGCTAATGCAGCAATGCTTTCTCTCTATATGAGTTTCTTCCCCCAACTTGTATATACACACATAAGCCTAAAGGTTTACTATTGTAAAGTAAGCCTTGCAAAGAGTAAAAGTTCAAGATAAGGACAAGATTCTCTAAGTGCACATGGCCACTTGGAGGTGTGGACAGAAAATTGGCACTTGAATTTTCTCCTTGGGGAGCTTGAGCCTCTTAAGGGGTTCCCACCACCTCTAAGGGACTCTGTTCTTTTTATTTCTTACCGGAGAAAAAAGCCAAAACAATGCTCATGTGAACACTACATCATGATGCACGAGAAATGACACGAAATTCATGACCGAACACAGTATTATATTGTTCACACTCAAGGGGAGACTCACTACGCAATTACACATACGTATGCCATGTGTCCTAGTTCTCTAAGTAGAAAAAAGCTTGAGAACTCCATTGAAGAGGTTCCCACCACCTCTAAGGGACTCTGTTCTTTTTATTTCTTATCGGAGAAAAAAGCCAAAACAATGCTCATGTGAACACTACATCATGATGCACGAGAAATGACATGAAATTCATGACCGAACACAGTATTATATTGTTCACACTCAAGGGGAGACTCACTACGCAATTACACATACGTATGCCATGTGTCCTAGTTCCATGTGTGCCACGTTTTCTAGGGGATGCTTTTGGAAGGCTCTATAAGTCTTCAAGAAAAATACTCATGCGCATTATTCCCATGGGACTTAAACCCAAGACTTCCTCCTTTCCATCCCTAGGATTTACCATCAGGCGAAGCTTCTTGCTTGCCTAGGAATTAGAGAACCTAATCTTTATATTGAACTTTTAGTCTCTTTAAGGCTTGCTTTACAACAACTATTGATGTTTGTACATTTAATATTTAGTTATAATACACTCTATTTTGTTCTTCTACACTTCTTCTTCTTCTTCTTCCTCCTCCTCCTTGTGCTATTTCTCTCTGCATTCTTGATTCAAACTCAAACATAAAACGGCTAAGGAAGTGTGTCAACCCATTTGAAGTTATCTTTGAAAAACGCTTTAACCCATTTGATGAATATATCTATGTTGTCATCCTTGATTACGATGGTAATGAAAACCATGATCCTAACATCTCTCAAGTTCAAGACATTCTAGTGGAGAAACTGTCAAAAGGGATACCATGTATTCACTATTATTTGAATGATAATTAAGGTTGGAAATCTATTTCTTAGAGATGAATTAATGTTTTTATTGGTAATTATTTGTCCTCCCACAAAAAAAACTTTTTTCAAAGAAAGAAGATCATCAATATCTTTTTTGCTGAGGAAGATGATGATATAGCGGTAATGCTGAAAATTTCTTCTAAAATGGATCCCTTAGGAAAACAGGCCTTGCAAAAGCTTTGTCATCCTCACAGGGGTTTGAAGGCATTGTTATGAGTGAAGATGACAAAGAGGCATTGCATACAGTGCTTTCTTAGAGCATTTAACACAAAATTTGATAGGCGCAATGATGCTTCCATAATCGATATATCCATTTTCAAACCTTCTAAAATGGTCTAATAAATGAATGAGCCCCACCTAAAAGGTGTATCTTTTAACTTCAAGGGTCTCACACATCTTGTTTGAACTCAAATGGCTAAGTTTTGACTAATATACCTCTCTTGTTTTCCTAACATCTATGTTTTTAAGAGTTTAAATTTTTATGGAATGTGTTTCAGATAAAAACAAATAGTACTTGTACAAATCATACTTGATTTTTCACTGACCATCCAAACGGAAGAGGAGGAGGAGGAGGAGGAGTTGTTTCGATCTTGAAAAAAATAGAATCTCATATTCTACTCAATGATGAGGACTGGTCAATTGGTGTCTGTTTTTCTTAGGGATCATCATAACCACTCTCTTGTGAAAATTTATACTTAACATTCTATATCGAGTAGAAGCATGTGTGGACAAGATGTTTCTATTGCTATTGCTAGAGACTTTAACATGGTCCATGATCATAAAGATAGGCTTAACAATAACGTTCCATACTTTCCTTGTGACAAAAAGAAAGATAGGCTTAACAATAACGTTCCATACTTTCCTTGTGACAAAAAGAAAGTTTGATCTAACTTGACTTACGGAATATTATTTTTACCATGGAGTAACAAACGAAATGACATGAACTATCATTCTTTTAGACTTGATAGGATATATTTTTGTGGTTCCTCCTTATAAACACTTTGGAAAGATAATTGTGGCATAGAAACGTCCTCATGTATGTATAATCATAGGCCTACAACTTTGAGTTTAAAGAAATATTGTCACTCTTTCAAGGCTCGGTGGCCTCATCTTGATATGGGTAATCTTAAATTTGACTCTGCCAAAAAGCAAACTAGGAATATCATTTTATCTCAACTAAAATTATGTGATTCCTCTGAAGGCTTGGAAGATGTCTATTAAAATTTATCCAGGACATGTTGGCCAAGTACAAACACAAATCTAGGGAAATAAGTAGGGGTAGAAGAATGTCGATTAATAATGAGATTAAGGTCCTTGAAAAAGTTTCAACTCTCAAATTCGTTCTTAGTCAAAGGTTCCAAGGCCTCAAGCATGAATTGCTACTTGAAGAATATGTTTTTGTTAGTAGCATTCCAGCATCTTTAAGATAGTTTTGGGATAGAAAAGTGGATACAAAAAGTAAAACTTTTATTCCCATGTTAAAAGATCAGAATGGAAGACCTACTATCAATTATCTGTGCTACTAGGAGGGGAGAGTGCAATCAAGAAGCTAGAGCTCACACTGCTCTCAAAATGGATAAACTTCTTACTTAAGATATGTCTAGTCTCTTGGACATGCACCTCTTTGCTAGTGAAGCAAAGAAACCATAAGTAAATTGAGAATTGGTAAATCTTTTGGGATTTATGGTATCTTTATTGAGATCTATGTGCAATAAAAAAGCCTTTCCCCCTTGTTGGGGGATTCTTAGACAAGAAGGGATTTGAGTGTTTATAGGAGAAAAGGGGAAGACCAGAAGAGAAAATGCACACTACAAGCCTCTGTCGATTTGATTACAGTAAGACAAATACAAGGTTGAAGTACAATACAACCAATGCTCCTGTGCAAAATCCCACATAGTGCTCGATTACAAAATACCAAATACCCAAGGGACTTGTTGCTGCCGGCCTCCTCTGCACCAAACCTCCACCTTCTCCAAGCCTGCTCTTGTGCACACCTTGCACCAAGCTTCCACTAAGGGGGAGGGATGGATACCTTCTGTCGGCACGCGCACACTTCAGTAAGACCTTGGGATCCTTGGGGGACAAGCTTAGCACTCCTCTGCACACTTCCTTGGTTACTCTTCATGCACACCTTGCACTTCACTTCTCTGCGTCGCACACTGTGTGTATCTTGCACTTCTCTCTCTTGCTTCACATAGACTATGCTCACTCTTGCTTACTCTTAGGATGTCCAAGAATAGTCCTTGCCTTGATTTCAGTGTGTCTATTCACGTACACTCCTAACTGCAAGAGTATCTTGGTGCTCACTTTGAGGTCCCAAGATTGTCTTCAAAAGTGGCAGCCAATGACTCCCTGTTTTGTCTTGTAGTGACTTTAGAATAAAACCAAAAAAATTTTAATTGGGGGCCATACTTTCACTTCTGCGTATGCTGCTGCTTCACATACCTTCACATTTTCCTTTTCACTCTTCAAATGTGCACATAAGGGAGGGTTCACGTGAACCTTCCAAAACACTTTAAAAACACTTTGAACCTTGAGGAAATTAGAGAAATACCTCTGCAACCTGCAACCCACTTTCTCCAATTTACCCTTTGTGGACAATTAATTGTGCACTACCTGTGCACTTTGACACCTGCACTTTAGCACTTTGACTTTGCACCTATTGACTTTGACCTTGACTTTGTTGAATTTGACTAGTTTGACTTTGACTATAGTTGACTTTGACTGTGGTTGACTTTCACGCTCAACAGTTTCCCACCACCTAATGTGCTCTCCGTCCCGGAGAGCTACAACCAAAACTTTGATGAGAAAGGACACCATAACTTCTGAGCTGCAAAATCTTCAGGAGGACACTTGAGCAGCCACCAAGTCCACTAGGAGCAGGAGAGAATAACACCATAGAAGAACCAAAAAGTGGAATTTTTTCATGGAAAAGCCAAGGAAAGCAATGGGAGGGTAGAAAGGAGACAGAGGGGGAGGGATGAGGGGGTTGAGATTGATAGGGCAGGGAGGGGTAAGGATAGGGCTGGGCAGAAAGGAAAAGGGAGGGTGAGGGACGAGGATTATGGGGTGTTGAGGGTTCCAAAATGATCAAACAGTAGAGCTATAGAGGGGGCATATGGAAAAATGTGCAACATATTTTTAAATGAGGTGAGAATAGACAATGTGGACAATGTGGGGAAATAAAAACATATGATAAATTTGCTCAAAACATGTGGGTTTTGACCAAAAGTCAAAGAAAATGTGGGATTTTTGAAAAATTCAGTAAAAAAATGAATCCAGAGGGGCCAAAATACATGAAAATAACTCCAAATTTTAAAAACATGGCCATCTGAGGCACGATCCAGAGCCAAAAGGGTTGAACCATAAAAATTATAATATATATATATATATATATATATATATATATATATATATATATATATATATATATATATATATATATATATATATATATATATATATATATTGAAAATGGATCTGCGTGGCCAGTCTCAATATATATATATATATATATATATATATATATATATATATATATATATATATATATATATATATTAAAAATAAATAAACTAAATAAAACAAAAAGAAAAAATAAAAGTAATAAAAAATAAAATAAAATAAAATAAAATAAAATAAGAAATAAGTAAAAATAAAAATAAAAATAAAAAATAATTAAAAAAATTGGGGGGGAGGGGCGAGGTGGGGGGGGGGGGGGGGGGGGGAGGGGGGGCTGTCAGAACGGGGGGGGGGGGGGGGCGGGGGGGCGAGAGAGGGGGTTGAGAGAGAGAGGGTTGATTTTTTTTTTTTTGAACCCTCAAACCTGAAAAATCCAGGTGGGGGCCTTTTTTTTGTTTTTTTTGGGAAAGTTATCCAAAAATAGAGAAAATTAGAGAAAAATCCAAAAAATTGCCAAAACAATCTGAAACAATTCTCATAAAATTTTCTACAGGGCTAGGCTCAATTTCCTTACTCAGAACCATAGAGAGCTTCCTTTATTCCTCCTATTTGGCAAGAAAATGACATCGGAAAAGGATAAAAATTGCTAGAAAAATGCTAAAGATACTAGAAAAAATTTCCAAAAATACCCAGAAAGTGTACTTTTGCAGAGGTTTTGAAATGCCTTCTAGGTTCGCTAAAAACTCAAGGAACAAGCATGAAATGGATAAAGAAAACTACTAAAACTGAGCAAAATTAGATGAGAAAGCTATGTACAACCTCGACAGATTTTGCAGTTCCAGGTGATCCATACTTCTTCAAGTGTGTTGATGGTAGGCCTTGAGCCTTGATATGTTGACCAGTGGCAAGGCCTCTCCTTTTAGTGTCTCCAACTCCACAGCACCCCAATTCAGCATTGATTTAACTCGATAAGGTCCTTCCCAGTATGGAAGCAATTTTCCTCTCACTTGTGTTTGAAGATGAGGTCTATGGAGAAGAACTAACATGCCTGGCTCTATGTTGTTGTTCCATAGATTTCAATCATGTGCCTCCTTCCTCTTCATCTGAGTTTCTAACATTTTTTTTGTTGCTAGTAGACGAATCTCCTCCACTTTATGCAGTACTCCCAGCCTCTGAGAGACACCACAATCTTTCTTTCCCTGCATGAATGCCACTTTAGGGGATCCATGTAAAAATTCAAAGGGCTCAATTGACAATATGCCATAAACCACTTGGAATGGAGAATATCCAGTGGCCTCTTTGTAAGCTAACCTGTATGCCCATAGGGTACCTTGAAAAGCAATGCCCCAGGAAGTAGGCTGTAACATACATTCCTTCCTTAACATGGAAATTAATACCTTATTTGTTGACTCAACCTGTCCATTAGCTCTTGGGTAGTAGGCACAAGAGGTCCTATGTAGAATTCTATACCTGTTGAAAATTTCCTTTAGGACCTTATTCACAAAATGAGAACCCTAGTCTCTACAAATTTCAAGTGGACATCCAAACTTGCAAATGATGCTACTGTAAATGAAATCAGCCACAGTTTGGGCGGTGCAATCAGGTGATGCAATAGCTTCAGCCCATTTCATCGCATAGTCTGTGGCTATCAATAAATACTTCTCTCTTTTAGGAATCAACGGAGGGTAGATAGGCCCTACAAAATCTAACCCCCACTTCTCAAACGATTGCCAAGATGTGGAAATAATCAAGGGGTTATGCCTCTGCTTGGTGGGCTTAGGGCCACACCTCTAGCAAACATCACATGCTTTTCCCCAGTCATCAGCGTCTTTGAATAATGTAGGCCACCATAAACCAGCATCAAGGATCCTCTGACTCATAATATACCATGGAAGGTGCCCACAACTTGTTCCTTCATGTGCAGATTGAAGGACTTCCCTCACTTCTTCTTCTTCCAAGCACTTCCTAAACCTGTCATCCTTTCCCTGTCTATATAATTTTCTTCAATGAAGATATACGGTCTACTCTTGATTAGCAGTCTCTTCCTTTGCACAACACTAGCCTTTTCTGGATACACACCAGTTTTAATGAAATTCTTGATATCACAATACCAACCTTGAGCTTCTTTACCTGGTCTGTGGACTACAAAAAAATCAAACTCTTGGAACAACAATAACCACCTCCATATTCTACCAGTGGCTTGTGGTTTGTTGAGCAAGTATTTTAGTGGTTGGTGATCCGTTATAATAACAAATTTTACTCCCAATAAGTAATGACGAAGTTTTTGGACATCAAAACCATGGCTAAGGCTTCCCTTTCTGTGGTGTTGTAATTCCTTTCAGCCTTAGTCAAAATTCTACTGGCATATTGAATTGGTCTGTCCACCTTAAATTCTTCATTGGGTTGTGTTGAAACTGCCCCTACTGCATAGGCACTAGCATCTACATGTATATGAAAGATTTTTGACCACTCAGGTGTGATCAAAATGGGAGCAGACACTAACCTTGACCGTAATGTTTGATATGCTTTTTCCTCCTCTACTTCCCATTTAAAAGGTATTTCCTTACCTGTAAGCCTAGCCAATGGTATGGCTATCTCTGCATACATTTTTATAAACCTTCTGTGGTATCCAGTATGCCCCAAGAAACTCTCAATCTCTTTAGGAGATTTGGGTTTAGACAACTTTAATATAGAAATGATTTTTTCAGGATCTGGGGCCATACCTTTAGCCGACACCACATGTCCTAAGAGAGTTCCTTCTGTCACAAGGAAATGACATTTGTTTGGATTGAGCTTTAGCTTAGTCTCCCTGCATCTCTTGAAAACATTCTGCAGCTGTCGCAAGTGATGGTCCAAACAATCTAAAGGAGTCTCCTTGTGAGAACCTGAAAACGAAGAGAAGTCATCCATGAAGATTCTAAGTGATTCCAACAATAAGGGGCCAAAAATGAGATTGACCGTTCTGTTAAAGGTGGCTGGAGTATTTCTCCAGCCACCTTTAAAAGCAGTCTTTAAAAGCATTTAGATACACATATGTTCCCCAAGGTGTGATAAAAGCAGTCTTTTCACGATCCTCTAGGTGTATTGATATCTGATTATAGCCACTGAAGACATCCATAAAACTATATAATGCATGTCCAGCCACTTCTTCAATGACCTTCTCTACAAATGGCATTGGGAATCCATCTGGGATTGTCACCTTGTTAAGTGCTCTAAAGTCAACACAAATTCTGATTTTATTGGTATTCTTCTTAGGCACTATGACCATAGGTGAGAGCCACTCTGAGTGTTCCACAGGAATAATGATTCCTGCATCCTCTATCTTCTGTATTTCTACATAAACAGCTTCGGCATATTTTGGGTTGAGTCTATAACTCTTCCCTCGTATTGGTTTGGCTCCCTTAACCAAAGGGATTCTATGCTCTCCATAATTGGTAGGCACTCCTTCTAAGTCTTTATAATGCCAGGCAAAAACATCTGTATAATAGTTCAAGAATGATCTTACCTTTTCAAGGAGCGCTGGGTGGGTCCACAACCAAGTGGCCACCAAAACTAGCCGATTATTGTCTTGAGTGCCTAATTGTATTTCTTTGACATGATTTCTTTCTACCATATTATCTTCGTGCTCATCTCCGTCCTTGTCTTCTTCCACTAGCTTTTCGTGCATTGCTTCATAAGTAGGGGTATTTTGGATTTCAATGTGTTCCTCCTTATCCTGCATCCATCCTGTAGGTATTTCTTGAATTGGGAAACAACACTCTTCACTAGAATCTTTTACCTTACCTTTAGCTTTAGTAATTTCCTTATCTGTAGTTGTCATATCCTCCTCCAAGTTGTATTTGAGGGGTGTCTTCCTGCCCCTTCTGTGGTCTGTGATGGGCTCTCCCAACCCATCAACCTAGATTTTTTCCTCATCTTCACCATAACCTTCACTCGTGCAAGAATTATTAAGAAAAATTCCAAAACAAGAGGAAGAGTTGTCTGCTTGGAGCCAATTTAGAATATCCTCTTCTTCCTCGAAATCTATTTGGGGTTGATCCTCTGATTCTGGTTCCATGCAAATGCCAACTATTTGCATCATGCTGGTGTTTCCTTGATTATCTGGGCCCTCTTCTAAATGAATCCGTGTCAGCTCGTGCCCTTTCTTTTGTACCCACATAGTGTCCTTGCCCCAATCATGAATGACACTTGCATGTCTCAGCCATGGTCTTCCAATTAAGAGGGGAAATCCTCCTTCAACCTGGGGCAATCTTAAAACCACAAAATCCAGAATGAATAGATTACCTTGTACTTCAAGTGGAACTTTTGGGATCACTCCCAAGGGCCTTACTTTGCTCTGATCTGCCAAAGTAACAGTGAAATTTGCAGGCCTTGAAGGGTGGAGTCCAATCATTTCCATTGTATGTTCAGGCATCAAGTTAATGCCAGAACCACCATCCAGAATAACTCCTTGAAATTCATGACCTTTGATAGATACTGTCAGCCGAGGACTTTTATAATCTGTAAGGGGTGCTTCTCCTACAATTTTTCCTTTATGTAAAACATCACTCTTTGCTACCAAACTTGTAGTTGAAGCCTCATCAATTATCTGCAATAGTTCTGACCTGAATTTCCCATCCATCTTTATTAAATAAAAAATACTAACCTCGTTTTTCATGGATTTGAGAAGCTTTGAAGCCTCTGATTCCTTAAGAGCATGGGCTCCAATTGACTTACCAAACTCCTCCTGAGCCCTGTTAAATGCATGCCCAATGGCATCACTGGTATGTATGGGATCTTCCTTTTGCCTTGTATCTGCACATGCAGTGGCCTTGTCTTCAAATGTCTCTTTGTCTTTGTTCAATTCCATCATTTCTTGGTTGTTGAGCTATATCTACTTGAGCCTTTCCTTTATTTCCTGTCTACACCGTAAAAGAGTCTATTTCTTCTAGCTGCACCACCCTGGTAGATGGTGATGGCTCATTGACTTGATCTAACATTTCTTCTTTGTGTACAGAAATCATTTGAATATGGGGCTCGGATGAAGAGGCTTGATTCTTAGGACAACAATTTGTATAGTGGTCTCTGGCGTCTAGGCAGTTTCTGCAAGGAGGGGCATTTTCTGGTAGAGTGCACCTACTTTGATAGTGCCCACATTCTCCACATCTGAAACAAATGATTGGCCTTCTAGGCCCATTTGCAAAGTTATTCCTCTGTCTAGGGTTGTAAGTGTAACCTTGATTGGGTGCAGCAGCCATCACATTTGCTGGTGGTAGGGGTCCTCCTTGTGTCCAATATGTTGTTGCAGACATTCCTCTTGATTGGCATTCCTGGGCCTCATGGCCAACTTTCTTGCATATTTGATAAGTCACACTTAACAGAGGACATTCACTTACTATATGCCCTTGCTTACTGCACATGGAACACCAAAGTCCACTCTTGATGCCACCCCCTTTGAGTTCCTGCAGCTCCTGTCGTAGTTGGGCCGATTCCTCTGCTTGGGCCTCCTCCTCCTTTTGGAGCTTTAATGCTTCAATCTCCCTTCGCAACCGAGTAATAGCATTCTCCTCCTCTTTGTGGGGCTTGTTCCTTTTTAAGCTCTCCAACTTCTTCCTTAGCTGGATTACTGGATCCTCCATCTCTGTAGAATATGGTAGTTGAGAAGGAGTTGCTCCATACTGTTGCCTTATCTGTTCTAATCTTGTAGCTGTGTTGATGAATTCCTCTATGGAGGCTGTAGGCAACACTAATTCTTTGATTTTGCATTGGGTAGCCACTGGAAGTGGCTTAGCTAACCATTTCTTAACAAAAAAATCATGTGGTGGGTCTGGTAATTTAGCCATTAGTGCTTTGGCCCTAGTCACAAACTCTGGGAACTTTTCTCCTGGACCCAATCTCAAATTTTCTAGTTCTTCTATGATGATCTCTGCAGTATTTCCATGCTAAAATTGATTTTTGAATGCATCTTTCATTAGGTCCCAAGTTGTAAAATGGTTCTCCGCAAACTGGCTGAACCATTTATCTGCTAATCCTTCTAATGTGGCAATGAAGAGTATCAAAAAGGCATCCTCCCTACCCATTAAGCCTCTAGTTTTGCATAGTTCCAAAAACCTCCTAATATGCTCGTCAGGATCCTCTTGAGTTAGGCCTTTGAAAGAAGGAAATTTTATATTCAATTTTGATAGTAAGGTTTCCAAGTCTACCTGACCAGCCATGCTCCTTACTGATGAAGTTGATGAAAGTGGACTAGATGATCTTTTAACAGCCTTCCTTCTTGTTTGCTTGCAGGTGACCCTCAATGTTTGGGACCTGCTTGCGGTCATGGGCTGTTCATAGTCCTCTTAGTATGAGTTAATTGATAAGAATATGTATCCCTTAGTCCACTGAAGTAGTACTGTCGACACTTGAATATTGCTTCTCCAACTACAATATATCTTCTCCTATGCTCAATTCTCCTTGGACGTCCCACCGGGTGTGCCGAATTTTGTTGGGGGATTCTTAGACAAGAAGGGATTTGAGTGTTTGTAGGAGAAAAGGGGAAGACCAGAAGAGAAAATACACACTGGAAGCCTCTGTCGATTGATTACAATAAGACAAATACAAGGTTGAAGTACAATACAACCAATGCTTCTGTGCAAAATCCCACAGAGTGCTCAATTACAAAATACCGAATACCCAAGGGACTTAATACTGCCGGCCTCCTCTGCACCAAACCTCCACCTTCTCCAAGCCTGCTCTTGTGCACACCTTGCACCAAGCTTCCACTAAGGGGGAGGGATGGATACCTTCTGTCGGCACGCGCACACTTCAGTAAGACCTTGGGATCCTTGGGGGACAAGCTTAGCACTCCTCTGCACACTTCCTTGGTTACTCCTCATGCACACCTTGCACTTCGCTTCTCTGCATCGCACACTGTGTGTCTCTTGCACTTCTCTCTCTTGCTTCACATAGACTATGCTCACTCTTGCTTACTCTTAGGATGTCCAAGAATAGTCCTTGCCTTGATTTGAGTGTGTCGATTCATGTATGCTCCTAACTGCAAGAGTATCTTGGTGTTCACTTTGATGTCCCAAGATTGTCTTCAAAAGTGGCAACCAACGACTCCCCGTTTTGTCGTGTAGTGACTTTAGACTAAAACCAAAAAAAATTTAATTGGGGGCCATACTTTCACTTCTGCGTACACTGCCGCTTCACATACCTTCACATTTTCCTTTTAACTCTTCAAATGTGCACATAAGGGAGGGTTCACCTGAACCTTCCAAAACACTTTAAAAACACTTTGAACCTTAGGGAAATTAGAGAAATACCTCTCCAACCTGCAACCCACTTTCTCCAATTTTACCCTTTGTGGACAATTAATTGTGCATTACCTGTGCACTTTGACACTTGCACTTTAGCACTTTGACTTTGCACTTGTTGACTTTGACATTGACTTTGTTGACTTTGACCAATCTGACTTTGACTATAGTTGACTTTGACTACAATTGACTTTGACCAATATGACTTTTATGGGCTCCACACCCCCTTTATTCCCTTGATCTAGGAACAAGTTCTTAGGCAACATATCCTTCCTACCCACATCAAGACTAGGGTCATACAGATGACAACTTAAATATATCGAGACATATTACACGTCTAACTTAAATTTATAAATTTATTTAATCTACTCTATATAGAAGACTTAATCCTATTATAGGAAATGTTATCCTTAGAGTGAAAAAGGAGTTTATTCAGGAGAGATGCATTCTTGATGCACTTTGTTAAAGCTTAGAATTACATTTCTCCATGTTAATTGGAAATGCCTATGTGTGGGCCTCCAATAATGGATACCTTTCCAAACATATCCTTCTTTAGAGATCCATTAGAGGGGGATGCACCTTGCCTCTTTTTGTTTGCTATTTTCTCTTGTTTGGTTTGTGAATGATCACTTCAACCAAGGAAAAATTAAATGTGTCAATTTACTTTACTTCCCTTCCCCATTGTGCTTAGGAATGTTTGATGATGACACAAATGCAATTATGAATGTTGACATTGATTTTGACTCTCGTGTCCTTTACTATCTTAATTTCTTTTGCGTCGTTAGTTTTTATTACATCATTAAACAAAGCAAGGAAAAATGAGATCCCTTTGTGTGTAAAAGGTCTTATATGTGAAATCATAGAAGAATGAAAGGTATTTAGAGTATTTATATTGCTTGGGATACTTAGGGGTTTAAATGTTCCTTTTCCCAAAGATTGGATTGAGTGCTCAATAACTTTAGGGAAAGAAAGATAAATGTCTCTTTCTAGTCAACCATTACAAAATGACTCCTAAAAAAATAAACTAGATCAGATGTGCTCCATTACCAAAGATTCTCAGGAGATCATCTTACCCCAACAATGAACAAGGTGGCATATGAGGCTTGTGAGGATGGCCACCAAGCTAGCAGCTAAATGCATTTTCGAAAACATAGACTCCAATGATTATTGGGCTTTTCTCATTAAAAAACATACTCATCTTCGTTTTCTTATTGGGTACAAATGTTGGAAAAACACAAATTGTGGGATCTTATTCTATGCCCTTTTGAAGCCACAGATAAAGATGGAGGGATTTTTGGTTTCCAGAGGATACATGGAATGACTCTCCTTATTGGTTTCAAGACTCCATGTGCTTGGAAAAGCATAATGTGTGTGCTGAATATCTCGCTAGTATCAAAGGTCATACGTGTTTCAAAAAAGCATTCAAGTTTGAAGTGATATTGTCAAGAAATTATGATGAATATGGTTCACATTATTAATGACACTAAAGTTGAGATATTAAGAGATATCATATTTTGGTGAAGAGGATTTGTACGTACAATTATTTGTAGAATATAAAATTTAAGGAATGTGCCCTTATCATCTTTCATTGGAACAAGACTATAAAGGATCTTGGATCAATTTACTCAAAAGTTGAATAAGAAAAGGGATATTTAAAAGCTACCTATAGTTCTCTTTACTCCCCATTGATAGAGAGATGCTTTTCTGTCATGGGAGTCCATAGAGAGGCTCATAATGTGCCATGCTTTGTTTGATTATTTCACCACATGTGGATTGTTTTTTTCTTTGGAATGTCGATCATCAATATATACTCTTTCGGTTAAGCTTGTGTATTTGATCTCATGTAGGTCCCTTCACCTTCAATGATCTAATATTTCAATTAAGCTTCATTAATTCACCTAATGTGGGGTTCCTTCACCTTCTTTCTGAAGCTTGATGTAAATTTCCTTCCTTTTTAAATATAATTTCCTGTTGTCTCAAAATAGAAAAAGAAAAGTTATTCCGAACACTTTTACCTTTTGGTGATCGCGATACATGTTCCATCTCAGCTCACAAAATATAAATATCATACATGAAAGTCATCATTTTGATCAACCAAAAGCATTGCACGAGAGACAGAGGGGCCTAAATTTGACGGATAACACAAATTGTCACATGAAAGGTAAATTTTGCCTCTACCTTTCACATGGAAATAAATAAACAAATATATATTACAGAGGGCATATACATATAATATAGAGAGGGTAACCACTTCAACCTTTTGTTTTCAAGCATATACGACTCAGGTAAGGGGTTTGCTGCATCTTCCTTTTGTCGTGATAAGGGAAAAGAAAAAATGGATGCTTTGGACATGAATCGAGATTCTAAGGATGTTATCAAGGAAGTGACAATGCGCTCAAGATGACGTGGAAGTGTGGATTAAAAACAACAAAGAGAGTAGATGTCTCTTCATCAAGAAGATTCAATATAAGTCGGTAAATATCTTTGATCTATTGAAAATGGATGCAATATTCAAGCTGAGAGATTTGCAGATCATAGATGGCATCCACATCCACTCTAGTTGCAAAGACTAATACTCTATGTGAGGGAAGGATGTTCGGGGAAGCCCCCCTTATAGATTATAAGAGCCCATGACTCATTATCACTATAAGAGGACACAATATGCAAGGATTTATAGTGGATTGTGTCTCATGCATAAACTTGATGCCCGAGTACATTATGGAGAAGCTTGGGTTTCAACTGTCAAGACTAACCACGTTCACAATAACATTGGTTGACTAGAGTATGGTAAGGCCCTTGGGAGTTGTTCCCCAATTTCCAATTGAGGTACCTGATAACATCTTTACTTTGGACTTATTATTATTAAGATTGCCATAGGTGGATGGGGTCTTTCCGTTGTTGATTGGGAGGCTTTGTTTGTGATGTTAGCATTTTGCACGATTGGGGCAAGGATACTATGTGGGTGAAACATGAAAGAAAAGAGCTCAAACAAATCTATCTAGAAGATGGACCAAAGAACCATGGGAAAACTAACATGATTCAAATAGTTGGCATTTGTAAGGAACATGAAATGTTGGAAAGCCCAAAATTGAATATCAATGAGGTAGAGTACATTTGGGCCTTGCAAGAAGTAAGTAACTCATTTTTGTGCTATGGAGTTTTTCTAGATGCGACCAATAGAGAAGATCATGAAGAAACAGAGGAGATCATACAAGCTGCTAGATTGGGTGAGACTCAGATAGTTCATAGAAGAGCGTAGAAAACACCTCTTAATTGCAACATAGGTGAAGCTTCTTCAAATGCTAGGAAGGAAGCTTTCTGCAAGGTAAAGCAACTAGTGAAGAAAAAATTCATTTCCAATTCATAAAATCCATGCAAGGTGGATCCAAGAAAAGGAAGAACAAATTGATATTCAAAGTGCTCATGCATATCACATGCGTACGACGAGGTGGTGGAAGATTTCAAAGATGAAGAAGAGATTCTAGACACATTGATGGATCAGAACCTAGTCAAAGGTAATTGAGCTAAGCAACAAGGATAACTCTCGTCCTATACTAGTGGCAACAACATGGTTATGGAACTATCCTGAGTTTCTTTCAAAGGTAACTCCTTTCATGATAATTTATGATGATGTATTTGCATGGATTACAAGGATTTGGAAGGCGTGCCTCCAAGTTTTTGGGAACATAGGATTCCATTGATAGAAGGATCCAAACTAGTGAGAGATAAAAGCTACAACCTCAACCCATAGTATGATAAATCTTTCTAGTAAGAGATTTAAAAAATGGAGGAGGTTGAAATCATCATTTTGATGGAGAATTTAGAATGTCTTTCTCCCATGATGGGTTCCCTATGCCATTTGTAAAGCAGGTCATTGGAGAAGTGGCTCGACATACACTTTATGGCTTCATGGATTGATTTAGTGGGTACAACCATATCCATCCATCCTGAAGATTGAGATAAGAAAACCTTCATCACACCATGTGGGGACTTTGTTTATGTAAAAATGTCTTTCAAACTCAGAAGTTCTTGTGCAACTTTCAATAGAACAATGAATCTTATCTTTGGATCCCTACTTTTGGATGCCCTTTGCTCCATATATGATTTTTCCTCCTTCTCAGGTACTTGTACTAGTACTCCCATGGAATGCTTAGAGGATCATCTAGAGCAATTGCGAAAAGTGTTCAATAGATGTAGGAAAACCAAGTTGAAGCTAAATCCAAACAAGTGTCATAGTTTAGTGATAGAGGGTACCTTCTTGGGCATGTAGTGTCTACCAAAGGTATGGCCCATGACCCTGATAAAATAATAGGTATATTAAAGCTAACTGGCCCTAAGACACCAAAAGAAATACAAAGTTTTTGGGATCATACTAGGTACCACATATGATTTATTAAAATATCTGCAAACATAGTTAGAGCTTTCACAAGGTTCAAATGTAAGGATGTCCCCTTCAAGTAGGGTGAACAAGAGGAAAAGGCTTATTAGGTTCTCAGATAAAAGCTTATGCCAACACCAATCCTTGTTACTCCTCACTCTTCTAAAGATTTTCATGTCCACATGGATTGGAATGCCTATGTGGTAGGGGTAGGTCTCACATAGCATAGTGAGGAGCACAAATTAGAGAGGTACATCCAATATGAAAGTGATCGAGGTTGAGAAGAACTATAGAACCAATAAGAGGGAAACCTTGGAAATGGTGTTTGTAGTACAAAAATTCTACCATGTGAAATTTTTCTTCATTACGAATCACCAACCATTAAGGTATTTATCGAATAAGCCACACACAATAGGTAGGGTCTAGAGGCCGCTCCTATTCTCTTAAGAAATCGATTTTGTTATAGTGCATAGGCTAGGTAAAGAAAATGCTATGGCTGATCATTTGTGCCTATATAATCATGCCATTAGAGTGCAAGATGAGATCCTTGATGTTGACCTATCTACAATAAGTGCTCAAGGGTGGTATGATAATGTCAAGGAGTTTCTAAAGACAAAAAAGTATCCAAATGAAGCAAGATATATGCAAAGGAAGATGTTGCTCATAAAAAGTAGACCTTATATTTTTATTGAGTGCAACTTGTACAGATATGACAAAGTTACTTCACTTAGGAAGTGCATGGAAGAAGAAGAGGCAAGACATATTCTATAGATGGCACATGAAGGACAAAGTGGTGGGAACCTCCCTAGTGATATTATGATATCCAACCTTGTTTAGAGATGTAGAAGGGAGAACTCAGACATGTGATGCTTGTCAGAGATGTGCACGAACAATTAATAGGCAAATACAACATTCATTGGTTGTCCCCATTGCATGGAAACCCTTTGAGAAATGGGGGTTAGATTTCATAGGTCCTATTTATCCTGCATCCTTTTTGAGGTAGTATAAGTACTTGCTGGTTTCCACAAACTATGCAACAATGGGCTAGGCTATTGCTTCTTGAAATTACACAACCCAAATAGTTGATGATTTCTTGTATAACAACATCTTTTCTAGGTATGGTTGTCCATTGGAAATTTGCACCAATCAAGGAACACACTTTGTTAACAAGGTTTTCTATGAAGTTTTCAATAAGTATAGGATTCTCTATCAAACTTCCTGTGTATATCATCCAACACTAGATAGTAAGAGTCTACCAACAAAGTATTGATAGCTCTTGTGTGGAAATAATGTATGCTAAGGCCCACTACCTGTGGTAGAACATATTTATGAACATCATGGGCCTATAGGTTAGCATGCAAGGAGGCCACGAGCCACTCTATTTCCAACTAGTATATCTAGTAACTCCCATTGAGCCGTTTGGGTTTCTACATGGCTCTTCTTGAACATAATCTGTTCAGGCATAAAAGGATCCTACGGACTCTTCTAGAATTTCATCACTCAACAAATTAGAGGAGGTTCATTTACATGCAACAAAATAGTTATAGATGACACAAGAAAAAAAGAAGGAAGTTCATGATAGAAACTTGTTGGCATAATAAATTGCAGGTTCGCATGCTTGTTCTTTTACACAGGCCACAATTACAGACTCAATTGGTGGCAAATGATTTCCTCATTGGGAAGGTCCATAAAGAATTAGAGAAATGCACTAGTGTGGTGCAATGCACTTAGAAACTTTGGCAAGCGAGACACTCGTGCTCCTAATCATTTCAAGGCTCAAGCTCGATAGTCATCAAAACAATTGAAGCTTTTTTGGTCACCTCGCATTTTATGCAATCTTGCAAGAATGTACATAGCTCTCATGTTGCTTTTTATTACGTTTTTCCATTATCAACTCATATTATAGATTTTTAAGGTCTTTATTCTTATGTTGATGCCATTTAATAGGCTAAGTCACGAGAATATTGTTGAAAAATTTTAGAAATTTTTTTGTTAACTTTTAGGGCTTTTTTAGGGTTTTTTAATTTTTTGGTGCACCTTCTCTTAAGAATTTAGAAAACGAAATGGAATCCTCTAGTTTTTTGGGTGAAAAAAGATAAAATTTGCTTCCCTCTTTTCAGCACTTAGCTACAAGATAATTAGGGGAGGGGGGGAAGAGAGAGAGAGAGAGAGAGAGAGAGAGAGAGAGAGAGAGAGAGAGAGAGAGAGAGAGAGAGAGAGAGAGAGAGAGAGAGAGAGAGAGAGAGAGAGAGAGAGAGAGAGAGAGAGAGGACAATATAGCATAAGACAAAACATTTCATTCATCATTGAAGTACATTGAAAAATGTGTTTCTCAAAAGATAATAATTACAAAGGTCATTGGTTATTTCCTCTTATTCTTCTAGCTAGCTAAATATCTTTGGGTTGTATGGTTATTATCTTGGCATGGATAGCACATAGGTTGGCATCTTCAAGCATGGAGATGAGATAGGCCTCTGCTACCTATTGGAGTGCCTCAAGTGCTATTTCTTGTATTCTTAGACCCCCACAATAGCTTTGTGGTTCTTGCTTTACCACTCTTGCAAATGCTCTTCATGGTATGAGAAGTTCAATATAGTGTCTTATCTCTACAAATTCTCTATAGTGCCTCTACCATCTTTGTGGATCTCTTGCATTGGAAGGAATGTTAGGTTGTGGTGGTTGATGTCTATGGTGTAGTTGATAATTTTTTTTTCTGATGTAAACACTTTGAAGGTGCAACTTCATCTTCCACATTCTATTGTCAAGTTGTGTGTTGGCTTTGCTCCCTTTCCTCTTCTCTTGGTATTTGGCCTTGTCCATGGGGAAGCATCTTGCCTGCATGTGCTACCCTATGGCTTGGTGGAATGTGCATCTCCTTCCATGTTGGTTGAGTGTATGTTTCTTCATTAGATGATGGTTCTCGATACAAAATAGAATCTGATATAAACCTTCTCCTCGGCACTTCTTTGGTCCTTGGGTTGAAGGGTGTTATCTATAGTGGCTCATCTTCAGACTGCATTTGAATGTTCTTGAGATCGATCCTTCTTTTGTTATTTTTCACTTCATGTTCTCACAATGGATTGCTCCTAGAGGGTGTGCCATCATGTGGGAGATGCCTAGAAGTGGTGTGGGAAGCACTTTGAGGTCTCTTGTGTGGTTGCATCCATGGTGGGTGCTAAGTTTTGTGCACATGAATAGGATAGACCACATGGTCTTTCCTTGCATTTTTCTTGGTGCTTACTATTCTCTCAAGTTGTAAAGTGTGAAATGGAGTGGGTTCTCTCTATTTATAGAGTTTATTTCAAATTTGTCTCTTCACATTAGAATGGGAAAAAACTAGTTTTGAAACATATAGAAAATAATAGTACAAAGAATAGCACATTGAGATTATATAGAGCTATGATTTACCACTTAATGATTATAATTAATTCACTTTACTTATAAGTCGATCCCTCTCGTAGTCTTTAAGCATGCCACTCAGTATGATGCAGAGGTCCTAATGGTGACTTCCATTTCTCACTAGCAATGTCATGTTGGTCTTGCAACTTTTGCCAAATGTGACTTCCTAGCTCATTCCATAGCAAAATTTCTTGAGAATTTAGTGTCGTAAAACCAATTAAACATCTCTTCCATATAGTTTGATTGCATTGGACCACCACCATGTTGCATGTTTTTGAATTGCACACCTCTAGCCTCGTAGCATGACTTCTCCATTCCTTGGGTACTCAAAAATCTCCAATAACCTATATCGATGCATGAAACCTGCTATTGTACACGTGTGCCCCATTTCCTAGGGGATGCTTTTGGAAGGCTCTAGAAGTCTTCAAGAGAAATTCTCATCCCAAGTATTCCCATGGGACTTAAACCCAGGACTTCCTCCTTTCCATCCCTAGGATTTACCACTAGGCAAAACTTCTTGATTGCCTAGGACTTAGAGAACCCAATCTTTATATTGAACTTTTAGTCCCTTTAAGGCTTGCTTTACAACAACTATTGATATTTGTACATTTAATACTTAGTAATACACTCTATTTTGTTCTTCTACACTCCTTCTTCTTCTTCTTCTTCTCTAGGAGCTTGAGCTCTAAGAGCTACATAGACGAGCTTGGTATATTCATATCCATAAGAGTTTCCATAACTCTCGTGTTCATAATACTGTTGTTCATAAGAAGATTCATACTCTATGAGATTTTGGTCATAGGAGTAGTAATCTCCATAGCCATGTTCATAGACTTGATTTAAACTTTTTACACTCATCAATGATGGCATAGGCACTATAGCTCTCTCCAAGTTTTCTTTCAGCTATGTGTATTCGATAGGTACTACATTTTGAGGATTTGGGGGTTGTTTGCCTAGTATGGGTTAAGTTTGGCTGTATCCCTGATGCTCAATTGGTCTCAAAACCATGGGTGGTCCTTGGTATGGAGCATATATTGGATTCTTCTTGCCTAAATCTCTTGGTGGGTATCCAAATAGTCTATATGGAGATGGTGGCGCTAGTCTAGACTCTCTATTATCAGGACAATTGTCTATGGTATGATTGGTATACCTTTGATCAATATTTCAATATAAACAAGGTCCTTGACCCTGTTGCCTATTGTATTGATATGGCTATGGTGGAACAAGCCCTCCTCTTGCACAAGCATGAGATGGATAGTCACCTCCACAATGCACACATCTCCTTAGCATGGGCATTCTTAGGGGTTGGTTTGGATAGTTTTTTTGTCCCTGTTTATTTTGGACACCTAGCTTTTTGGCCATTAAGTCTAGAAGTTCCCCTCAAACTTATGGGGGGGTCTATGGGATTTTCAAATCCTCTGCTAAGTTATCCTCCAAGTCTATACACTATCATAGACATTCGTTTAATGTTTTCAATTGTTTTACATACACTAAGGTCCTTAAATTTCCATTGGTTAGATCATCCAAGAATAAGGATATAATTATTTGCTAGGTAGGCATCTCAATTATGGGGCATCTATCCACATATTGATTAAAGCATGTGGCTGCTAGTCTCACTGATTCATTAGAAGCTTGTTTAAAACTAGGAATCAGGGAAGAGGAGTTATGTTTGATACCTTTGTTAGTGAATTCACCAATACATTCTTTAAAGAATTGCTCTATATTAACAAATTGCTGGGATATAAGGGTTGGAACCAACTCAAAGTAGTTCTAGTGAGATGAGACCAAAAGACTCATATTGGATGAAAAATTCATCAACTTTTTCAGCACACAACACTTGTTTGAACTTTGCCATATGATCATAAGGATCTCCAACACCATCATAGTGATTCCTTATGCATTTTGCTACTTGTATAGGTCTTAGCCTTTTGCACATGTCACCAGGTCTAGGCATAACTTGAATCACAGGATGCACACCTTTTCCTTTGCCTTGTGGGGATCGTAAAGGAAAATGTTGTCTATTCATTGTCTCACTCCCCAAATGCGTATTTGGTATGGTGTTGGTATTTGATGTAGTAAACTGGACATGTGCTTGATAGGAACTCTTTTCTAACTAGTTTGACCTATGAAAGGGTTCTCCTAACTTTGTTGTTGTGGTTGAGGGTCTTGGGAAGTGGTTGCCTAGTGTCTAGGTGGGAATATAGGAAATCCCAAGTAGATCTCTCTAGATCATTGAATTCCTAGTACCTTTTCTTGTTTTGATCCAGATACATGATTCTAGAAGAGTCTTCAAGATCATGCAATTCATATATGGTGGCAGGCTTGGAGCTTTCTCCCCTTAAGGGTGAAGTGGCTTGCATCAATTTGTGAGTTCTAGCTGTCAAGTAGTTGCTATCAAGTAATCATCTTGAGGGATTTTATCCCCTCTCCAAATGTTTACTTTTTCCATTCTTCCTCTTGGAGTAGATAATGCTTCTCTATTATCTGTCCCAATAGGGATACTAGGGTCCTCCATTTCTCCTCTTTCATTGATTATCTCGATATGTTCAGTCACTAAATATAGTTGTTCTTGCTTGTCCATGTAAAATCCTCCTTCAAATTTCATAGCTTTTCTGGATAAAACTTTTGATTCCATGGAATTTGCAAGTCTTTCTACTGACGTATTGAGTCCATCCAACTATATAGGAACTCAGTGCAAGTTTATAGAGACATACTACAGGGAATTCCTATACTCCCCTTCTCTGTTGATGATAACATGGAATACATACGGATTATGTCTGGATAGGTAAGTAAAGGTGTAATGAATTTTTGTCCATTTATATATTTTCATGTATCAGATGATTTCTGTTGCAACAACATCAGACATCACATATGTTATACAAGATATTATGACTTTGAATTAAAAGAAAAGCTTCAATGTACACAAAGACATAAACATGAGTGATATAAAATACTTAGAACATACTAATAGTGTAATGAGTACATATGCTCGTTTGCTTGCATAAGCTTTGATTCAGAGATGTGAATGATTCGGAGATCTTAAAAAAATAGCAAACCATAAGATATGATAAAAATTTTATTGATAAAAAAAATCACCTTATGTGAGCCATTGAACTTGCAATTGAGTTGATTCACCAATTGAGCATTCCCATCCTCTCGATATTTGTGAACCCAATGTGAAGAATCAGCACTGCAACTCAGGTACATATGATTTTTATTTTTGCTTTGCATATGCATACACATGAATATGCAATTTTGGCAGTTGCTTCTTCCTCTTTGGGAGTGGTAGCTATTTCCTAAACCTTGTAATCTCGTGGGTGTTGAGGGCGGATCATCTTGATTTGAGTGCCTCCACAAAGATTGGCAAGTGGGCGATCGTCGTCATGCCACCCTTTCCATCAACCTCAGAAGAACCAAATGATTGTAAACACATATCATATCATTAGCAAAGGTTGTATTAGGATTTAAACAATTGACAAATAATGTATCAAAATTCACATGTACATGTTTTTTGAACCTCTTTTGTGATCTTTGATCGGTAAGGTTTCTTCCTATTTTGAAAGTCTTTGGTTTTATTGCAAATCTTTTCTATATTATAAATCAACACAACTGGACACCAACGGGCTTGTAGATTTGGTAGTTGAACATAAAGAAAAGATTAAACAAGAAGTTCAAGACATTATTAAATTTTTTTAGATTAAATCAAATCAAGAAATACAGATGGATGAATTCATCTTATTTATAGTTTATACATCATAAAAAGATTCCTAAATTAAAAGAAAAATTATGAAAAATCTTACAAAGAAAAAGGATATATTTCATCAGATGAACATATTGAACATGTGATTGAAACTTCATCTACATTTTCATTATTTGAAGAACTTCAAAATACCTTTCATGAAAATGATGCTTTTAGATTTTTGCTCTTAAATTCAATTGACGAATATGAACTTATTGTCGAATGTGTTATGAATTTAACTGCAAGGGTCTCACACATCTTATTTGAGCTCAAATGGCTGAGTTTTGACTAATAGAACTCTCTTGTTTTCCTAACATCTATGTTTATAAGAGTTTAAATCTCTATGGAATGTGCTTCAAATAAAAACAAATAGTACTTGTACAAATCATTCTTTGTTTTTCAGTGAGCATCCAAAAGGAAGAGGAGGAGGAGTTGTTTTGAACTTGAAAAAAATGGAATCTCATGTTCTACTCAATGATGAGGACTGGTCAATGGGTGTCTCTTCTTCTTAGGGATCATCATAACCACTCTATTGTGAAAATTTATACTTTAAAATTTTGTATCGAGTAGAAGCATGTGTTGACAAGATGTTTCTATTGCTAGAGACTTTAACATGGTCCATGATCATAAAGATAGGCTTAACAATAACTTTCCATACTTTCCTTGTCACAAAAAGAATTTTGGTCTAACTTGACTTATATGCATGATCTCTTAGATGTTTCTAGGAATATTATTTTTACCATGGAGTAACAAACGAAATGACATGAACTATCATTATTTTAGACTTGATAGGATATATTTGTGTGGTTCCTCTTTATAAACACATTGGAAAGATAATTGTGGCATAGAAAAGCCCTCATGTATGTATAACCATAGGCCTACAACTTTTAAAGAAATATTGTCACTCTTTCAAGGCTCGGTGGCCTCATCTTGATATGGGTAATCTTAAATTTGACTCTCCCAAAAAGCAAACAAGGAATATCATTTTATCTCAATTCGACTTATGTGATTCCTCTAAAGGCTTGGAAGATATCTATTAAATTTATCCACGACATGTTGGCCAAGTACAAACATAAATCTAGGGAAATAAGTAGGGATAGAAGAATGACGATAAATAATGAGATTAAGGTCCTTGAAGAACTTTTAACTCTCAAATTCATTCTTAGTCAAAGGTTCCAAGGCCTCATGCATGCATTTCTACTTGAAGAATATGTTTTTGTTGGTAGCATTCTAGCATCTTTAAGATAGTTTTGGGATAGAAAAGTGGACACAAAAAGTAAAACTTTTATTCCCATGTTAAAAGATCACAATGGATGACCTACTATCAATTATCTGTGCTACTAGGAGGCGAGAGTGCAATCAAGAAGCTAGAGATCACCGTGCTCTCAAAATGGATAAACTTCTTACTTACGATATGTCTAGTCTCTTGGACATGAACCTCCTTACTAGTGAGGCAAAGAAACCATAAGTAAATTGAGAATTGGTAAATCTTTTGGGATTTATGGTATCTAATTGAGCTCTATGTGCAATAAAAAAGCCTTTTCCCCCTTTATTTCCTTGATCTAGAAACAAGTTCTTAGGCAACATACCCTTCCTACCCACATTAAGAGTAGGGTCATAAAGATGACAACTTAAATATATGGAGACATATTACACGTCTAACTTCAATTATAAATTTATTTAATCCACTCTATCTAGAAGACGTAATCCTATTATAGGAAATGTTATCCTGAGAGAGAAAAAGGAGTTTATGTAGGAGAGATGCATTCTTGATGGACTTTATTAAAACTTATGATTAAATTCCTCCATGTTAATTGGAAATGCCTATGTTAGGGCCTCCAATAATAAATACCTTTCCAAACCTATCCTTCTTTAGAGATCCATTAGAGAGAGATGCACCTTGCCCCTTTTTGTTTTCTATTTTCTCTTGTTTTGTTTGTGAATGATCACATGAACCAAGGAAAAATGAAATGTGTCAATTTACTTTACTTCCCTTCCCCATTGTGCTTAGGAATGTTTGATGATGATACAAATGCAATTATGAATGTTGACTTTGATTTTGCCTCTTGTGTCCTTTACTATCTTTTTTTTTAAAATAAAGGAAGTTTGGCCTGAGCCTACTCTCCCGACTTGAATTAAATAAAAGAAAAGTACAAGAGAAGGGGATTAGTGTCCCTTACTATCTTAACTTCTTTTGTGTCGTTAGTGTTTATTAAATCATTAAACAAAGCAAGGAAAAATGAGATTCCTTTGTGTGTAAAATGTCTTATATGTGAAATCATAGACGAATGAAAGGTATTTAGAGTATCTATATTGCTTGGAATACTTAGGGGGTTTAAATGTTTCCGTTTCCCAAAGATTGGATTGAGTGCTCAATAAGTTTAGGGAAAGAAAGATAAATGACTCTTTCTACTCAACCATTACAAAATGACTTCTTAAAAGATAAAGTAGATCAGGTTTGCCCCATTACCAAAGATTCTCAGGAGATCTTCCTACTCCAACAATGAACAAGGTGGCATGTGAGGCTTGTTTTCTGTCAAAGGAGGGAGGATGGCCAACAAGCTAGCTGCTAAATGCATTTTTGACCAACATAGACTCCAATGATTATTGGGCTTTTATCATTAAAAAACACACTCATCTTCGTTTTCTTATTGAATAGAAATGTTGGAAAATCACAAATGGTGGGATCTTATTCTATGACCTTTTGAAGGCACGGATAAAGATGGAGGGATTTTTTGTTTCCAGAGGATACATGGAATGACTCTCCTTATTGGTTTCAAGACTACATGTGCTTGGGATAGCATAATATGTGTGATGAATATCTCGCTAGTATCAAAGGTCACACGTGTTTCAAAAAAGCATTCAAGTTTGAAGTGATATTGTCAAGAAATTATGATGAATATGGTTCACATTATTAATGGCACTAAAGTTGAGATATTAAGAGATATCATATTTTGGTGAAGAGGATTTGTACGTACAAGTATTTGTAGAATATAAAATTTAAGGAATATGCCCTTATCATCTTTCATTGGAACAAGAGCATAAAGGGTCTTGGATCAATTTACTCAAAAGTTGAATAAGAAAAGGGATATTTAAAAGCTACCTATAGTTCTCTTTACTCCCCATTGATAGGGAGATGCTTTTCTGTCATGGGAGTCCATAGAGAGGCTCATAATGTGGCATGCTTTGTTTGATTATTTCACCACATGTGGATTGTTTTTTTCTTTGGAGGGTCGATCATCAAGATATACTCGTTCGGTTAAGCTTGATGTAAATTTCCTTCTTTTTTAAATATAATTTCCTGGTATCTCAAAATAGAAAAAGATATGTTATTCCGAACACTTTTACCTTTTGGTGATCGCGATACATGTTCCATCTCAGCTCACAAAATATAAATATCATGCATGAAAGTCATCATTTTGATCAACCAAAAGCATTGCACGAGAGACAGAGGGGCCTAAATTTGACGGATAACACAAATTGTCACATGAAAGGTAAATTTTGCCTCTACCTTTCACAATAAATAAACAAAACACACACACACACACACACACACACACACACATATATATATATATATATATATATATATATATATATATATATATATATATATATATATATATATATTACAGAGGGCATATACATATAATATAGAGAGGGTAACCACTTCAACCTTTTGTTTTCAAGCATATACGACTCAGGTAAAGGGTTTGCTCCATCTTCCTTTTGTCGTGATAAGGGAAAAGAAAAAATGGATGCTTTGGACATGAATCGAGATTCTAACGATGTTATCAAGGAAGTGGCAATGCTTGTTATCAACCGTAACTCTTTGGAAGACTCAAATGTATAAGAAAGTGGTTACTGGACCCCCTCAAGATGTCGTGAAAGTTTGGATTAAAAACAAGGAAGAGAGTAGATGTCTCTTCATGAAGAAGATTCAATACTTACCCAATAATTATCTTTTTTCCTTTTTCATGACTCAAATAGTGCATTACAAGTGACCGTTGAAGGTCAATGGCTGATCAAACATGCTCCTATGGCCTTTTTCAAGTAGCATATGGGTTTTAATCCTAGGGGCTCTAAGCCCACTAGGATACCGGAGTGTCTCTCAGTACATGTATTTTGTCTATGTGAGGGGGAAAAAACATACATTGTTTAGTATTCCCGATTTCCCGAGCCCCATTGTCTGCATAAATATCTCAAACGCCACAAAACATGAGGATTGAGTATCCCAATTAAGGAAGGATCTTGAGACCTTAAATAAAATAAAGTCCCTCAAGGAAGAAAGAGTATAGTACCACAATTAAAACATGAAATTGAAGCCTTAAAATTACAAAAGAAGAGTAGGCCCATCTGGAACACAACTATGGCAAGAGCTATAGGAAATTTGTGTAGGAAATGGAGCCAAGAGTGGGATATGGTGCACCATGTGTAGCAAACAAGGACATGTGGTAAGTGAATGCCCTCTTTTAAATGTAATTTGATAGTTGTGGAAAAATCTTGCCATGAAGTCTAGGAGTGCCACTCACGAATGATTGCTACACAAGCATATTAAGGACAAGGAGGGGCCTAGATGAGGCCTTTGCCACAACCAAATGTAATAAATACTGTAGTAACTCAAGGTAATACTCACAACCCACGTCCTCAGGGGAACTCTATAAATGGAGCCATAAGGCTTATCATTTGCTCTGGTGCAGGAAGTGTGGACATTACCAAAGAAAATTTCCTCTACTAAAAAATTCTCACCCATGCGAAAATTGCATAGAAGCCAAAGACTACTACACCATGTGCTGCCCAAAGAATAAAAAATCCCATTAGGAACCCATATATACAAATGATTTTTTGTGGATAAGGAAGAAGTTGTAGATGAAACTAAGATGCCATCACGAGCTTCTAGGGTATTATGTTTGGAGGTGATTGAATCTATGGTTATGCAATCAAGAAGCAAGGGGAAGCCCCTTGAGGAAGAACCTAGTTGGGAGTTCACAATGCATAAAGAGGCATTCCTACTCCCAATGAAGATATCAAACCAAAAGAAGATTTTACCAACACAGGTGAAGCATTTGGACAAGCATGTAGTAGGGCTTGAAAAGAGCTTGATGAATTGCACATTGCCCAAGGCCCTGTGGAATGAGAGGCTTTGAGACTATTGAAATCAATAAAGAAGTAGGTAAATATTTTTGATCTATTGAAAATGGATGCAATATTCAAGCTGAGAGATTTGCAGATCATAGATGGCATCCACATCCACTCTAATTGCAAAGACTAATACTCTATGTGAGGGAAGGATGATAGGGGAAGCTCCACCTATAGATTATAAGAGCCCATGACTCACTTTCACTATAAGAGGACATAATATGCAAGGAGTTATAGTGGACTGTGTCTCATGCATAAACGTGATGCCCGAGTACATTATGGAGAAGTGTGGGTTTCAGCTGTCAAGACTAACCACTTTCACAATAACATTGGTTGAGTAGAGTAGGGTAAGGCCCTTGGGAGTTGTTCCCCAATTTCCAATTGAGGTATCAGATAACATCTTTACTTTGGACTTCTTCTTATTAAGGCTGCCATAGGTGGATGGGGGCTTTCCATTGTTGATTGGGAGGATTTGGTTGTGATGCTAGCATTTTACACGATTGTGGCAAGGATAGTATGTGGGTGAAACATGAAAGAAAGGAGCTTAAACAAATCTATCTAGAAGATGGACCAAACAACCATGGAAAAACTAACATGATTCAAATAGTTGGCATTTGTATGGAACAAGAAATGATGGAAAACCTAAAATTAAATATCAATGAGGAAGAGTACATTTGGGCCTCGCAAGAAGTAAGTAACTCATTTTTGTGCTATGGAGTTTTTCTAGATGCGACCAGTAGAGAAGATCATGAAGAAAAAGAGGAGATCATACAAGCTGCTAGACTGGGTGAGACTCAGATAGGTCATAGTAGAGGGAAGAAAACACCTCTTAATTGCAACATAGCTGAAGCTTCTTCAGATGCTAGGAAGGAAGCTATATGCAAGGTAAAGCAACTGGTGAAGAAAAACTTCATTTCCAATTCATAAAATCCATGCAAGGTGGATCCAAGGAAAGGAAGAAAAAATTGATATTCAAAGTGCTCATTGCATATGACCAATTTCCCCAAGACATCCCATCTATCTATGACGATGTAGAGGAAGAGCAATTGAGTGAACAGACAGATTTTGAATCTAGTTCTTTGCAAGAATTACCTCAGTTCATAGGACCTTGGGAAGCCAAGTCTATCATCACAAGAGCACCCACTATAATAGTGAGGAACGAAGAATCACTAATCCATAGAAACACTGAAGTGATAAAGAACACAAGAGTCTAGTGTCATCTCACTCTAGAAGAATTGTTGAAGGTTAAACCAGAATTGTGGAAGCACATTGCAAACCAATTCCCTGAGATCGCTACCGCTCCCTCCCAGATAGGATCACACAAGAAGGTATAAGAGATACCAATGGAAAGAATTGGAGATGTGAGCGAGGGAGAGGAAGGTAATACTTATCTTCCAATAATCGACAAGGGCCACACCACCAAAGCCATCTTAGATTCTCAACACGAAATACAAGAATGCAAACAAAAACAAGATCTTGAGAAAAAACAATAGAAACCAAAGAGAAAACCCAAAGCCACTTGGATTTCAAAAATTGAGAGAAAAATAGATCCTATGCAGATTTTAAATGACATTTTTCTTAAGAGTTAAGTGACCATGTCTTTAGAACAAGCTTTCTATTGGGGCTTCACTCACTAATTGAGCATGAATATATGAAGCTTATGAAGAGAATTGATGCAGACATAAGTGAAGGAAGGAAGACTAAAAAGGTTGTGAATCGTGTACATCCAAAATTATGCCTATGTGAAGGGACAAATTCACACATGTAACATATAGTTAGAAGCATGACTTAGCATAGAAAGTTCAAAATGATGAATTTGAGTTGTAGAAGCACAAGATCTGAATGTATATAAGTCAATTTCGATCATAAAAAATTAGAGTTGAGTATCATTGTACTGAATGTGAGTCCTAAACTCATGTATAGGAGTCTAGTACTTAGGGTGAGAGTTTGTGAAGAAAAGATCTCTACTATTAGAACCTTTTTTGTGGTTATGAAAAGAAGGAAGCCAAACCCTTTGTGCACATCTTTCATAATACTAAATGAAATTTGTGTAGAAGGAATTGAGCTATCTTTTATTGTGTGAAGTAATCAAAGTATTTTCATAACTGTATGTATGACAGTTGACAATTACGAGATTTAGGTGCTGATTTTCATGAACCTCTTAGAGTCAGATATCGAAGTACTCTATAAAGTTTTTAATGAGTGATAGCTCACTTGAAAGCTAGGATCCTTAACTAATCAAGCTTAAGCCTGTAGGTGTGTCAAATCAAAGAAGACAGAATAAATTTTCAGACATGGTTCAACTTATGAAGATTAGTGAAGTGATTTGTGAGGTAAAACTTGAAAGCATTCACCTACTTTACAAGAAAACTTCTTTTAGTCATTGTGCATAACAGCCTTGAGGATTTGTAACAAATTAGAGAGAAAAATTAAGAAGAAGAAAAGGTTTGTGTTCAAAGAAATTAAGTGATCACATTGTTTGCATAAAGTGATAAAGTTTTGAGAGTTTTAAGTATTGCTAAGCGAATGGTGATTGGAGAAGAATTCTAATATCACATTAGCTTAGTTCTTGTCATGTTTCACACATCAACAAGTGGTATCAAAGCAGAAAGTTCCTAGAGAGTGTAGGAGTCACAAACATTCAAAGTTTTGGAAGCTCTCATTGAGAAGTTGAAGGTTGAAGCATTTTACATCAAAAGCATAAGAGGATTACAAAATAATCCTTGAGTGTAAAGATCTACAAAAGGCAACATCTTTAAGTCTTAATCTCATAAGTATAATAGATACAGGGAGTTCATGGAAGATCATATATCAATTGATAAATTGGACAAAGATAAATATCCTAATTGGGTAATGAGAATGGAGACCTTACTTATGACTAAGGATCTCTTGGAATACGTAACAGGTGAAGAAGAAAAGCTTGTGTTTGAAGATGATTGTCATCCATGACGGAAAGAAGAGTTAGAATCTTTAAAGCTTTTGCAAAAGAAGGATGCAAGTACAAGAGCTTATATTTACAACACAATTTTAGATCACTTGTTGCCACACATAAGAGGCCTACAAATAGTAAAATATATATGTGGTGCATTGAAATGTCTCTTTCAAAACACTACAAAAGCTAACAAAGCTACCCTATGGTTACAATTTACAACATTGAAAAAGAAGCAAAGATAAAGCATTAGTTATTATGTCACTAAAATGAAAGACTTGGTAGATCATCTTGGATCCATAGATGAAGACATGGAAGGTCATAGATTGATTGCACAATTACTTATAGGGTTGAGAGAAGATGAAAGGTGGAAACCTTTTGTCTTATCAACTGAACTTTCATTAAATCATTTTGTACCAGATCTAAATCAATTTCTTGGACTAATGCTTACATTTGAGCAAGACTTGAAGTCTGATGGAGATAAAGGACAAAGCTCTACTATGTATGCAGAGATAAAGCCATAGAGGAGGCTATAGTAGAGGTGTAGGAAGGAATTGGGGACAAAACCAATCTTACAACACCACCTACTACAACTATGAAAATGAAACAAAGAATGAGAATCATAAAACATTGATGATGAACTTGATTAACACATCAAAAAAAGAAAACCTCAAGGTATTTTACATTTGATGGGGGATGATTCTAACACCCCAATGCAAAAATGGAAGATGGCTGCCCTCCACTAGGTCCACAAGCAATGATATATGCTCACTCTTCTACATTTTTCTCTACACCACTACAGAGACTTAATATGACATTTTGCACACCTGTAGTAGACTATAAGAACTACCCAAAAAGCTTTAACTCATAACAAATGGATATTCCAGCTGGCAGAACCAGCCTCTGCAAAACAAGCTACTTGTTTGCAACACTCTCTGCCTATGTGCAGAGATATACCTTCACAAAGTTGGCAATTTCTCACAAGTCCCTCAGCCAAATAACTTGAAACTTTGGCAAATTTCAGGGCATAATATGAGAGACCAAATGAACCTTCAAATCAATGAAAATGAGTACAATGAGAGAGCAAACAATGCTTTGCAATCTGCTACAATCAGATTTGGAAAACCTAACTACACCTCTAGATAGAGAGGAGCAAAGTCATGAGAAAATGAGGTAAGCAAGCAAGGGGGCTGCTTGCTGGAGTTTATGATTTCACTAAACTAAGTGGGAAACTTGTGGAATGCATACAACTCAAGAAACAAAGGTGGGATGATGCTTATATAGACTTTTACTTTTCCTACAATCTAGCTAACCATCCACCAATCAGTTTAGGTGCACTTTTTGGTGGCTGATTTGATGAGATTTGAATTTGATTGAGTTTGGTGAGGCTTCTAACTTTATTCCACAATTTTGGGTCCTCCTTTTTGATTGGTCGACTTGCAAAACTCATGGTTGAGCCTTTTTGCATGATTGAGACTTGATTTTCAACACCCCCCCTCAAGTCTCAATGCGTAGGTCCTTCATTCCAATGCACGCCTTGAAGTGTTGTAGCTTTACTCCATCCAATGCTTTGGTAAACATATCTGCATATTGGTCCTTTGTATTGACATGCTCCACCTTGACATCGTTTGACATGATCTTCTCTTGAATAAAGTACTTCTATATGCTTCGACCTTGCATGGAACACCGAACTTTGAGCCAAGCATATGCTACTTATGTTGTCACAAAAAATAGGTACTTGTGTTGCTCTAGCACAATGGTGAGAACCACGTTAAGAAGTGTCACCTCCTTAATTGTCAATCCACGGAAGAGATAGGAGTGATATGAAGATCTAAGTACTTGACTCTGCAATGCCAGGCATAGCACACCCGGAGCGATGGCGTCGTACTCATGTCATATGCGAGATCCAAGTTGCCATGCTCAAAGCCCGGGGTATTAACATGTGGTGCTTTGACTCGCCGGAAGACTTTAAATATCATTTGCATCATGTCAAATATCTTGAGAGTCATATGCGCTGCTATATCATCCATATATCTCAAGCGAGGGAGCCAGTGACGAATCGTTGCCATCATGTAGCCAATTGTCGGTGGTCCTATAGGTGGCCTGAAATATGGGTAGTTCAGCCAGTCCTGGCACTGCTTATTGTTTTGTACTTTGATAGCGAAGGTAGTCCAGGAGCGGCGACGTGGCACGGGTCCCCAACATGGGTTGTATTTTAAATGTAAAGGTGCCTTAACCCATGTGCTCATCATTTCAGGGTACTCCTGTAAAAGACGTGTACGCCAATCTGGTTGATAAATAGTGCCTTGTTGCGCATCCAGTGGCAAGTCTTCATGCTCGAATTGAGTTGCATGTGATGGCTTCTTGCCAGTTCGCTTCTCTATGGCCAGCTGGTATTCGGCCATTAGCATGAAGTAAGGTTTGTATTGAAGCTCATGCCCGGATATGTACCTGCGTGGGGCCAATTGAGCAAAGTAGGGAGATTGCAAAATTCTTTCTTCGATCATGGCCATAGCGTGTAGCTGGGCCTCGACTCTAGCTGAGTGCGTTGTTCCAATTTCCTCAATAGTCTTCATCCACGCGGGGGTCGGAAGTTCATACGTCATTTGGCCTTCAGCCGTGACTTGTCCGCCTGGGATGTGTTGTGGCTCGTACGCCTCTTCAAATGTTTCCTCCACCGGAATAGTTATGTTCTCGTCGTTAGCTGGGATCTCCGGTGGGGAGTCAGGCCGTGGTGGTGCTTCATATACTTCAATTCTTGACTGGAGAGTGATTACCTGGGCCCGTAATGAGTTGAGTTCCTCTAGGAGGTCAGGAGAGGGGTCCACAGGTGCCGGTAATTTTGCTGCTACTTGTACTTGTTGTGTTGCCGGTTCTCTGAGCTGTAGTAGCTTGTGATCGTCCTTTAACTTCTGATGCTCTTCGTTCATCCGATCGTAGTCCTCGAGCAGTCTAACGTGGTCTTCTAGCAACATCTTCATTGCTTCGGATGGGATTGCCTTGAATCTGCTAGGACTTAAGGGTTGTTCTGGATGGTCCAATGCCGCTTCCAAATTCTCTCTATTCTGCTCTTGGAGTCTCTGGTTCTCCTCTTTTGCTGCGGCTAGGTGTCTTCTTAGTAAGCCCATGTTTCGTGTTAGCGTTGCATTTCGGATTGTCTGGGCTCTTAATAAGTTATCCAAGTCAGCAGTGGCTTCCTTGGTCTTTTCTTCACTTTCTAGTTCCAATTTGTTATATGCCTCGCGTAATTCCTGGCATCGGCTGTTCAGTGAGGCATTCTCAATAGATAATAAATTAAGCTGCGACTGTAAGTCATTGGTTGTCCTCTGCAGCTGCTGATAATTATCTCCAAGAGATGTGAACTCATCTCTTACTTGCGTCATACACATGAACATTTGTCGGAATGCATTATCTACAATGGGTGATAGTATTAATGGGGTGCTAAATGAAGATGCAGTTGGTGTAGATGCAATGGGAAGGGGGAATGGGGATGGGAAGGTGGATGATGTAGTGATTGTTGAAAATTGTGATGTGCCTAAAAATGTTTGTGCCGTGAGTGAAGTGAGTGATGGTGCAGTGGGTGGTGAAATGTCCATGTCAGTGGACGTATCTAGTGCAGTGACTGTGAATATGGGTGTGATCGTGGGTGCGCGTGCTGGTGTAAATACGGGATTTACAAATGTTGAGGGGTAATTTACAGGGGGGTTGGCTGGAGCAGCTTGGTGGAAAGGGGAAAGAGGGGTTACAGTGGGTCGGGGAGGTGAGACAGGGGAGAAGGTTAATGGCGGGGGGAATGGGAAGAGGGGTCTTGGAGTTGTGGGGAAAGATGGAAAAGGTTGATGAAGGAATGGGTTGGATGGAAAGGTGGGTGTGGGAGGGGGTAGACTAGGGTTAATGGGTGCGGGAATTGTGGGGTGAGTGGTCGTAAAGACGGTTTCTGCAACACCACCGGTGAATGAAGATGTTGGTCTGGGGGAAGGAGGGTGAAGAGGGGAGGCTGGATGGACGGGTGGTGAGAGAGGAGCGGTTGGGGTGGTCGGTACTTCAGTGACTACTGAGGTTTGTACAGCTGTAGCGCGGGGTGGGGAATCTACAAAGATGGTTTCTACGGCCAATGAACTTTCGGGGACAAGGCGTGCCTCCCTGGCTTGTTCTGAAGATTGTGCTCCGGTTGGTACACGAATGTATTCGCCGCGCTTTGAAAGTAGTCGTACTCTGCGGGGGTCAAACTGTGGTAGTGGCTTTCTTTGCAAGTACCTAAGTGCTTCGTTGGAGCCTACTGATTTGACTAACTCGCGGAATCCTTTGATGTAGGCGTCTTCGAATCCACCTGTGACAAGTTCTTGTTCTATTATTTTTTGGCTCTCTTCCTCTGTCAGCTTCTTGCGTGCCCAAACGTTTTCCATGGTTCTATAAAACTTCTTGATAGCCAGTGTGTAAGCTGCTGCTTCGTAAGTTTTGTCTTCATGGGTACTTGTATCGCCATGTGTGTCTGTTTGTTGGCCTTGGCCATCTGTCTGTTCATGCTCTTGGGATTCCTGTGTTCCCTGGCTAGCTTCATCGTCTCCTTCGTCGTCATCGGTTGCTGTTCTTTCGTTATCAGAGCTGGACACGATCTGTCCTTGTGGCTGATCCCTGGGTGTGGTAGGGTAGCTAGGCCTTTCAAATTCTTGAGAAAATAAGTGTCCTTCTGAATACTGGAACTGATTGGAGAATGCATCGGGCATCTCAAAATCAAAGGTTTGGTCCAGTGGCTCTGCTTGTCCTGGTTCTAAATGCGGTATTGGAAAAGAGAAAGCTTTCGCACCAATAGTGGTGGGAAGTTCAGCTGCTGTGGTGATAGGTTCTGTGGTTGGGGCTGCTTGGGGTGCGACAGTACTGGTGGTGCCCTCCGTTACCACTGGTCTAGATAACCGTATACGAATTGGTGGTACTGTGGGAGTGGCTGCTGTTGGTGACTGCTCTGGAGATGGTTGTGGCGAGGGTGATTCTGGGACTTGTAGGCACGGGATAGTACCTCTCATCCGCTTTTCGGCTCTGCCTTTGCTAGACTTTCTAGCCTTCCTAGTGGTGCCTTTAAATGCTTTCAGTTCCTCACTGGTCATGGCACGCTCTATGGGTAAGTCATATGCCAAGCACATATATATGATCCTGGTGAGGGCGCAACACCCATTGATTACCTTCTTTCACTCCCATCTATGTTGTGCCAAATAGAGCTGATCAATGATCCAGCTGGCTAGATCAACTGTTTGCGGTCCAGTACATGCTAAGTATAATCCAAACCAGATTCTCTTGTGGGGCATGGTAAAACGATCCTGAGCTGGGAAAGCAAAGTGTTGCATGCATATCCGTAATGACTTAGAGAGCTCAGGTGTTATAGCAGAAATATCCTCCCACTTAGTTACGTCACCGCGCTTCATCTGCTCTGGGATTAGCCGTTCTTTCTCCGTTGGAGTGTGTGTTCCATGAATCTTGATGGCAGCTCTGATTAAATCCTTCGAAAGATAAAATCTTTTGTAAGGTGGATCATCCACTAAAGAAGGCAAAATAAAGGTTCCTGGGATGTCCTTATTCTCTGAGGCCAGCAAAGTGGTGATTAAGTAATAACACCTATAAAAGTCAGGTTTGGGCAGAGGATCACTGAAATACTCCGTGAAGCCGGCTCTGGCCCAAACATAAGTTAAGTCCTGGGTGTTCTGTAGGCCTTCGAATTCTCTTGAGAAGAATTGATACTTGCCCCAGGTGCGGTCGTCAAATGTCATATTTGCTTCAAAAATGAAGTCAGCATCAGCTAATGGTCCTGCTAGGCCTTGGAACCAGTGAGAATTACGATGAATCTTCTCTGTGTATCCCATAGGTGGGTTATCGATTCGCATGGGTCCCGGAAATCCTTGGAACTCTGGTGGTGGAGCGGTCGGGTGGGATTCTGCTCGTAAAACATTGAGGGGCACCGCAGCTACGCTGGGGCCTGCTTCCGATGGTCCTGCTTCGGTTTGCATGATGACTGATGAGCTAATGGAAAAGATCTGCTACAAAAGATTAACACATTAGTATGGAAATTAATTATGATCCCATTAAGGTGAGACCGCAATCCCTTTCCATAACCGATGTGTAACCCGTGTAGCCAAGTGTCGTGAAGTGATTAATGCAATGATTATTTGCAAAACTAATGCAGGTCTCTAGACACCTACATGGTCAGATTATGCATACATTTCTTGATGAGCCGTTATTATGCATGATGTGGGGTTTGGGTGTATGAATTTATACAAGGTTTGGTTGAGGGTGAATTATTACAAGGGTGGAGTTTAAACGGGGTGGGGAAATTGTTAGATAAGGGGGTGCAAGAAGACGTCTGGATACGTTTCGGTATCCATTTCCTAAGAGTCTTGGGGTGGGTGGTGTGTTTCTGCTGAGGGACAAAGAGTGGTATCGGGTTTGGTGGTATTGAAGGATGGAAAGATCTCTGAGGGGTATATATTACATGGCTTGAGGGTTGGGCTATAATACATTGTTTGGGTACCCAAATCTGCATGGGTGTGGGTCCATGGATAAGATATTTCTTGGCGATCCAAATCTGTCGAGTACTGGTACGTGTAGAAGAAGATCGAGGGGACTTTGGATGCGAACTCTGCTTCTGTTGCAACTTTATCCTGTTCTTATCTGTAGTGTTGCCAATAACCTGTGGTTGCTGTCCTTTTGGCACCCATATTTGTTTCGTGCCACTTGTTCTGTGATGTTGATGCTGCTGTTTTCCTTGCCTTGTCTGGTGATGTCGTCGGTCTGGGTTCCTCTGTTGTGGTTGACTCCTTCGTGGTTGGGTTTGAGAGGTCCAATGGACGCTCTGCTTTGGAAAAGAAGGGAGATCCAACACTTGCGTGACCTGCCCATTAGGAAGTGATTCGTTCTTTATCTTTAATCTAGGCTAGCCCGCAGCAAGTTTGGAAGGATGAGCACCGTAGGGTGTTGTGCTCATTTGGCCGCTGATGCAACCCACCTGACCGCTGATTGTGTTCAACTGCCCTAGCGGTTGGGTAGCTGCCCCTTCTAGTTTGCAGGAAGCCCCAGGGAAGATCTCCTGTCGTCCTTCTGATTGACAACTATCCCTCGCCAAGCCCGAGTGGGTTGGAGTAGACATAACATGACTGGTCTGACCCAAGATCTTCCGGTCTTCCGTCGCATGCGTTTCATAGGGTCTAGGGTTACAAACCTCGATCGGAATGCCGTTAGGGAAGTCAAGCGGTATCACTCGCTTCTGTTCTAAGGTTCCAATCTGTAAGGAGCCTTGTCTAATATTTAGGTCCACTGAGTGATCGTATAGCCAATCTTGGCCAAGGATTAGGGGTTCTATCAGGTCGTCATCATGGCACACTAGTAGCTTCGCTGTCATGGTCACATCCTTAATGAGGATAGGAAGGTCCACCTCACCCATGTAAGGGGTTTCCATGCCTCCTAGCCCTATGAGATATGCCTCAATTGGCAGCATTTCTATCCCTGAATCCTTATAGTGGGACCATCTAATCGCACTAGTCGCAGCACCTGAGTCAATTAAAGCCCTGAGCTCTTGGCAAGGGTTGTCGTGCTCTAGCCTGACTGTAATGAATGGTCTCCTGTCCACTATACTAGGATGAGTGGTTGACTTTACTTGACACATGGCCATGGGATATCTGGATGTAGTTTCCAGATGGTTATAATGTTCTCTCCCTAGTCCTTGTCTTCTTAACTTCATGCATTTAATGCGTTCTATTGCTTCTGCCTGAGCTTCCGCTCGTATTCTATTTTCTTCCTCCTTACGCTTCTTTGCCAACATGAGTCGTCTAAGCATATCCTCAGTAAGAGGTTCCTGATATAGCTTGACTCTACAACCACTAATATAATTAGGCATTATGTCTCCTTCTAAGGTGGCTAACTGTACTGCTCCACTTGTTGAGAGTCTGTTAATGATCATAGGTCCATGACCTCGCTTTTCTAACTTACGTGCGTGTTGCTTTCGCGTATATACTAGAACTAAATCTCCTTCTTTTAGGCCTTTATCTTTCACATGTGCATCAAAATATGCTTTCTGTCGCTTCTTCGCTGCATATATTCCTGATGCTGCCTTTAGCCTGGTTTCTCCTAATCGTTCCAAGTCCATTATTCTCGCTGATAATTCATGGCCGGTCCACTGATGTTCTTGTGCAACCTTAAGGGTCGGTATCAAGAAGTCCAAAGGAAGCACAGCATTCTGACCAAAAACCATCTGAAAAGGAGTTGCATTGAGTACGGTCTTGTAGGCCACTCGATATGCCCAAACAGCGTGGTGTAACTGTTTGTCCCAATCTGAATGTTTGTTGTTCACGAGTTTCGTCAGTACGTTACAAAGGATCTTATTAGTGCTTTCAGCCTGACCATTGGCCTGAGGATGATATGGTGCGGATTTCTTGTGAATCACCATAAAATCCTGTAACAAATATTCAATGACTTGGTTTAGAAAGTGAGTTCCGCGATCGCTCACTAACTCTATAGGCAGTCCATATCTTGTAAAGACATTCTCAAATAAGAATTTTGCAGTTGTGTGTGCATCATTCTTTTTCGTGGCTTTTGTCTCTACCCATTTCGTCAGATAATCTGTGGCAACAATAATGTATTCCGCATGTGTACCTTTTGCAGGGGGGTTAATGGGTCCTACAAAGTCTATACCCCACTTTGAAAATGCACGTCCGCCCATCATGGGTTTCAATGGCATTTCATCTCTGCGAGTAGGAAACTGAGTTCTTTGGCACACATCACATCTCTTTACATAGGTATGAGCATCCATGTGAAGAGTGGGCCACCATAATCCTGCAAAGAGGATGGCTTTGATTATCCTATCGGGTCCAAAATGACCTCCTGCAACACCTTGGTGTGCAGTCGCTAGTATGCTCAGATAATCGCTCTCATGAACACATTGTCTTAGATATCCATCTCGTCCTCTTTTGTATAGATTATCACCAATAAGTGAATAGTCTTGAGCTTCCTGCTCTAGACTGCGTTGTCGAGCTAAGGTCATTCCTTGAGGGAATGTGTTCGTCCTCAAGTATGTCACTAACTGTTCACTCCAGTCTGGTGTGAGAGACACATGATATAGTGTAGCATGCTCTACTGGTGGTCTTTCACAACAAACGTGGCATTCCTTACACAACTTGTAGACATCTGCTTCCATCGTAGGCCAATATACTCCTAATCTATGCAGAGTCTGTAATGTTCGATGTTTTGAATGATGTTGCTTTAGTGCACCTACATGTGCTAATTGCAACCAATTCGCATGTTCTGATTCATCTACACAACAAGCAAGAATCTTTTGATTATCTTGTTTATATATGCTACCTGCCATTATTTGGTATCTCTGAGACTTGGTAATCTCTCCTTCTTCGATCTTTATCTTAGGATTCTTGGATCCGTATGTCAGAATAGGGACTATCGGCTTAGCCCATTCTGGTGCTATCTCAAGGTTAAAAAAGTATGCATCTGGTAACTCATCCACTATTCCTTGAGGAGCTTCTCCTGAGGTTAATCTTGAAAGGTGGTCAGCCCTAAGATGTGTCTTTCCTTTCCTGACTACGACTTCAAAATCATACTCCATGAGTAATAGAAACCAAAGTATTAGTCGTCCTGTGTTACATGGCTTGTTGACTAAATACAATAGGGCTTGATGATCTGTAAAGAATTTGAATTTGTTGGCCAACAAGTAGTGCCTAAACTTCTTTACTGCGTAGATCATCCCTAATCCTTCTCGTTCCGTCGTGGTGTAATTTCTTTCTGCTGCGTTCAATTGTCTACTAGTGTAAGCTATGGGGAGATCTATGTTACCTTCATTCGTGGGTTGTGCTAACACACATCCTATGGCATAATTGGATGCATCCACATGTACATGGAATGGCTTACTCCAATCCGGTGTAGTCAATATAGGTGCTGAGCACAAGCGTCGTTTAAGTTCATTGAATGAATTTTCACATTCATTTGTCCATTCAAAATTGGTTAAAAGAGAGTACAACGGCTTGACTATGATTGCATACATGTGTATGAATCTCCTATAATAACCGCAATGGCCCATAAACGCCTGTACCTCTTTCACATTAGTTGGTCTAGGTAAATCTGCAATTACCTTCACCTTTTCTTCATCCGTAGAGATTCCATTTTTTGACACAGTGTGTTCTAGAATTTTGCCTTGTCTGACCATGAAAACGCATTTCTCTGGGTTCAAACAAACCTGATATTCTCGACATTTGTCAAATATTTGTCTTAACTCTGGGATATGTGTCTGTCTTACATTTGAATGAGCACATATGACATCGACATAAACTTCCAAACTCTTGCGTAGGAATTCCTTGAAAACATGACACATGAGTCGCTGGAAAGTGGCGGGTGCATTTGTTAAGCCAAATGGCATCACACGAAATGCAAATATGCCCCATTCAGTGGCAAATGCCGTCTTGTGTTGATCTTCTGGAGCAATGGCTACTTGATTATAGCCTGAAAAACCATCAAGAAAGCTGTAAACTTCCTTGCCTGCAACTCTTTCCAATAGATGTTCCGTGATAGGAAGAGGATAACTGTCTCTAATCGTTGCGGCATTAACTTTTTTAAGGTTAATACACACACGCAATTTTCCATTCTTCTTGGGCACCACCACAATGGGGGATACCCATTCGGTATGCTCAATTTTGTAAATGAATCCTGCTTCTATCAAGCGATCTATCTCCTCTTTAATCTTCACAGCGTAGTTATCATTGTACGTGTAAGGTTTCTGTTTTGTCGGTTTTGCATCTGGAGTCATAGGGATTCTATGAGAACATATATCTGGATCTACTCCTTTCAAATCTTTGTAACTCCACACAAAAACATCTCTATATTCGCGTAATAGGGCAACTAGCTCTTCTTCTTCTTCAGTTGTCAAATCATGCCCTATGTATGTACATTTTTCTTCTTCTCCTTCTATGGCTACGATTACTTTCTTGGTTTTCTCTCGGTTATCATATACTTGTCCATCATTCGCCTTTCTATTGGGCATTCGTACCATGATTCTTCTATCTTCGATTTCATACTTCTTGAAATTCTCGGGTACTTCAAATAAAGATTCTTCTTTTTCTGACATGGTTGCTTTCTTCTTTCTTTTCTTGCCTTCACTCTTGTTAGTCACTTCCGTGGCTAACCTCACCTCATTCGTAATTTCCTCGTGTCTCTGAGGGTGAGTTTCTACCTCGAAAAAATATTCTTCCTCTGATGCAAAGGGTGGGTCCATGATGATTGATTCTAAATCAAAATCGCTTGCATCCTCAAATGCATCAGTGCTAGGTTCACACTCTTCTAAAATTGCATCGCACATGATTGGCTCTATCGTGAAAACTGATATGTCATAGCTATCCTCGTCACAGTGGGGTGTCCATTGTTCCTCATTGATGGCTACATCCATGGTTGCTAGGATTTCTGCCCAACCATGGGGTTCAAACTCTTCGTCTGGGAATACTACAGGTGCGTAGGCTGGATCTTGAAGGGTTCGTGGATGTTGTTCTGCACCTAAGGTCCTCGCTTCTAACCTTTCTTCCTCTTGTTTGGCTACTTTACACATCCATAAATGAGTATCCTCATGCAACCAAGAAGGATCTGATTCTAATGAGTGCACAGATTCTGTCTTTACTGGTGTCTTATGGATGGTATTCCATTGTATTGGGGGTACATCTCGATGTGAATAGTCTTTAAGATTGACTTTGGTAGTCACTCCTAAATGTTGCAAGTACAAAGAATTAGTTCCCCAATCTTGTACAATTTGCATCTGACGCATGAATGGTCATCCCAATATCATCTCATAAGCATGGTTTTTACTAAAATCACAAATGGCAAAGGTATGCTCAAATTCTACACCACAAGTGGTGAGAGATATGCCTTCTAGTAAGCCTAATGGTTTTTTTATGTGTCCATCAGCCATTTGTAGCTTCATCCTGGTGGGTCTTAATGCTGGCTTACCCCAACGTTTCCATAAAGCGGTGGTAGCTATGGCTACTCCGGCTCCTGAATCTAAGATGGCCTTCGTGGTGTAGCCCTGATGGGTTATCGGAAGATAAGTGTTACCTTCCTCTCCTTCGCTTACATCTCCGATCTTTTCTACGGGTATCTCTGGTACCTTATTTTGTGATGCTATTTGTGAGGGAGTAGTAGCAAGCTCGGGAAATTGATTTGCTACATGCTTCCACAATTCTGGTTTTACCTTCAACAACTCCTCTAGAGTGAGATTACATTGTACTTTGGTATTCTTGATGACTTCCGTGTTTCTAGGGATTACTGATTCTTCATTCCTCACTATTATCGTGGGTGCTCTCATACTAATAGACTTTGCTTCCCAAGGTCCAGTGAACTGAGGTAATTCTTGTAAAGAATTAGATTCAAATCTTGTGTGTTCACTCAGTTGTTCTTCCTCTACACCATCGTAAATAGAGGAAATGTCTTGGGGAAATTGTTCCTGCAAGTCATCTATTTCTTGAATAGGAGGATGGGTTCCTTGTTCTTTTCTCCATTTCTCTTCTTGGATTTCTCTCAAAAATTCATGTGAGTACCTATGTATGGAAGACAAATTGTCTTGACTTTCTGAGTTGGGTACTTGAGATAGGGATGGTGCATTCCTTTCCTGTGTCTCTGGGGCAATAGGGTTCCTAGGCTGATCCTTTTTCTCTTTGCTCTCTATCAAATATTCTAGCCTCTCCATTAGTCCTTGAAAGTGTAATTCCGGTTTTGCCATGTTATTCCAATTGAGATATCTAGAGGCTTCGAACAAAGCTTGTGCTAGTTCTACCATCTTCATGCACAGTTTAGTTCTCTCAATTTCTAGATCAGCTCGAGGGTAGTTTTCACTCATTTCCGCTACCTGAGGTCCTTCTTTTAATCTAGCCTGATATGCACGGAACATCATGTCTAGATTTTCTGGTATGGGTTCCGCTAAAACTGATCCTGATTTCTGAGCTAGATTCTCTTGATTTAATTCCTGAGAAGTCAATTCTTGGATTTTGGCTCTAGATTCCTTCAAACTTCCTTCCAACTCACTTATCTTTTTACTCCATTTTCTCTTAATTCTTTCTCTAGAATCTTTCCAAGATTTTGTCTTTTTACTGCTAGATTCTGCAACTTCACTAGTTCCGGCTACTTTCTCCTGATTAAGTTGTTGGTTCTGTAAGAGCGCCTGGGCTCTGGTTATAGCTTGGATAGGCACGTATGTAGGGTTGGATCCATCTGCGTTGTTCACAATACCTATCACGTTGATTGGTGTCACATTCGAAGCGTTAACAGGGTTCTTGGGGCAATCTTTGATTATGTGCTCTTTGCCACAATCAGCACAAAAGCCTTGGATGTTATAGTACTGTGATTGTCCTACTATTGGAGGATGTGGACAATCCTTTATGAAATGATCTCCTTGGCACCTAAAGCATCGTCCTCTAGGGCCTTGTGGTCTTTGTTGTCTCAATTGGGGCCGTGGATTTGGGTTTGTGTACATCACATTAGCATAGTCTGGCTCCCAACTAGGTTCCACTGGTGGACTATCATAATGATATGTCTCCACATGTTCTGGTGACTCTGTGTAATATGCGGGTGGACTATCTACATGCGTAGAGTCAAAACTGTTTGAGTGTGGGTCACTCTCTGTGATCAAAGGTGAAGAAGGCACTAAGGCCCTACTTAGATTCTCTTCTGTAGCAGCGTATTTGACTGAGATGACATTCGCTGGTGGGGGTGGCTGCTGAGCTAAGACAGGTTGAGATCTCTGTTGAGCCTGGTATGGGTAGTTCTGAGGAGGCCTATAGTAATAAGGCTGAGCATTGTATTGACCTTGATACCTACCTGGCTGCGGGTATGCTTGCGGATAGTTCTGTCTCACGGTTTGTTTGTTGTATGGGCAGTCCTGAGCCGTATGATTCGTGTATCTTCTCTCAATTGTACAATGTTGGCCACTAGGGTTGGCTGATGGTTGTGGTGCATTGGGACACACATTTGCCATATGGTCACCACCACAGGTGTAACAACGCTTGTTTGTTAGCACCCTAGGTTTATTAGAAACTCCTAGTTTCTGGGCCACTTTTTCTGCTAGGTCTTCTATCGAGTTAGACAATTTTGTGGATGCTAGAGATGAACAGTCTGAGTCCTTATAGACCTTTGAGAGTTCCAACTTGTCTCCTAAGTTGTCCTCAATGTCTATACAAATTCTTACACATTGCTCTAGCGTTCTGGGTTCTTTTAGGTACAGATAGGAGCGTAGTTTAGAGCTCAACAAGACATCTAGAAACAATGACACTTGCTTGGCTTGTGAGGGTAGCTCTTGCATTGGACATCGTTCAACATATTGTCTAAACCTACGTCCTGCCAGTCTTACGGTTTCCTGAGGAGTCTGTTTAAAGCTATGAATCAACGAAGACGTGTCATGTCTAATCCCACTTTTAGAGAATTCAGTGATGAATGACTCTAAAAAGTGATGGATGTCTCTAAATTGCCTTTGTTGCAATGGTTGGAACCAAGTTAAAGCTGTATTCTTTAACGTTAGTCCAAATGCATTATATTGCGTGAACATGTCTTCGACTTGTTCTGCTTTTAGTACTTGCTTGAATTCTGCGACATGGTCATAGGGATCTCCTGTCCCATCAAAATAATTCTTCATGGATTTTACTAATTGAGTGGGTCTCAATATTCTTGCGTGTTCGCGTGGTCTAGGTAGAGGAAAATCATCTCTACCACCTGGTATTCCATGATCTCTTTGTCTATCCGCTCTAGTAGTGTCCGTTGTTGTTCTATCTCTCCCTACGGGATGAGTGAAGCTTACTTCGGGTCTTTCTTTATTTCCCTCTCTTTGATTTCCATGGGCTGAGGATGTTCCTGCCCCTTGTTGACTTGTATTCATGTTCGTCCTAGATGGAGGGAATACCAATTCACCTCTCCATGTGTATGTGTTTTTAGCGCGGTCAGGTACCACAAAGACTCTTTCTGAAGTCTCATCCAGGTATACAACCTTTCCAGGTGTATTCGGGTCCTTGAACTCGTATATAGTGATGATACCTACCTCACTAAGTATTTCGGTCTTGTATCTCCAAAAGGCTTCATCAGTTTCTTTATTTACAAACAACTCTATGCTTCTGTTGTCCTGAGGGATCCATTCCGGGATTAGTACTCGTGTCAGTAAAGATTTTCCTCTAGGTGTTCTAGGCTCTTCTAATGGTTCTTTTCCTTGAGATTTTGTTTCCGTCTCTGGTTGAATCACGCCAAACTCGTTGGTATTGTTTGGCTGCGTACTTAAGATGTACATTGTTCCTTCCTTGTCTATGTACGCGTCTCTCTCGAATTTTACCACTGGACGTTCCAATCCAATGGGTTGATCGGGGTTGTGCATTTGCACCACTTGCCTTCGCAAACCATCCTCATAGATGCGAGCACCTAATCGGTTGGTTCGGAGAAACTCTAGTTGTGTTCTATAGGGTCCTTCTGGTTTTTCTAAGTATGCTACATTTGACCCTCCTTCTGGTCTTTCTGTGCTAAATGCCATTTCTGAATCACTAGTATCTGAGCTCTCGTAGGGATAATTACTATTCAATTGCTGAGCCCACGATCGTGCAGTAGTTCTTACACTTGCCTCTGATGATGTAAGGCTTCGTCGGTCTGACTTACCTATATGTTTGCCCGATCTAAGGTTCATTAATTTTGTTCCTTGCACACTTAGTACACACTCAGATCGTCAATGATTCTTTGTTATTACTGTCTTGATTCTTTTTAGATTTCTTTAGATTCTTGTCTTAGTGTATGCGTCAGGAATTCGACTTTCCGTTATAATTTTGATTTCTCGTTCCGTCAGACTTAGGTTCTTTCCTTTAGGTTTTCGTCACACACACCTTTACTTTAGTCTTGAACTTGAAAGAATTAAATATCTTGAACTTGAGACGTTCCTATCGTCGTTAATCCACAACACTACCGTTTAGCCTAAGCTAAGATTTGACTGAGGGGGTTGAGTAGTCTTCCAACCTCGAGTCAGCTTTTCTGGTTGCTCTGATGCCCAAGAAGCCGCGCTTCCCAAGCTTTATGCCCTTCACTGCCTTGCCTCGGTTGCCTTCGATTGCCCTTGCTAGACCTGGAAAAATCCAATATTAGACCAATTCACAGTTGGATGATCAAACACTTGAGTATATACACCTTTTAAGTCCCTTCCCTTTTGCCCAACTTTTCAATGTTTGCCCCCTGGCTTTCTAGTCCCAAACTAGGTCAACCTCAAAATAGATTATCTAAAAATAGACGTATCCTTTAAGAAAAAACAGTTGAGGTCACGTAGTACTCATAGAGAGCTTTCTAACGAGCTATTAAGCTCAAAAAACGGACTTCGGATGAAAAAGTTATGACCGTTCAGGCCCTGGGGGGTAAAAACTGACAAACAGGTTTTTCTCGAAATATGAGCTAAGGGGTCTCCTATGAGTCTAATCACCCAAAAATTTCCCAAAAATAGCTTCAAAATTGGCCAAAAAATGAAACCCTAAAATTTGCGATGGGGTGCACAATCGCGATGGTCTGAGACAATCGCGATGGTCTGGGACCGTCGCGATGGCGTGAGGGTGCACAATCGCGATGGCGTGGGATTGCACTGTCGCGATGGTGTGAACTGGGACCGTCGCGATGGCGTGAGGGTGCACAATCGCGATGGCGTGGGATTCCACTGTCGCGATGGTGTGAACTGGGACCGTTGCGATGGCGTGAAATGGGACCGTCGCGATGGCGTGAGATTGCACAATCGCGATGGTCTGAAATTGCACAATCGCGATGGTCTGAAAGTACACAATCGCGATGGCGTGAATTTGGACAATCGCGATGGCGTGAAAGTGCACCGTCGCGATGGCGTCAGTCAACGGTCAACGTGCACAATCGCGATGGTCTGAAAGTGCACAATCGCGATGGCGTGAATTTGGACAATCGCGATGGCGTGAATTTGGACAATCGCGATGGCGTGAAAGTGCACCGTCGCGATGGCGTCAGTCAACGGTCAACGTGCACAATCGCGATGGTCTAAAAGTGCACCGTCGCGATGGTCTGGGCGTGATGGCATGAGCCAATCGCGATGGTCTGAATTTTTTGAAGTGTCGCGATGGTCTGAGGGTGTCGTCGCGATGGTCTGAAGTGCACCGTCGCGATGGTCTGGGCGCGATGGCGTGAGCCAATCGCGATGGTCTGAATTTTTTGAAGTGTCGCGATGGTCTGAGGGTGTCGTCGCGATGGTCTGAAGTGCACCGTCGCGATGGTCTGGATTGCCATGTGGCACCATCGGCGCGATGGCGTGAGCCAATCGCGATGGTGTGACACAATCGCGATGGTCAGAGACCGTCGCGATGGTCCAGCCAAGCCGTCGCGATGGCGTGAGCCAATCGCGATGGTGTGACACTATCGCGATGGTCAGAGACCGTCGCGATGGTCCACCAAACAGTGATTTTTTGCAATGTAGCTATGGATTCCTACACAGCAGGGGTCGCCTACATGCTGGTGTGGTCGCCTTCTCCAAATTCCGAAGTTTGCAGACCATCGCGATGGTCTGACACAGTCGGCAATTTCTGACACAAACTGAAAATTTTACCTTTTTGCAGCCTTCCTGATGCTCTGGAGCTCTGTACCTGCAAGAAAACTCAAGAAAACAAAAGCACATGCAAGCACAAAAGCTCTCTCTCGCATGCACAAATGAGGGGAAATGAGGAGAATGGGTGGATATGGTGAATTTTCTGATTTTTTTGGAGATGAAGATGATGATGCGGTGATGAAGATGGAGTGTGGGGAAGGTGAAAAACACTAAAAACTAAATAAAAACAATAACAAAAACTGAAATTTTTACCTTCCAACGCCACTTCTTGCTATACTCTTACCATCACACATTCGTCCTAGACTCGATCCCCGGCAACGGCGCCAAATTTGGTGTTGCTCTAGCACAATGGTGAGAACCACAATAAGAAGCGTCACCTCCTTAATTGTCAATCCGCGGAAGAGATAGGAGTGATATGAAGATCGTGAATGTGAGATGATGTGAGAGTGAAGGTGAGAAGCACCAAGATGCACACACACATACACACACACAATGAAGAGACAAGCAAGACACAATGGAAGGTGAGAAACTAGCTCTCTTACTCAAGAACACTATTACAAGCTCAAAAGAACTCTAAACTCCAACAAGCTAACCCCAAAAATGAGCTCTCTAGCTCTTTTTATAGTTTCTAGACTAGTTTTGACCGGTTTCACATCTAGTGACCGGCATAGTTAAAAAATAGTTCCTAGATGCTATTTGGAAGGGTAAACGGTATCTAAAAATAACGAAAATTGGTACGCGCATTCTACCTAAGCTCCTCAAGCTCGAGGACTCCTCGGCTTGCACAAAATGGAGCTATGGATTATAAAATGGGGTTTTCTATGTTACATATGTTACAATTAGTGATAAAAATCACTGTTGAGTGTTTTGAAAAGTGATAAGAAACATATTTGTTTGAGAAATTGATCCGACTGGCTCCCTGCTCTGTCGTTACATGCTTCCGTGGCGTCTGTGCCTCTGGCTGCTTCCAACAACTTGCTTAACCTGCAAATCAAGATCAACAAACAACTTCTTGAGCCACATAAGCTCACATGAGACTTGTGCTAAGCCTCTATACTCAGCTTCGGTCGATGAAAGAGCCACGGTTGGTTGTTTCTTTGACATCCATGAGATGGTCTTCTTTCCTAGCATGATAACATATCCACTAGTGCTCCTCCTGTCATCTTTGGAACCTACCCAATCAACATCACAATAAGCTTGTACATTTAATCCATCATCAAATGGATAATATAGACCTTCATTCACTCATCCTTTGAGGTACCTAAGTACCCTTTTGGCTGCAACGAGATGAGGTACTCTTGGTGCTGCAAAAATTGAGATAACACTTCAACTACATGTGCAATATCAGGTCTTGTCATAGTAGCATACAAGAGAACCAATTATTGACCTATACATGGTCACATCCTTCACTTCTTCACCTTCATGAGCACTTAGTTTAACATGTACTTCTAATGGATTTGAAATGGGCTTACAATCACACAAGCCAAACATCTTCAAAAGATCAAGAATGTATTTCCTTTGCATCAAGTATATACCTTCCTCTTTATATAGTACTTCAATCCCAAGGAAGTACCTTAAAATCCCTAAATCAGAGATGTTAAATTCACATCCAAGCTTCCTCCTTATGTCGTTGGATTCATCATCCCCTGTAATGATCAAATCATCAACATATATACAAATGAAAACAATTTTGCTACCTTCCTTCTTCACAAAGAGTGATGGGTCTGCATGACTCTGATTGTATCCACATTTTACTAAGTAGTCCACAAGTCTTTGGCTCCAAGATCTTGGGGCTTGCTTGAGTCCATAAAGAGCCTTCTTTAGCCTACATACATGATGTGGAAACCTCTCATCCTCAAAGCTTTGGGGCTGGTCCATGACGACTACCTCTTCAAGCTCTCCATTTAGGAAAGCATTCTTCACATCCAATTGGTACATCTTCCAACCTTTTGAGGTTGAAATTGGAATCAAATTTCTGATGGTGGACATCTTAGCTACTAGACTTAATGTTTGCTCAAAGTCTATACCATAGGTTTGAGCAAAACCTTTGGCAACTAGCCTTGCTTTATACCTAGAGATGCTCCCATCTGCATGTCTCTTTACCTTGTACACCCATTTGTGGCCAATGACTTTCATGTCCTTTGTTCTTGGCACCAATGAAAAAGTATCATTTTCCTCAAGTGCTTTGACTTCCTCCTCCATGGCTTCAATCCATTCCCTATGCCTATTTTCTTCTTCAAAAAAATTAGGTTCTTCACAAGCTATAACTTGACTCATGTAGGCATAGTGTCTTGCAATGAATGAATCATAAGTTAACCTTTGAACATGGTATTTAATCCAATTGGATGACCTTACCTCACCATTAGGTGGTAGGAATCTCCTCCTCCTTGGTTTAGATGCCTTAAATCCCGGAGTTTCTAATTTTTCCATATCTTCATCACTTGTAGATTCCATGTCTACCCATTGATGGTCTTCGTCATTTGACTTTTCCTTTCCTTTGCTACTTCCTTCACTTGAATGAGCTTCATTCTTTGTCCTTCCATGCCAAGTTGATGTAGTAGTCTCCTCTGATGGTGTGCTTGAAGTGGTTGGACCACTTATCTCCATGCTTTGTTGTTGCACTTTGAACTTCTTCTCGTCTTCATATGCATCATCAACCTGTAACACATCTTTGCTACCATACCAAGGCTTCAAATCATCAAATATTACATCCCTAGATACCTTAAGATCTTTGTTCCAAGGTTTATAGCATCTAAAGCCCTTTTTTTCTGAAGAATATCCAAGAAATATACACCTATCCGCCTTCAATTCTAATTTGTGTCTCAATTCTTGAGGTATGTGAACATAACAGACACAACCAAATACTTTGAGATGTGAAAGATAGGGTTTCTTACCACACCAAGATTCATAAGGTGTAACTCCATGTACCCCTGAGGTTGGACACCTATTCATAATGTATATGGCTATATTTGTTGCATCAGCCCAATAAGAGTTAGGTGCATTCATTTCATTTAACAAAGATCTAGCCACTTCTGCTATGTATCTACTCTTCCTTTCTGCCACCCCATTTTGTTGAGGTGTATACCTGCAAGTGAATTGCCTTTTGATGCCATGTTCATGTAGAAAATCTGAAAATTCATTTGAAAAATACTCTCCCCCTCCATCTGATCTGAGAGTCTCTATATACTTCCCTGTTTCCTTCTCCACTAGGTCTTTGAACCTCTTGAAGTGGTAAAACACCTCCGACTTTGACTTCATGCAATACATCCAAACAAACCTTAAATGATCATCTATAAATGTGACAAAATATCTATTACCTCCAATGGATGGATCCCTTGTAGGTCCCCATACATCTTTGTGTATGAGATTCAACACTTCATTGCTCACATGTGCTCCCTTCTTGAATGGCAATCTGCTTTGTTTTCCTAATTGACAAGGATTGCACAAATGTTGCATATTCTAAGATGTAAGATCAGGTAGAACACTCACCAAGCCCTTCCTTTGCATATCCTTCATCTTTTGTAAGTTTATGTGCCCAATTCTTTTATGCCATAAGTCGATTTTGGCAATCTGTTTATTTCCAATTGACAAGTAGATAGTGTGAGGGGTTGATGGCTTTACCTCCATGGTGAAGAGTCTTCCTTGCTACCTAAAAACTTGATTAGTGTGGGACAAATAGTTGAAAAAGTTTTTCAAGTCACGTTTACAAATGGATTGTTTGTGGAACATCTAAAGAATGGATTAACTCATATTGTCTATGGTAAGAAGGAAGGTAGACTATTCACCTTGAAAGTACAAGGGAATGCTGGCCAAGCTTTACTCACACATGATGAAGAGGTAGTTACAAAATTGGACCTCTGGCATAAGAGGTTAGGACACTTCAATGAAAGAGGAATCAAAGGTATGGTGGAAAATAAATTTATTCAAGGTCTACCTATTGTGGAGAATCAACATATGGAATATAAATGTGAAGCATGCCTATGGGAAAGGCACACAAAATACCATTTTAGAAGAAAAGGATTCAAGCATGATGGAATATTAGATCTCGTCCATACAAATGTATGGGGACCACCAAAAGAAGGGATGTGAGGAGGTTTTTAGAACAAAGGAATGCTCATCTTTGTTTTGTTGAATGTTTTTTTGCTTTATGTTTGTTGTTTGTTTGATTTGAACTTCTTTAGCTTCCTCGAGATCCTTTGCTTCTCCCATCTTTGTGGTTTCCGCATTTATAATGCTTACAGATGTAAACATCGTAGAGATATCTGTTGTCTCTTGGCACCTTGACACATTGGAGATTGTATCGTGTATTCTTATAAATTTTTTATGGTGATCCTCTTCATAAGAATGTACATGTACTCCATGCATATTTGCTTTACACCCAACAATGATTTCTCTTATCCTATGGATTTGCAAATTATTCTTAGTTTTTAAAATGCATGGAATTTGCACATCTTCTTCATTTGCATGAATGTCAGCTTTCCAATCATAGATTACCTCTATTCCCAAGAAGTACTTTAGCATTCAAAGATGAGATATCTTGAACTCCTTTCCTAGGTCTGATTTGATATCTTTAATACCTGCAATATCACTTTTTGTGATGATCAAATCGTCCACATAGATGCATATGTATATCGTGTTGTCTCCTTGCAAGAAACTAGAACTTCCAAACATAATTTGGGTACCTCATACTAGAAAATCCTTGAGGTTGGCTCATGTAGACTACTTCTTCAAGCTCTCCATTGAGGAAGGCTTTGTTCACATCCAACTCATATAAGCTCCATTTCTTTGAGGTTTCCACCACAATCAAAGTCCTAATTGTTGGCATCTTGGCTATGGTGCTAAAACTTTCATCGTAATCTATTCCATAGCTTTGCGAGAAGCCTTTTCCACCAACCTTGCTTTGTACCTAGCAATGGAACCATTTGAATTTCATTTAATTTTGTAAACCCACTTATTATCTATCACCTTCATGCCTTCTTGAGCCAGTACCCAGCTCCAAGTATGGTTCTCATCAAGTGGCTTGAGCTCTTCCTTAATTACCTCTTGCATTCCTTGCAATCCTTAGCTTCTTCATAACTAGTTGGTTCTTTGTCCTTGATTACCTGAGTCATGTATGCATAATGCTTTGCAATGAAATTAACATATGTTAACCTTTGAACTGGATATCGTACTCTTGTAGACCTTCTGTCACTTCCTTTAGGTGTGGTTTCCTCTTATTTCTTTGTTTAGCAACTCCCAAGGTTTGAATTTCTTCTATCTCTTAATCTTCCAACATGCTCTCGTCCACATAGCTTCATTCTTCAATTGCAATCTTCGCAATGGCTTTGACTTTGATTTCTTTAGAGCTGGTGTCTCTTTCTGTAAGCCTTCCACTCCATGGTGAGGGTGCCCTTGAGGTGGATGAGTTGCTTGGACCACTTAAATCCATGCTTTCTTGAACTTTATCATCATTCTTCTTATCTATCTCACCTATATCTTTAGCCTCCAATGGCCTCGTGCATGCATACCAAGTCTTCAACTCATTAAAGACAACATCGCTACTTAGCTTTAGCTCCATGATGATGGGATTATAGCATTTATACCCCTTTTATTCCATAGAATATCCCAAAAAGATATACCTTTCATATTTGGCATCTAACGTTGACTTCAACTCTTGAGGTACATGTACATAGCATATACAACCAAAGATTCTAAGATGTGAAATAAAGGTTTTCTTACACTCTATGATTCCTTAGGGGTTAGATGATGTATACCTAATATAGGAAATCTATTCATGATTTATGTGGCTGTACATGTCGCCTCTCCCCAATAACAATGCAACATATTCATTTTGTTGACCATACACCTTGTTACCTCTTCTATGTGTTTGTTCTTTATCTTTGCTACCCCATTTTGTTGAGGGGTATACCTGCATGTAAATTGCCTTTTGATGCCGTTGACTTGAAAAAATTCAGAAAATTTATGGGAGAATTACTCTCCCCCTCCATCGGATCTCAACGTTTTGATAAACTTGACAGAATCCTTCTCCGCCTATGCTTTGAATTCCTTGAAGTAGTGGAACACATCTGATTTGTTTCTAATGCAATACAACCATACTTTTATTCAAAATTCATCAATGAATTTAAATAAAAATACCTATTTCCAACAAGGGGTGCTTCTCTTGATGGGCCCCAAACATGTGGGTGCATGAGATCTAAAATATTCGCACTCACATAGGTACCCTTCTTGAAGGGTAGCCTTGATTGTTTTCCTTCTTGGCAAGCTACAAAAATTTCATGCAAAATTTTAGATGTAAAATTTGGTAGAACTCCTACCAAGATCTTCCTTTGCATTTCGTTGAGCTTTTGTAGGTTGATGTGACCTATTTGTTTATGCTATGGGTCCAAATCTACCACCCTCTTATCTCCATGCGTGACATACATTGAATGGTGTAGCTGATTAATGTCCATTGTGAACAATCTCCCCTGCTCTCTTCCTTTTTCTATGAGCTTGAAACCTATCCTTGGATCCTGAACAAAACATCCTCTTTCATTGAACCTAGCTTGATAGCCTTTTTCTACCATTTGGCTTACCAAAATCAAGGTTTTGGTAATAGTAGGGACATGTAATACCTCTGATAAGCACTTTGCCATTTGATTTTCTTCCAAACTGATACATCCCACATGTTGAATGGTATGATCTAAGTTATCACCTGTTTCCACATATCGATGCTTTGGGACCTACAAATTACTAAAAAGATCCTTTTGACATGACATATGATTGGTACATCCACTGTCTACATACCATACATCTTCACTAGCTTGAGTTGTACCTTCACCATACCTCATGGAAAGTAAATAATCTTTCCCTTGGCTAGATGATATGTTTTCATAGTTACCTTGCCATCTATAATTGTTTTTGTTGCTTTGATTCCCTGTTCTTTGAGATCTATAATACCATTCGTTAGCAAAATGACCCGGCTTACAACATACAAAGCATCTATTTGAAGTGGGTTGTCATCTTCCACCAAACCTTCAACCTCTTTCTCTATTTGTTGGTCTTCCACCTCTTTGAAGTGAATTTCCTTTTTTTCCTTGAACTCCTTGGTTGCTTTGATATCTTCCTCTTCCTCACGTTAAACCTCGACTATCTCTTCCTCATGTTAAACCTCGACTATCTCTTCCTCCTCTTCCTCCATACAACAATTGACCTTGGTTATCCTTGTCATTATGACCACCAAACTTCATCTCCATTGTCACCATGAGAGTGATTAGTTGATCAAAAGAAGGAAGAGAGTCCCTTAGATACACTGAAGTTGTGAAGGCCCTCCATTTCTCATCATTCCTAAGTCCATTTAGGGTGTGGGCTTTAAGATCGTCATCATCTAGGGCACAATAAATTTACCCTAGTGCATTTGCAAGATCTTTAACCTTTCATATGTAATCATTGGCACCTTGAGAGGGGCCTTTCATAAGATTATTTAGCTCATTATGGAGCTGAACTATTCTAGTTTTTGTGGAGGTTGAGTACAATCTCTCCAAGCACTCCCACACCTTCTTTGATGTATCCAAATCTTGAATATGTGCTATCATGGAGTTGCTAATATGCTGAGATAAAACAAAAAGGACTCTTTTGTCCGTTTTTTCCCACTCTTTTACTTCTCTTCTCTGATCATTGGTTGTATTGAACTCATCTACCTAGGGTTTGGCTCTCTGTCACTCACAAGTCCCCACAAACCTTTCCCCATCAAAGAAATTCTTCTTCTAAATGACCATTATTGGAAATTTCCCTTTTTGAGCTTCTCAGTCTGAGCATTGATTTCAGCCATGGTTCATTCTAGATCTTTTGAGCCTCCCCCTTAATGCAATGAAGTTATAAAATATGGATTTTACACTCAAAAAATGGAGTTAATCCTCTTCATGAAGTTTCATCTTTGATATGATGACTTGTTTGCTTCCCCTTGTTGTTGACATGCCCATTCTTTGCTTCTTTCCTTTAATCTTTGATCAGGTCTCTAATTGAGTTCAAGAGCTCATTGTTCTCTCTTTGATACTCCACTCATAGATCTAATACCATTGTTGGAGGATAAACACTCCTATGTGCACAACAAAAGTAAATGAACCTTCCTAGGATCTTGGATTTTTTAGATATAGGCTCTCTATTTTTTGAGTTTCTTCGAGTAAATTCAAATAATGAAAATAAAATTCCACAAGCTGAAACTAGACTTGAAGAGATTTCAAATGAGTGTAAATCCACTTCATTTGGACACTAGATGATGCTTCAACTAGCTGAATCAAAATAGACACCTTGATCTCTTCATATAGTATTAACTAACTACAAAGACACCATTTTGATCATTTCTCTAAGAAGGTGCATGTACCGATCCTGAGACTTACGTCACTCAAATTAGAACTTATAAGCTTTCAAACAAGGAAAAAATAATTGCAAATGGGTTCGAGATGAATGAGAAACAACAATTACAATATTAGGGGGTTCACCAAGATCATTTAGAGAGAGAGTATGTTAAAGGTAGATCTCTGCAAAATATGTAAAGAACAGCTAGTAGAGGGTATGCTTAAGAAAGACGACAACTTTGACACATATTTCCATGTCTCTTAAACATAATAAAACTCATTAGAGGCTTTAAAGGTCACACACCAACCTCTTTAGCCAATCTAAATTGTATACATGTAAAGAGGTTAAGTCCAATCACATCAAGAGGTAACCTAAATCTTCTCTAATGAACTTCTTTCCATTATAGACGTGATTTGATGCTTGAAACTTGTGGAAATCATCCTCCTCTAATTGTGCATAATGTGGAAGGTTCAATTTGGGCCATGTTCCCACACTCTTGAGCTTGAAATACAAAACTTTCAACACAAAGTACCTTTTGTAGGGAAACGAGTAAAATTATTTAAAAGGCGAGATGATGAAGTACATGAAAGTCTAGCAGTATTGATGGAATCACTTTCTAATGATGAAAATGAAGATAAAGAGGCTATGATCTAAGAAAAATTAGATTAATCAGTTGGTAATTTTTCTTTAGATTTTCTTTTTCATTGCATTGTACCTTTGCATTCATATTTGTCAAACTTAAAACTCTCAATCATGATAGTTTCAAATTTCATGTGCAACTATTTGAATCAAGTAGGAATGCACTTATTTGGCCTTTGGTTTGAAGTTTTTACAAATATGGTTGAGATGGGATAGAAAAAATCAAAATTGAAGCTCAAGTAGGACATCATATTTGTTTTATATAAATCAATGCATGTTTATGCATAAATCAATATCAAAATGAAATCCGAGATCTTGCTTTTGCATGCATCTAGACCTCAACTTAGAAAAGGGGTTAACCCTTTCCCCTTAAAACAAAAAATTTGCAAAAATGTACAAAAATTTATACTTCTCTTATACCCTAAAAAACGTAGAAGTTACCATGAATGATGAAAAATATAAAGAAAAATAAAGATACCTCAAAAGCAAAAAAGCTCAAAAAAGACATGAAAAATTGATTGTGAAATCACTTTTGATTTACTTGGGCATACTAGTCGGCTGTATGCATGAGTGGAATTAGTTACATTTCATAAGTATGTATGGATGCATTATATGTACTTATTTATATGAAATTATGACTGACTTTAAACAAGTGGAATAAGTAATTTTTTGTTAAAATTGAAACCTTGAAAACGCAAGTGTACAATCTCAAGTTTTGAGTGGAATTAATGTGTCAGCAAGCAATGGTTCCAACTCAAATCCATGGAGCAAAAGATTGAGTGGAAACTTCTACCCAGTAAATTCATCAGCTACATCTAAGAAAGATAAAGAAAAGGTTTTTGTTGGTAATAAAACATAAAAGCTAGTTCCATTGTTGTTGTTAGTGCTAAGTGCTTGATTGATGGATCAAGTCAACCACCAATGTGGTGCAATGCATGTTGGGTGCTTTCAACAAGCTCAACTGTGAAAACCAATAACCTCAAGGGATTGATTGAACCAATGGAACCTCAAGAAGGTCAAAAAGAGATCAAGATCATTGACTACGAAAGGTGTAATTCTCAAATGCATGGGAGATGTGAAATATTGAGCTACTAACAGAATTGAAATAACTTGAGTGGGAGGTGTCGTCTTAGTAAATGGTGGGCCAAGACCACTACGTGTTTGAGAACATGCGGACCTCCATATTCGTGATACCATATTCAAAGGAATTTCATACATGACCTCTCTTCAAACTTCTTTTTCTTGTTGACTAGCTTGCAAAGCTTAAAGAATCACCATGTGTAGCTTAAGATAATCAATCCATTATCACTTAAGAAGTAAATTGAAAGAAACACGACATGGAAGCAAAATCTATATACTCTTATGCATAGACTTTGAGTGTATGCTATTGGGGAGCAGTTCAAAACAAAAACGAATGATATTTATATAGATATATATACTTTTTCTAGGGAAAAAAACACTTTCTATTCATGGAGAACAATGAGAAAGCCCATTGTTATAGAGAACACAAAAAATAAAAACAAAATCACATAAGATCGATGCATGCAACGGTCACAATACAATCTGATGTACGAAAAAAAATCAGTAACTAAGCACCAAATGCTATTGCAAAGGAGGAGACCTTGTAGAAACGCAAAATAAAACTTGCACAAATAGATTAGAGCAAATTACACATATAAAAGGAACTATCAATAGACTCGAGACTTCTACAAGTCTTCTATAAATCGTCAGCAGCACCCAATGTTCGCATGTCGTCAAGCATTGATTGGGGAGCATATCAAACCATCTCCCCCCTTTTCTATCTTTTTCGCGCATCCTTGCAACATCTCACACAGCCTCGGTATCTTCTCCAGCCCACACACCACCGTCTGCCTCAGATTATCTCTCCTCCGCAACATGGAAGGCGTCAAGATTGAGCTACAACAGAATTCTCAATCTACGATAGTAGACACAACCTCACAAGCATCACCTTCCTTTTTACGTGTGTTAGAAAATGAGTGAAGCGACACCTTTTTGATAACCACCATAACCAAAAAAGTCGCTCCAACAACTATACGAGCATTCCTACCAAATTGTTGCCTCTCTTTTATCCAATGACTAGGAAAACTTTCCACCAACTTTGTGTAAAAAAAACTTCTCCATCTCTGCTTTTTAGTTGCTGCTCTTCAAGAGAAAAAAAACTCCTCCGTTTTGAGAGAAAGGCGGAAATACATGTTGGTAGCACCTTCTTGAAATAGCTCAAAGATGGCTCCGTATCATTTCAACATAATTACTGGTGCTAATGTAAGATCTGATAGCACAAACAAGTGTAATTGCATCTACAACAATGACTTCTAGTATGTCTATAGCATTTAAAAGCTTCCTTATCTTGTCCATTTTCACAGAATCCTCCTATTATTGACTATTGTATGTACTAGAAACTCCTCAATCACATGCCTTGCTTCCAAAAGAAGGCCGCATTTGGCATACATGCCCAACAAGGAGTTTTGAACAAGTAAGTTAAACTCGAATCCTTTCTTTACAATGTCTAAATGCACCATGGAACCTGCTTCCACTGATATGATATTGATGCAAGCTTTCAAAACACATAATCACGTAGCCGAATTTCGAAAGGTATGCTGCTATTGTATGCAAGCACGTATGTCAAATTTCTTCTGCTTTTCGTGCTGAATGTAGTTACAGATATCCATGCTTTTTGGTGACTTCATATGTCGATGCATGCTTATTAGATTCCGTCAATGAAGGTAATTCATTCCTCTTGCCACATCAAGAAACAAACGCTTCTCATACAACTTTTCCTTTGCTTCTATTTGGTGAACGAGTCTGATCAAGCTTCCTTTTGAGAGATATGTAGAGCTAATATAAAAATATGGCTGTTTTGTAAAATTTTAAAGTGAAATAGATGAAAAGAAACTTTTCCCTAAAGAATTATTTATCATAATTCCAAAGAAAGGGAGAGAGAATCTCTCCGACATTCACCTCTACTAAACTTGCACATCATCCTCGATGGGCCAATCCTGCAAAACAAAAAACACAATAGCAAAACTTCTTTGAAAGCAACAATAAAACTCACATCTTTTTGACAATGTAAATGAATGCAAATGCTTGTTATTTGTGTCTGGCATATGATAACAATCAAATACATCTTTCAATTGATTACCATTTTGTGCAACACTTACTTCTCATTAAGTTTCAAAGACAATAGCCCTTTTTTATCTACATAGAAGCTTGGCATTTCATCAAACACCACATATTTGCTTACCTTCACTTGTCATGTGAGTGGGTTGTAGAAATTATATCCCTTTTGCTCAAGGGAATACCCAAAGAAGATACATTTTTTTGCTTTTGGATCAAGCTTCCTCAACTAATCTAGAACATGTAGATATGCAATACAATCCAATACTTTCATATGTGATAAATTTGGCTTTTTGCATGTAAACTTCTCTTTAGGTGTAACTTGATGTACGACAATAGTCGAAGTTCTATTTATGATGTATACATCAATATGCATAGCTTCTGCCTAATAACAATGATGAACATTTTTCTCAGCCATCAAGGCTTTTTTTTTCCTATTTCTGTAATATGTGTTTTTTTGCATTAAGTAATGTCATTCTCTTGTGGTGTGTACCTACATGAAAAATGTCGTTGAATTCCATGACTTTTTAGAAATCCATTGAACTCATTTGACATGTATTCACCTCATCCATCATATCTCAATGTCTCAATATACTTCCCTATTTGCTTTTCCACCATGGCCTTAAAATTTTGGAAGTGTGTGAACACCTCAATCTTCTCTTTCATGAAGTATAACTATACTTTTTGTTGTTGCAATTAGCAAGCCTAAGTGCTTTGCTTATGATTCAGGGCTATACATCCATCAATGACCTCACAAGAGAGACCCTCATGAGAACACATGCTTGTTAATTTGAGCATATTTACCTCGGATACTTGTAAAATCCAAGAGAGTAAAGAATCTCGTGAAGTTAGGGAGCTAAAAACATGACTCATGTGGTAGGAAGAATCAATTCAAATCATCCCTAAAGTGTAGGATCACTTTTAGCTGAAAGAAAATTCAAATTCAAACTTAGAACATGTGTATAAATGCACATACTTTTAGTCGTGAAAAATGAGATCCATTCTGAGTTCATGCACATTCTAGTTATCGCTTTTGATGCAAACAATTGATATTGATGCTTGAAAGCACTTGGTGGTTCTAAATGCATCATTCTTAAGTTAAAGAGGTATACTAAGCATCCGTGGAGTAATATTGCAAGGTATGGAGTAGGTTTTGTGTAGCACCATTTCATCTCTAGAACCTATTTTTACAATCTCCTCACATTTGTATCAGCGCAAGTAATCAACATGGGAGATGGATTTCCTTCATCCATAGAAGAATTGGATCAAGGTAATTACTCAACTTGGTCACTTAGAATAGAAGCATATGTTCAAGGGAGAAATCTCTATGGTTACATATTTGAAGATGAGATGATGCCAATCCTCAGAAGCAAAGGCCAACCAACTCAAGAAGAATAAGAGAGCTTAAACACATGGTGTTCAAAGGATGCTCTAGGAAGGTCATACATTCTTAACTCAAGCTCATATTTTTTACTTCCACACATCAGGCGTTGCAAGACTTCACAAGAGACTTGGAATGCTCTTGATGCATTCTTCTCATCAAGTACTAAGGCAAGAAAAAATCAAATATGGATGGAATTCACCACACTCAAGAAGATTCCCAAGAAAAGTGTGACTGAATTTGTCACCAATATGAAGGACATAGCACACAAGCTTGGAAGCATTAGATAAATCATTGATGAAGAGGAGATTAGTATGGGAAGTGATCAATGGAATAAAGGAAGATGACAAAAGGAAAGCTCTCTCCACAACCATGGACCTCTACATGGACATGCAGGTTCTTGATTTCAACACCTTCGTGGGGCACTTGTTCAAACATGAGGAAAATCTTATGAAGTATTGGTGCAATTATCAAGCCTAAGTGCATTGCTAAAACCTTAGGACCACACATTCATTTAGCTCTTCATGAAAGAGAACCACATATGAACTCATGCTTGTGAATTTGAGCATGAACTTTGGATAATTGTAAAATCCAAGAGAAAAAGGAATCTCATGATGTTAGTGAGCTAAACACATGACTCATGTGGTAGGAATAATAATTTTAAATCATCCCTAAAATGTAGGATGACTTTTAGCTGAGAAAAAAATCAAATTCAAACTTGGAACATATGTATGAATATACACATTTTTAGCCACTGGATAAGCAAACCATTGTGAGAGGTGTTGAGCTACTTTAGTGAGCACACATTCCACTCGTACTATCTATGTGTAGTCCTATGCACTTCCCTTGTATCATATGCTCATTAGCATATACATTTTGATACATTTTCTTCAAGTACATTTTTGTATATTGTCTACTGCTGCATCTTCATCATTATAGTGGTTTTGTGGAATCAATTTCTCTAAATCTATACATTCATTTGCTATAATTTAACTTGCAATAGTTAGATTAATGTGTATATTATGCATAAAATTTTTCATCAAGTTTTGCTTAGTGCTACATAGAAGGTGGTTGTGTCTGTACACCTTCTAGATCTTGAAACTTCGAGATAACCCCCTTGACTTGTTAGATTCATTTCTTAGTGTATGGTATAATTGAATTGATGAAATAGCTTGCTTTAATTAGATAGAAACTCAAATTATATGTGTGCAAAAGCTCTTTGGTCAATTCAAACTAGGTTGTGAGCTTGGAGCATAATACTAAAACCTTCTAGTCCCAAAATAGAAGGTTCTTCATATTTCTAGAACCATCTTCTCATAGTGGTATCAGAGCAACAACAAATCTTCAGGCATAACCAAAATTTATTTGAAGCACATAAACACTTTGGACTTTGGTTTCAATGGATATAACCATGCATGCTTGGAGAAATCATGAATGGATAAATCTTAATGACATGATCGTTTCTTTCATAGTATTTACAAAATTTTTCTACTCTCATGTTTTCATCTCATCTTCGTCTTCCTTCTTAACAATGCAGCATTAGTAGATTTCTGCTTACTAGTAGATAAGCTCCATTTACCATTGCCCTTCTCACTAGCAAAGAAATCTTGATCTAATAAATAATAGACCTGTTCTACTTAGATTGATCTTCTTGTAACAAAAGAGAGACTAAATCGTCAAATTTTAAGGCATTTGGATTTCCTTTCATCATTAGTTGAAGAGTAGAAGCAAAACTCTAATATGAATCTCAAAGACCATTAAGAATACTCTATACAAGTGAACTATCTAGTAAGACTTCATTTGTAGAAATCAATTGTTCCTTCAAATCTTCCATCCCTGTCAAAAAACTGTCCATAGATTCTCCTTCATTCAAATGCTCACTCTCCAACTGTTTTCGATGGTAAGCAACATGAACCTCATTTCTTGTCTAGTATAAAGTGGTAAGTCTATCTGAATCATTCTATGTTGTCTTTGAAGAGAAAATATGAGGGATAATGGCACATTTGGTAGACAAAACTATCAATGCATGTGTCTTAACATGTCTTCTATCCCAACAAATTTTCTCTATAGTTGATACAACAAGAATCAAAGCACAAACAAAAATCTAAAGATCATCGTCTTCAATGCCATTTGTATCACCTTCAATAACCATATTCAGAGGTGTAATAGGATGTTTTTACTTATCCTACACAATATTCCACAATCCTTTTTCTACCAATACATGATGCATCATATATGACCACAATAGGTAATCTATACCATCCAACTTGTCCTCAACAACCAACATATGGAATACATCATTGATTTTAGCCATGACCACTCAGTAAATACTCTAATGCAAACAATGATTCTATCGCAAAAAATTAAATAGAACCACCCTGCCAAGCTCTACTAACAACCAAAAGTGGTGGTGCATTTGTTTCTTGCTAGCTCACTCATTCACGGACATTAGGATTTTCCTTATGTACTATTCTTTATTCATTGCACTAATTGTATTGCATATTAGGTCATTCTTGTATATTCTCTTTATGTAGTAGTAGAAGAAGAAGAAGACCACTCTTCCTTGTCTCAATTTGTGTGTGCTCTTCTCTTTTTATGTGAAAGTGTGTGATAGGTCTCTTGCTTATCTCCTTTCTATTGATGTTATACTTTATGGAATAATGGAATGTTATATGGATTTTAATGTCTTGAGGGTTTAAATGAGATTTGTGTTTTGATCTAGCAAGTGCACACTCATGAGGGTGTGAATGCATTGTTGGGATAAAATCCCGTAGGGAAGTGTACATCAATTTTTTTCAAGTTCATTGATTTTTTGGTTATGGTGTGATGTTTTGACCAAAAAAGAGTTATAATATGTGCATGTTTTGATCGATTCAATTGATTATGCGATGAGAAAGTATGTCGTGCCTATACATTAGGCCTGTATAATTGTAAATAGCTAACTCTAAACCTGAGAGAAACCCTAGATTTGAGCCTTAGAATTGGCATTTACCCTAAGCCTAACCCTTTAGTTTCATTTAATTTTGGTTACAAGTGTGAAACCAAACCTTAGTCTATATAGAAAGAGAAAAGAAAAAGAAACAAAATTAGAAAAAGCAAAAAATTTGGAAAAATAAAGAGAAGAAAGACCAAAATAGAAATAAGAGATAGAATTTTTCCAAAATAGTACATGAACATGCAAGAAGATTCAGGAACTAGAAATTTTCATGAGGGAGGTTAGAAGATTGTACAGAAAAGTCTTAGGGGGGACCTATAAATAGACATCCAAATCCTATTTGGCTTTCCCTGCGGATTTTCTCTCCAAGTATGCTCCTTAACTTTTCTTGTTCATTCATTTTGATCATGCTTTTTTAGTTTCTTGTTCATGCTCTCCATTACCATGCCATGAGAGATAGGGATTATGTTCCTAATTCTTTACTATACTCTGCTGAGACGGATGCAAGAGAGAGAGAAATTCGATCTTGGTTTTTGTTTATGTTTTGGATTATGCTACTATGTCGCGCGCATGAGAGAGAGAGAGAGAGAGAGAGAGAGAGAGAGAGAGAGAGAGAGAGAGAGAGAGAGAGAGAGAGAGAGAGAGAGAGAGAGAGAGAGAGAGAGAGAGAGAGAGAGAGAGAGAGAGAGAGAGAGAGAGAGAGAGAGAGAGAGAGAGAGAGAGAGAGAGAGAGAGAGAGAGAGAGAGAGAGAGAGAGAGAGAGAGAGAGAGAGAGAGAGATGAGAAAACTATGTCAAGAGAGAGAAAAAAATTAGAGATGAGAAAACTATGGCAGTGATTGAACTAGCTTGGTTACACTTAAAAAAGCATTGACAATAGATTGGGATGCACTCATCAATGTAGAGGTCGACTTGCCTGAGGCATCATCAAATGAGGAACATGTAGTGTTTGATACTTCGATTATCCCGTGGTGCACATAGATGAGAAGGTTCCAACTACTAGATGCAGAACAAGGACAAGCATATGGTGTAGTTGATTCAAAGAATATACTTAAGTCAAAACAATTGGCGAAAATCGATAGATCGGAGATGGAGATGGGTAGATTGATGATGGATTAAGAAAGAGAGGGAAGGGTTGAGTTGGATTCTGAGATACATAATCTTCTAAGAGTTTGTCTGTCTTATACCAAAATTCTGAGACACTCAGGGAAGATTTTGTAAATGGTTTGACTGGATCGGGGAAGATGATAGGACCGCAACATAGAGAATTGCATCGTTGCCTATTTTTTTTTAATATAAAGGAAGTTCGGCATTAGCCTACTCTCCCAGACTTGAGTTAAATACAGAAAAGTACAAGAGAAGCGGACTAGTGCCCATGGGACCCCCCAAATCCCACAAAGCAGGGGAGGCTTTTAGAATGCTTAGATGGCATTACAAAGAAAGTTAACTACCCTCTCATCACCCTCATGTGAGACCCACTTCGGTTTAAGCTTGTTATTGATCAAAATGAGTACTTGATGATGCCTAAAGGGGAGGGACTTCTTACAATTAACAATCCTTTTGCCAAGGAGGAACAATGATTTCTCAATTGACCACTCTTTGGGGGAGTCACCGAAGTTGAAAGCACATCTTTCCCGCGAGATTTTCCATAGGACCTCCCCTCTGATGGTGTTCCAGAGAGTTGTGGAGCAGCCGATCGCTTCTGCCAGCAGGGCTTTCTGCCAACTGAGATGTTTCTGAAGTCTAATTTTCTTTCCAACCGTCTGCCAGAGTCTGTTGGAGTTGGGGCAGGTAAAGAAGATGTGTGAAACATCTTCGATAGACCGGTAGCAGCGTTTGCACCAGGGAGGAATCCCATAAGATTTGCTAGCCTTAAGGTTGGTCAAGATTCCATGATGAAGAATTTTCCATAAGAGGATAGACTTTTTTATTTCTATGAGAGGGTGCCAGATAGCCATGAACTTCATGTCCCACCGAAGCCTCGTCCATGATAGGCACCACTTCTTGTTGAGGTTGACCTGATAGTCAATTGTTTCTTTGATGTTCGGGATTTCTGATAAGCTATTCCGATTGTGCCATTTGAGACCAAGCGAGCTCGACGTGTCATGTCTCATGAGAAGGCAAACTTTGTGTCGGTCCCAAGTGAGACATCTGCTTTGCAAAGTGTTCCATTCTTTGTACAAAATGTTGATGCAAGGGTCAATATCCTCGAAGTTGATCCAGCGGTAGGTGTCTTGTTTCCAGAGATGTTTCCATTTTTTGAAGCCTTTGTTCCATAACTTCTTGGCATTTTGAATGTTCCAAGATTCCACACTCCGGATGCCATCAATCAGAAACCAAATAGAGTAGTTTTGTTTGATACCGGCTGCCCACTTCCAGTCTTCACTTATTCTTGTGTAGCTTTTGACTTTATTCCAACTCTTCCATAGGGAGCACACAAGATTGGAGCCTTTCGGGAAGACGTGGATCGCGAAAAACAGCAAGGTCAAGATGTCAAGATGGTTCCAATTTGGGAAACCCATGAGAGCGAACTCAATCTTGTTTCTGAAGATCAACTTGGCCCAAGAGGCCTCCCCATTGCACCAAGCCTTAATCATCCATTTGGCTGCAGTTTGTTAGCCATGCACCCAATGTCCAAGATACCAAGACCCCCACTATCTCTATGGCTGGTGCAGATGGACCATTTGATTTTAGGCACCCCCCTCATATTGTGGTCGCTCGTCCAAAGGAAGTTTCTACAAATACTATCCAGTTTGGACAGATCTTCCTCTTTCAGTCTCCAATAAGAAAGGAAATAAATGGTAGATGATAAGAGGAATGTGTTGATAACCATAGCACGACTAGCAAGATTGATTTGCATACCTCTCCAATAGTTAAGCTTGGTTTTGAGTTTGGTGAGCACCCAGTTCCACCGCTGTTCCATAAAGACGCCAAACCCCAAGGGAATCCCAAGAAGCCGAAAAATTTGGCCCTGCGGAATGATTTGACATCCATGATCAATGAGAAGGTCCGGTTGTGACCCAACAATAGCTCTAAAGGTGGTCTTAGAGTGGTTGATTGTGGATCCATAGGCTTCACAGAAAGTAGCCAGATGCAACAATACAAGGATTACGACCACCACATACTAGAGAGATGACTCTCCTCCCAACCAAATGCCTCTATATATAGCTCTCTCCAGGGGACTGCCTTCTTGGGCAGGTGGATACTAACCATCCAAGTGTCAGCCATGTAACTGCATGTGCGCCAAGTGTCCAATGGATGCTTCTAGAAGGTTCTAGAGCTCTTTGGGCAAAATACTCTACCCATGTATCCCATGGGGATTGAACCCAAGACCTCGTCCTTCACACCCTTGAGTCTTAACCACTAAGCTAAGTGGTTCACTTGTTCACAAGAGCACAAGACCTCCTAGTAAGTCTAAACTCGAGATCTTTGGTCATACACACGGATGACCAAACGGTGTCCGATTTCAGATCTGTCTGAACCGGCCAGACCCTTGGATCATAGACTTACTTTATTACATTCTTCCCCCCTTGGAAAATATTTTCGTCCTCGAAAATAGAGCTATATACATACTGTAGGCAACCCCCGAGCCTCATGTTCTAAAACTGGAAGAACATGGTCATGTTCTAGAACTGGAAGAACATGTCTCATCTCTGTGGTGGCATCCTTGCCCAAATGATTCTAAACACTATCTCGCTTTGCACTTTGATAAACTAGTCAAAGTACAAAATAGTGAATGAATAATAAAGGTGGATCTAAACACATATCCCTGGCTAATTCACAGTTTCTGGATGTGCGATCTAGGCACAAACATGTGAATTAGGTGGATTCAATTTACTAGTCCATTTCTAAGCATAACTGGTGCATGGGCTTAGTAATGAAGGTGGGATTCTTATCCCTCGCAAGACTTTGAGAATTCTTGATTCACTTGAATTTGTTTTGGAGAACTTGAAGTTTGGTTGTCCCATACATCTAACTTTAGATGTCTGTATGATGGTTTACTTTTATCTAACAGTTACTTGATTTTTTCACTCGACTAGAGGACTACGTTGTCCCAATGAGTTGAAAAAATCCTATGTAAACTGTAAGAGAAAGTTTACCATTGGTGGGACCAACCATTACTAACTTCACCAATTCAAATTCAAAATGAAAATTGTCCAACTTAGGACTTTTTTCAAAGACTTTTAACTGAAAGTTCTTGGGAATTGTCAATTTGATGAGCAATTTCTAACTTCCCTATTCTAGAGTATACTGGACTCCAAGAAATCATTTATGCTATAACTTGAAGCAAACTCAAGTTAGAATAAAATAACTAACTTGAACATCCTAGATAGATGTTATGTACAAGAACCTTTTCAATCTTCAAAAAATGAATAAGTCCACTTAGACTTATCATTTTTTGAAGATTGAAAAGGTTCTTGTACATAACATCTATCTAGGATGTTCAAGTTAGTTATTTTATTCTAACCGGCTAACCCCGGTCTTTTGCAAAAGGAATCAGATACCATATCTGAGTCAATTTCAAAAGATTTGGAAAGCGGAAAGAAATAACTAAGACTTTGTACAACCAATTCAAACTTCGAATATACATAAACTTGCTATGAGTCAAAGTCTAGTTGACTCAGGACTTTAACTTTTCACTGGTCAATTTCAACAAGATATTGAAGCATTGACTTTATCTTTAAGAGAAATAAGCTGGTTTCTCCAAAAGATTCAAAGCAAATCAAAAACATCATCTAACCACAAGATACTAGTGTGGTAACCAACATCAGTGTGTCGACCCACTGAGGTTCTGCTGATGAGTTTTGTATTCAAATAATGCTTCACTTGAGACTAAGTTCAGGTCACATTCAATCTTTTTGACTCCGTGAATGCAATTCTTGTGCATTTCTTTGAGTCTAAAAGAGTGAATTTATCAAGTTACACTAGGAACTTGATACTTAACTTAGTCAATTAAATCTTTAATTGAAAAGATCAACTCAAAATCAAAGTCCAACTTCTTGCAGAAATTTATCAAATATTTCTGATCAATAACACTTAAACTTGAAGTGTTCTATGAAGATCTTGGAAGTTACTTACTTCATATCTTCAGTTTCCTTAATCTTGAAGTTACCTTGAAGTATCGTAAGATACTACTTTCATCCTTTACGAATTAAACTTTTCTTGAAGTCTTAATTCCCTTAAGGATGAAACCTAACTTCAAAATCCAAACTAGGACTAAAAGATAATCATCATCCCACGGTCCGATGTCCCATTCCATCTTTCCTACATCAATCTGAGTATAAAATCTGGTGTCCCATACCACCCTATTTTATATTCACATTAATGTGTGGGTGATTCTTATCCTAAAGTCTAAACATCTCTTGATAGAGTACCTTAATTCTTCAATTCTTTTACAAGAATTGGAAGTTTCAAGCATTACCTCTAACTAGATTTTCCTAGGTTTTGATTCCTTCACATGATCGTCTCATAATCATGTGCTTTACCTTGGGAACTTGAAAACCTCTTGACAGAATATCAATTCTTCTTTACTGGGGCTTTCAAAATGAAAACCAATCAGAATTCCAAGTTTCTTGAATTTCTCAAATTCAAGTTCAATTGGTTATTCTTGACCAAGAGTTTATGACTTCTTGTCTTTAGATTCCTTTCTATACTGGTGCTTTTAGGTACCTATCCCGGCCGGGGCTTTTTACAGGAATCTCTTTACTGCCTTAGTCTAAGCATCCGCTTATGCTTTTTGGATTTGTACCAAAATCCCTTTAAGGATAGGCAAACACTTGTTTTACCTTCCACAGACTTAAGTACCGTCTTCACAGTTGCAGACTACATACTTGGAATTACTTCACTCTGTTCAGACTTGGAACAACTTACTTTTTTCACAGTTTTCCATCGAATAAATGGAACTTGAGTGAATAATTCCCAAAAGGAATTTTATTGCCAACACTTGGGCAATCTACAAAGTAGTTCTAATCGCACATTACTTGGACAATCATGGCCAAGATTGATCAAGTCTGGTTGATCTTGCGATAAAAATAAAGACTTAGTCTTTATCTTTAAGATCTCTTTAACTATCTTTAAGCTTCTTTGCTTACCTGCAGGATTTTTTGAGATCTTTCCCTCAACTTAAGTCCAAGCATACACTTATGCCTCTCAGATTCCAAAGCTAAGAATCTTTGATATACCTTTAGGTTATATCACAAATAGGACTTGAAATACCACTTCTAGTGGTTTGGGACGTCTAGGGAACTACTTATAGTATGAAGAATTTCATTCTCAAAACTTGAAAGAATGCCATTTCTTCAAAGACTTGAGATTCCTTCTAGGGAATCAAATAACTTGAGCAAATGATTCATCTTGGAATCTTTTGCAAAAAGAATATTTAAAAGAAATTCTTTCAAATGATATCCAAAAAATTTACTGATTCAATTGTATTTATTTCCTGAGTATCAAACTAGAGAAAATATCACATTTGCCAGTTTGAAAGTTTAAGTTGACTTTCATTTATGTGATATCGACTTCTATTCTTGAGTTTGATACAAAACTCATTATTATTGGTCAATCTTCAGATGTTACTAGAGTCCTTTAAACATATTTCACTAATCAAATTTATGTTTAAAGTCCAAGCATCTATTGATTGATCCAATAGTAATGCAACTATGAACACTTTGAACTTTATAACTTGTTTAGGAGAAGTTCATGGATTGAAAATCCATTTCTTGGAACTTTCTAGTCCTAAATGAAAAGTTCATACTTGCTTCAAGTCTTTAGGAACTTATATTATTTCCTAAAGATTGCTTAGCTAGTGGCATCATTTACCAGAGATGCAACTATGGAACCTAACATCCTTTTATTGATATCAAGGATCAATTGATGTTGAGGTTTAACCTTTTGATTTCCATCACCCCTTGAGATGAAAATTTATAAAAGCTTGGTACCTTTATATCTTGGCAAAACATTTATATCCTAAAGAGGTTTTGCCTGCATCATTCCTTGGACCTATCATATAATATGAATTTATGTGTATTTTGGGAAGAGTTCATGAATCAATTAAGATCCTCTACTTGGAACATCTACCTTCCCAAAAATAAATTCATCTTAAACATGGTAGGAGAATGATCTCACATGAAATAGAAGGCTTGACTATTTCGTATCTCTATTCCAAAAAGTCACTTACCGAGGTTTCATCATGAGATATAAATCTTGAAACCACAAGAAACTTCTTTAAACTTTCGAAATCTTCTAAATAGAAGAGTGCTCATGGAACTTTGGAAATATAGTTGATGTTCTCATCCAACCTTGGGATGCTTGAGAAGTTACATAAAATATATAACTAATCAACTAAAGCTTTATCCGCATGACTTTCTAAGTACATCCAGGACTTAGAGTCATCATACATCACAAAAGAGTTTGCAAGTAATTAAATTTTCTTGGTCATCAAGGAAATTTATTACTTAACCTTCTCTTAGTGCTTACTTATACCTAGCAAGACATCTAACATACTTAATTCTCATTAAGTATTTGTCTTTAATAGCAGAGTATCGACTTGGGAAGAAATCGACTAATTACTTGAGTTGCAAACTAGAACTAGTATGTCTTTGCAACTAACTAGTCCTTGGTCTTCCCTAATGTCAAACTGCGAGCTTTATAAAGTAAGCTAAATACTAAGAGAGTACATTCTCATATCTACTTGCAAACAGCATTCCATTCTTCCATGCAAATGCATGTATCTACATGCAAAAGCATATGCTCACATGCGTATGCATGCATGTTCTTTGCATGCCCAAAAAATAATACAACAATCATGCATGAACTTGATGCACGATTTTTTTCTTGTACTAAGAATGTATATCATGCAATCCTGATGCATGTATATCCTTTCCTTTGTCCTAATGCACTATGATATAAAAAATACCCTTAAGGTGCAATAGAAAACTTACTCAATGGAAAGGAAATATGTATTTAAACTACCAAAATACATTCTTTGATGCACAAGGATCAAGTCTTTCCTTAATGCAAACTAATGCTTGAAATAAGAAATGGATTAATTCATTATTCTAATCTAGACTTAATCAATTGAAATCTTGGCTATTTCAATGTGCATCTAGGATTAAGTGTAGAATAATGAAAACAAGATAAATCAAGCATTAAGGCCAAGCAGAAACTGGAAAATACTTAGCTTTGATCAAAGCTTCGTCCATCCCTTGATCCTTTGGAAGAGTGATTCATCCTCTTGATCCTTGCGAGGAGCTATTCACCATTCTTGAAGCTTCCTCATCAAGAAATAATCTTGGATGACTTGGTCCGTCGATATCGACTAACTTAGGCCTCCGGATCTTCACTCCACAGTTCCAATTCCATCAAGCTTTGCTCAATCTTTGATTCTTCTTGGATGGATGAGAGGACTTGGCTCCTTGAAAAGATGAGAGTTGGGCTTGCACTTCAGCTCTGCTTACTGCTTTAGGAAAATCTGCTCTGCACTATAGAACAAGCAAATATGGTTGGGTGCGTGGCTACGTGAGCCTCCTCCCAAAGAAACCGTCTGAGTTCGATCCCTATCAGACGCAGCGGGCACAAAAAGTTATTTTTGATTTTGTTCCTTTTGGAAATCTTCTGCAACGCTCGATTACAACAGAAGATGAATCTCTGCAGATGTCTGGAGCGTGAACGCCCGTCGACGTGATGGATAGGCGGACGCGCTCGCACACAGAAGTCCCGTGTTCGATCACCCGCGGACCTACAACAGAGTTGATCAACATTTTTAGATCTCCTATTTGAGATCTTCTTCAGCACGCGCTTCAATCATTAATTTCTACTGCAGAGAAATCTTCACGCGGACGATGTGTTTCTATGGATACAGCAGCGCGCTCCTAATGGGGGAACGGGAGTTCGAATCCCGTTGGCAGCAGCTCCGCGGATTTTTGTTCATCAGCGCCAGATTATGGCATAACAAAAGGGTGTGCAAGCTATTGAGCGTCAATCGCCCGTGGGTTGTTTGGATACGCGAGCGCTCTCTTATTGGGGGGACGGGGGTTCGATCACCCTGGCTCGCAGTAGAAAATGAAGATATCTTTTGCTAAACTCCTTAGCCAAGGCTGTCGCCACCATGGATATGCGTGCACGCGAACCAAGAAAGTAGAAGAGACGCATGTATAAGAAAGGATATACAAAAATTCGATAAGAACTTATGAAGGTGATGATGTCCCCCAAGGTCACCATGAGAGCTTGGCTCTGATACCAATGCAACAATACAAGGATTACGACCACCACATACTAGAGAGATGACTCTCCTCCCAACCAAATGCCTCTATATATAGCTCTCTCCAGGGGACTGCCTTAGCGTCAATCGCCCGTGGGTTGTTTGGATACGCGAGCGCTCTCTTATTGGGGGGACGGGGGTTCGATCACCCTGGCTCGCAGTAGAAAATGAAGATATCTTTTGCTAAACTCCTTAGCCAAGGCTGTCGCCACCATGGATATGCGTGCACGCGAACCAAGAAAGTAGAAGAGACGCATGTATAAGAAAGGATATACAAAAATTCGATAAGAACTTATGAAGGTGATGATGTCCCCCAAGGTCACCATGAGAGCTTGGCTCTGATACCAATGCAACAATACAAGGATTACGACCACCACATACTAGAGAGATGACTCTCCTCCCAACCAAATGCCTCTATATATAGCTCTCTCCAGGGGACTGCCTTCTTGGGCAGGTGGATACTAACCATCCAAGTGTCAGCCATGTAACTGCATGTGCGCCAAGTGTCCAATGGATGCTTCTAGAAGGTTCTAGAGCTCTTTGGGCAAAATACTCTACCCATGTATCCCATGGGGATTGAACCCAAGACCTCGTCCTTCACACCCTTGAGTCTTAACCACTAAGCTAAGTGGTTCACTTGTTCACAAGAGCACAAGACCTCCTAGTAAGTCTAAACTCGAGATCTTTGGTCATACACACGGATGACCAAACGGTGTCCGATTTCAGATCTGTCTGAACCGGCCAGACCCTTGGATCATAGACTTACTTTATTACACCAGACACCTCCAAAACTTCTCCAGGCTAGTACTATCATTGTGAACAAACGCGTTCATATCATCGACAAAAAGTCTTGAGTCCCCAGCTTTTACCAGAAGGGAGGGCATCAATGACCTCAATGATTTGTGCTTCAGAGATAGGGGCATGTAGCAGGGAGCGAAGGTTGAGTGGTATCCTATGGGGGGAAACCCTAGATATGGCTGCCATACAGTCCCTTCTATGGTAGGGCTTAGAGGTCCCCAGGAGTCTCGTGAAGTGCCCTTCAATGATCCCAAAATTATCTTCTTCCGTATTGCATACATTGCCATTTAAGTCTAGCAATAAGGGGATCAATTCTATGTTATGTTTCCTTTTAAGGATATGGCACACCTCTTTGGTGGGTTTGTCGGCTTTGCCAGGCCACCACTCCTTGAAGAAAATTTGCAAGTTTTTCCTTTGTATTTCTTCCTCGTATCTCAGCTGCACTCTGATTTTTCAAAGAACTTTTTGGTCTTGAGGTTTTCCTTTGTTCACTTCCTCCTTGAGCCTCTAGAGTCTATGATATAGCTTCTCTACAAGCCCGCCGCACAGTCTCGAGCATCTTCCTGGATCTAATCATGATCTTTCGTGACTTATCGACCGCACTTCTCCAGCACTTGGCTGGGGACAAGCCGGGGGCGAACGCCTCCTTCCACACATCAGCAATTTCTTGATGGATGGAGGGGAGAGAGAAGGAGGGCGCACTGGATGTCTCAATGGGAGGTGCAAAAGCAAGGAGATTCTTCAGCAACCATGATGGCAAACAACTTAATGCCATGTGTAATTCATGGAAAACATTTTGTGAGGTCACGACTAATGTAAAAAGCAAACCAGAAATAGCAAAAAAGAGAATGGAGGTGTGGGTCAAACTAGATAATCTTTTAAAGATCATGAGGCAACAGGTAACATCAAAAAGTTATGTGACAGATTTCAGAAAGGCGACCACAGAGCTTATAGAAACCATCATAGAGGCATGGGGTGCCAAAGACATAACATACTACTTGGTGAGCTCCAAAGATATTTTATTCAATTTATCTATTTTTAATTGAAATAAAGATCCAATGAAATTCTTCTGCTTTCCAGCATATTCTTCTTGTGCATGGTGCATTCTTTGCAGAAAAAGAACCACTTGCCATGTGGAACACCCAAGGCATGGAAAAATCTCATTATCAAGCAAGGACAAGCTTCTTTAGGTGTACAAGGAAAGCAGGAGGAGTAACAAAGAGCAATGCCTTCAGAGAGCTTTTTGATTGGTTCTTTAGAAGACAATTACAAAGGACCTCATGCCAAATATAATCAGAAGGATATGGCTATCTCCAGACAAATCATGTATCAATATCACAAACTGAAAAAGACCACATTTCAAACAGAGCTTTAATATTTGCAATGTCTTTTATTTCTTTGAGAAATAAAAGATGTCATGTATGTACATTTCATGATGTATTATGCTTTGAAAAGAAATATGTCTACTACCATCAGATGACTTTGACCAGAGAATCAATAACAATTACACCAAAAAAAATTGCAAATTGCAATGTCTTATATCACATTGGGCAATTTTTGTATATGTACATTTGTTGAGATATAGAATTTGAAAAAATCAAGTCATTCCTTGAGCCTTTTTAAAGAGCTTGGCTCTGGCAAATCACCTCTATATCTCAGGAACTCTTTTCTCCTGTATCCAACAATGCTTTTTAAATCTGACACCCCTGCAGCCATTGCATAGCTTGAATAACAAAGAAAGTACCCTACCCTTGAAGCATTGAGTCCTGGGGCATATCCAAAAATTCTGAATGCAGTTGCTCTTTCAAGCAATAAAACTCTGAAAGCATTAAAGGGTATTGGAGTAAAACCCATGTATTTTGATAGAGTCCTCAAGCAGAACAATGCAAAGTCTGGCTCCTCACTATAGTGCTTGTGAATAACACAAAAAGTGTCTGGGTTCAACTTTGGAAGATAGTGGATAATAGAATGAATATCCACCTTTGCTTTTCCCTCCTCTTCTAAGGCTTTTCTTGTTCCCTTGCCCCTGCCAAGGTAATTGTCTTCATCCAATAAAGTTAACTGTGATAAAAATGAAAAACAAGGTTAGATGAAGTGCAAGCACACTTTAGGAAACATGTGAAGTAACTTGAAACTATTAGAAAGAAAAGCAAGAGACACGACTGATGCAAGCGATAAGGGTCTTCAGAGAAATTCAGACAGTCGTTATCGCTTGCATCGATCGTCATCAATATCTATTTGCAAATTGCCTAGAAACATCTTATGTTTGATAAATGAAGGGAATTCCCACAAGCAAGACATGTATTATCATTGCTGCATGCAACTCCTTGACATGACCGATACAAGCGATAAGGCCCAGCGGAAAATATCCGATGGGCCTAATCGCTTGCATCGGTCGTGATCCATTTCTGACACTTCGAATGGAGAACTTGGACAAATCTGATACAAGAAAGAGATTTTGCATTGGTTAACTGTGATAAAAATGAAAAACAAGGTTAGATGAAGTGCAAGCACACTTTAGGAAACATGTGAAGTAACTTGAAACTATTAGAAAGAAAAGCAAGAGACACGACTGATGCAAGCGATAAGGGTCTTCAGAGAAATTCAGACAGTCGTTATCGCTTGCATCGGTTGTCATCAATATCTATTTGCAAACTGCCTAGAAACATCTAATGTTTGATAAATGAGGGGAATTCCCACAAGCAAGACATGTATTATCATTGCTGCATGCAACTCCTAGACACGACCGATACAAGCGATAAGGCCCAGCGGAAAATATCCGATGGGCCTAATCGCTTGCATCGGTCATGATCCATTTCTGACACTTCGAATGGAGAACTTGGACAAATCTGATACAAGAAAGAGATTTTGCATTGGTTAACTGTGATAAAAATGAAAAACAAGGTTAGATGAAGTGCAAGCACACTTTAGGAAACATGTGAAGTAACTTGAAACTATTAGAAAGAAAAGCAAGAGACATGACTGATGCAAGCGATAAGGGTCTTCAGAGAAATTCAGATAGTCGTTATCGCTTGCATCGGTCGTCATCAATATCTATTTGCAAACTGCCTAGAAACATCTAATGTTTGATAAATGAGGGGAATTCCCACAAGCAAGACATGTATTATCATTGCTGCGTGCAACTCCTAGACACGACCGATACAAGCGATAAGGCCCAGCGGAAAATATCCGATGGGCCTAATCGCTTGCATCGGTCGTGATCCATTTCTGACACTTCGAATGGAGAACTTGGAACAATCTGATACGCGAAAGAGATTTTGCATTGGTCCCATCTCATATCCTTAACCTAAAGTTCTTGAGAATATAGTTAACTGTATACCTTGATGTCATCTTCCTCAAGTCCAAACACGACCGATACAAGCGATAAGGCCCAACGGAGATTATCCGTTAGGCTATATCGCTTGCATCGGTCGTGGTCATTTTCTCACTTAAAAATCGAGATCTCAAACAAAAACTTTAATTGATAGAATATATCAAACAACATACCTTGACCTCATCTTCCTCCTCAATGATCTCTTTTGAGTCAATACAAATTGTTCCTTTGTCCTCAGCGACATCCACGAATGAATAGCCGCGTCCAAACGAGTATATTCCAAGTTGCTTCTGATGCTCATCAAACTCTTCATCAACAAGTTTTGGCTTCTTTGAGATAGCTTTCTCAAAGCATTTTGAAAGAGCTTGTGATGAATCTTTGAATTCTTCATTAGACAAATCCAAATCAAGACGCAAAAATTCCTCTCTTCTTTCTCCTTTCTTATTGATGAACTTCCTTGCAACTTCTTCTGCCTCAGCTATAGCTGCAAGGCAGTAGTCCTCCCTTAGATTGAAAAGTTCCTGAATGTAAAATAGAGGTATGAAGTCTTTCCCAGAGATAAAGTAAAAAGGTAGATTTGGGAGAAGTAGGGACTTCTCAGACACTTGAACTTCTTCAGTTGGCTCCCTTATTGCAGTCTCTGCTTTAAAAGTGGCCACATCAAAATCTTTGACCTGCTCTTCTTCTGCTTGGAGATTGATCTCCTCAACAATCTCCATGACACCTTTCATAGTTTTTGAGCTAGCCTTAAGTGTCAGCTCTAAGCAAGGCTCGTCTTCATCATGAACATTTTCCTCCCTTTCAATTGAGATATGATCAAGCCATATCAAGAAAGCAATGTTTAAAGGGAGCAAGCAGCAGTCCTTTTCATGCTCTGGGCATAAATCAAGCTTCCCTAGCAAAGGGGATATCCTTTTGCATTTTCTTGTGATTTTAGCCCTATCTATTGGAGCCTTCCCAAAGATGTGAGGATGGACATATGTTTTCTGAGAAATAGAAAGGATCCTTCCATTGACCAACCCCAAGAAAATCTCCCACTCATCCTTAAGAAAACTTTTCGAGTTCTCTAAGAGTTTTTCAAAATCAATTTTGGGGTTGAATATGGTCATTGCATCAGGAAAATAATCTACACTTAAACCCTCTTGAACCATGAAATCAAGAAGTTTCTCTGATGGAGAGACACTAAGGATCTCATTCATTCCCTCCATCTTAGCTGTAGCTGCTCCTGTATGTCTATTAGGAGAACACAACCGATGCAAGCGACTAGAGCGAGTCAACGTAGGTCAAACGGCAAAAATCGCTTGTATCGGTCGTGTTGGTGATGAAAGAAAAATACGCATGTAGGTGAGAGAAATTCTCTGAAGGTTGAAAGTTTGAATTTGTGAAGGAAGTAGGTATTTATAGGCGAGGAGGGAAGAAACGGTCGAATGAGGTGGACCAATCACAGAGTGCCACATGGCAAAGTGTACGTTGCCCGATGCAACGGATAGATGATGTGGATCAATCAAATCATGCCACGTGGCAAAAGACGTTGCAATTCGCAACGGGTATCTGACGTGGACCAATCGGGGCATGCCACATGGCACAACGATCAACTCAGCTTTGGGACCTATTTAAGCTTCCCTATTCATTTGCTTCATTTTTTTTTGTCAACACTTGACAAGCGTGGAGGTTCCATCGCCACCAAGTTTTTTGGCTACTTCACAATTTCTATAGAGAGCGCTCTCTCCGTAAGGTAATGTGGACACGACCGATGCAAGCGATTAGGGACATCCGAGATTTTTGGATAACCCTAATCGCTAGGATCGGTCATGTTTTTTAAAATCATCGAGTCCTTGATCATAGCTTGCAAATTTTGGTTTCCCTTGTGATGCTTGAGTATAACGCATTGTTACCTTTATTTTAACTACTATTTATTGAAATCTGATGATGAATTCAGGGACGACCGATGCAAGCGATGAGGGACGTCCGGGCATTTACGGATAACTCCTATCGCTTGGATCGGTCGAGTCTCTTATAGTGGAACGAGTCATTGATTTTAGTTTTCCAATTATCTTTTTCTTAGTGGTAATTGAGTATTTTGCATTGTAAGATATATTTTATTGATATTTGATGATAAATTCAAAGACGACCGATGCAAGCGATCAGGGACATCCGAGCATTTCCGGATGACTGCTATCGCTTGCATCGGTCGTGCCTCTGATAGTGGAAAGAGTCATTGATTATAGTTTTCCTTTTATCTTTTTCTTAGTGATAATTGAGTATTTTGCATTGTTAGAACCATGAAATCAAGAAGTTTCTCTGACGGAGAGACACTAAGGATCTCATTCATTCCCTCCATCTTAGCTGCAGCTTCTCCTGTATGTCTATTAGGAGAACACAACCGATGCAAGCGACTTGAGCGAGTCAACGTAGGTCAAACGGCGAAAATCGCTTGTATCGGTCGTGTCGGCGACGAAAGAAAAATACGCATGTAGGTGAGAGAAATTCTCTGAAGGTTGAAAGTTTGAGTTTGTGAAGGAAGAATGTATTTATAGGCGAGGAGGGAAGAAACGATCGAATGAGGTGGACCAATCACAGAGTGCCACGTGGCAAAGTGTACGTTGCCCGATGCAACGGATAGATGACGTGGATCAATCAAATCATGCCATGTGGCAAAAGAGTTGGAATTCGCAACGGGTATCTGACGTGGACCAATCGGGGCATGCCACGTGGCACAACGGTCAACTCAGTTTTGGGACCTATTTAAGCTTCCCTATTCATTTGCTTCATTTTTTTTTGTCAACACTTGCCAAGCGTGGAGGTTCCATCGCCACCAAGTTTTTTGGCTACTTCACAATTTCTATAGAGAGCGCTCTCTCCGTAAGGTAATGTGGACACGACCGATGCAAGCGATTAGGGACATCCGAGATTTTTGGATAACCCTAATCGCTTGGATCGGTCATGTTTTTTAAAATCATCGAGTCATTGATCATAGCTTGCAAATTTTGGTTTCCTTTGTGATGCTTGAGTATAACGCATTGTTACCTTTATTTTAACTACTATTTATTGAAATATGATGATGAATTCAGGGACGACCGATGCAAGTGATGAGGGACGTCCGGGCATTTACCGATAACTCTTATCGCTTGGATCGGTCGCGTCTCTTTCAGTGGAACGAGGCATTGATTTTTGTTTTCCAATTATCTTTTTCTTAGTGGTAATTGAGTAATTTGCATTGTAAGATATATTTTATTGATATTTAATGATAAATTTAAAGACGACCGATGCAAGCGATCAGGAACATCCGAGCATTTCCGGATGACTGCTATCGCTTGCATCGGTCGTGCCTCTGATAGTGGAAAGAGTCATTCATTATAGTTTTCCAATTATCCTTTTCTTAGTGATAATTGAGTATTTTGCATTGTAAGATATATTTCATTGATATTTGATGATAAATTTGAAGACGACCGATGCAAGCGAGCAGGGGCATTCGGGCATTTCCGGATGACTGCTATCGCTTGCATCGGTCGTGCCTCTGATAGTGGAAAGAGTCATTGATTATAGTTTTCCAATTATCTTTTTCTTAAAGATAATTGAGTATTTTGCATTGTAAGATATAATTTATTGATATTTGATGATTAATTTAAAGACGACCGATGCAAGCGATTAGGGACATCCGGGCATTTCCGTATGACTGCTATCGCTTGCATCGGTCATGCCTCTGATAGTGGAAAGAGTCATTGATCATAGCTTTTTGAGAGTAAGTTTTGACAGTGGAAAGAGTCAGTGATCATAGCTTTTTGAGAGTAATATTCCACTTTTCCTAATTCCTTGCCTAAAGACTGATTTTTTGCAGAGTATGGCTAGAACCAAAAAGACAGCAAGGAAGTTGTACCCTGAGGGTCAGGACCAAAATGCCCAAGGGGAAAATGTCCAGGAGCAAAATTCCCAGAAGGTTCAAGCCAATGTGCCAGACAAGCCTTAAAAAAAAAGGGTCAAGTACCATGTAAAGTCTTTGAGGGAAATTAGAAGAGCTCAAAAGTCTGTGGGATTTTTGATCCCAAGACTTCCATTTATGAGAGTTGTCAAGTAGATCTCAGCCAACCTCTGTTCTTTGATGAAGACCTCATCCTTTGTCAATGTGAGGTGGCAAACTCAAGCACTGCTATGCCTACAAGAAGCTGCAGAGGACTTTGCTATTGATTTTATGAATGATGCCTACTTATGTGCTGCTCATTCTCATAGGGTAACACTAATGGCGAAGGATTATGTTATTGTTTCAAGAATAAGATATAAGTTTGATAAAGCTCTGGTTCCTATTGATCACCACGATAAAAAATTCTTCGATTTTTTAAATATACCTCCAGCTCGAGCACCCAAAACAACAGTTGTCATTGAAGAGATCAACGCTCAAGTCACTCATGATCATGAAACTAGAACTGCAGCAAATAGTGAGGAGGAGAGGAAAAAGCAGGGATTATTTATAGAGGAAAGTGCCATCTTAACCCAAATTCAAAAGTTATAGAAAGCAAATAAAGAGCTCCTCAAGAAAGGAGATGGGCAGGTAATAGTTAATGTTGCAATGCCATGGCAAAATGAATTGTTTCTTGACATTAGACCTAAAGACAACAAAATGTTGAGGGAGCTTCATGTTGAAATATCAGATAGTGTGGTCAACATTTCACTCAGGTATATCTAGAGGCCTTAAAATGCTTTTGTTTTGCATAATTTCCTAGTTCCTTAACTGCATTTTTATTTCTTGATTTGTAGGGTTCTTCTTCAACAATGTGAGGAAGTGGTTCAAAGAAAAGTATTTATTTTAGATCCTCTGGTGACACAGTGTTTTTTGCATAAACATGGAGATGCCAAGTCCTTTCTATAGGATTTTACAAAAGAAGTAGAATGTGTTATTTACCCATATATTGAAAAGTAAGTATTCATCTTCATTTTGGAAACATATTTGTTTCATTTAAGAAAGTATATTTACATGCAACTCATTGACAGGGGCCATTGGATTTTGATAATTGTGGACTTCAATGCATATCAAGCTCTTTTCCTCAATTCTCTTCCATCACAGCATGGGAATTGCAAAGTGTAAGTTACTATACATTTTGTTGTTCTCTATTTTAAAGCCATGCCATCCATTCTGATTTTCACTTTACAATGCAGTGCTGCAAAGCTTCTCAAGATGCATATTGATCAGAATTTTCTAGGAATAGCTAAAATGAATGAAGAAAAGCAATTTGGATACAACCAAATTCATGTGCCATTGCAGAGAGACTCAACATCATGTGGCTGGAGAGTGATTGCAAATGCTGTAAGATTCTTGGAAAGCAGGTTCCACAGTCCTGAATTGAATTTATCAGACTACCCAGATGCATGGATCATCTTGATCAGAGAGAGAGCAATAAATAGTATCATGAAACATGCAATCTGCCCATATGATCCAGACTCACCTCCACCCCCTCCACCTGATAAAAAAAAGTCTGAAGATAAAAAGAAAGGGCTTCCTCTTCACTCACCACTAAAGCATGGGAACAACATAAAGACTCAAGCTGAAAGCTCCAAAAAGGGACAGAAGCAATAGAGAAAGCAAGGCTCTAAAAAGGATAGAAAGGGTTAAATTAATTTTGTAGTCTTAGATTGAAATCAATTGTAAAACCAACCAAGGTTGGAAGATTTATTTATGTACAAATTGTATGTAGTTATGCCAATCTTCATTTGGAAGATGGTCACAGTTGTATTGAACCTCTTGAGAGTTAAACAAAAGTTCATTGGATGGTCCAATTAAGTTTATTAATGTCACAATTATGAATGCATTGTGGGTTTCTTACTTCATTCCTGTTGGAAAAGTGTTTAAATTGGAGAAGTTACAGAAGGACATAAAGAATTAAGAGGACACGACCGATACAAGCGATACGGGGAATCAGAGAATCTTGGATTGCCCCTATCGCTTGCATCGGTCGTATTATCCATTTCATCGCTGTTGCTAGTTGTTTTTATACTCGTGAGTCAAATCTTTACACAAGGTCACTTCTGGAAGTCTCTCGCGGTAGTTTGCTAACACGATCGATGTAAGCGATAAGGGCCATCCGACAATTTTAGATTGCACTAGTCGCTTGCATCGGTCGTCTTCACTTATCTAGTCTCCTCTGCTTTATGCCTTAAGACATGCTCTTCTAATATTGAAATACCAAACCTTGGATTGGAATTTGCACCAAGTTCTCCACACTCTCTTATATTACTTGTTATGTGTACCATGATAATTTCTCTTGCATTACTTGAGGACATAAAAGTTGGATAGAATCAGATTATTTAATTTAGACTAATGTGCACCTTTGATAGACTATAATTATTAAATTGAAATTAGATATTGAATTCTAGATCTCTTCTTCATCTAGAATTAACTTATGCAAGTTCTTGTATAATTATTTCTTAGTCATCAATTCACTCCTGCAAAGAAAATCAATGGAAATATGAAATTAAGGACCTAAAAAATATCTAAGACATTTAAAATTGATAATTTAACACACATTGTTTGTAACCATCCTGCCAAGAAAATTCAATGGAAGTATCAATAGAAGCTTCTATTAGATGAAGATACATTATGTAAGAATGTCAGGGTTAACTTGTTACAATCTTAAAGGCTGGAACTTAATCACCCTTGGTGGTAGGCAGCTTATGCAAGATAATGATTTCTCTGATCTAATGTTAACTATTGCATCATCAATTGAGAATCTACACTGAGATGATACCTCATCAAGGTATTCTAGTAGCTGCCTTACATTTCTGAGATTCCAATTTGCAGTGACAATTATTTTCCTTGATTGAAAATCTGGATGAATCAATACTTCTAACTCAAATTCTGGACAGCTCTCCTCTGAGTCCAAGGCTATCCAAAGTCCAAGCTTTTTTTTCCACCTTCTATAGTCATATCCTAGAACCAGAGATTGTCGACATATCTGATATGAGATTGAAAGAGAATTGGGACTAACTTTACATAAAATAATGTCACCTAGCTTTTGAACTTCTTTGCTATCCCATTCCCTACCTAAAACATCATCAATCTCTGAAATAGAGACTCTCCTATTCAACCACATTGTTTTTGTTTTCTGTAATAACATGTTTTTAAAGCATGCTACAAAGACATGAATAGGCAAAAACCATTGAATCTTTATCCTTCTCGAAATTCGGCCTGCTGACATTGCCTTCTGGATGTCAAATTTAATTTTGCAGAGAAAACTTGAAACTGTTGAATGATCAGGAGCATCCCAATCTAATGAAGAGATGCAAGGACGAGGTACGTGTACAAGAATTCCATAAGAACTCCTCCCTGACGGCACTTGATAATCTGCATAATGGAAAAATAACTCTATGCTATTGAAAAATTGAACAGATTTCTCTGCATACATGAGTTCTGCATATTCCTTATGAAGAACTCTGAATGTTCCTGTTAAACATTCAACAGGTTGCCATTCCACAATATTGGAAGGAAAGATATCTGCAGTACAAAAACATATGTTTCATTATACAACACCAAGTGGAATGATAGAAGAGCATTGTCAAACTTCACTTACAGTACGAAGGGAATTGCAGATGATTTTCTAGAACAAGATCCTTAGCGGTGTACACATGTTGTACTCGTGCAAACCAACCGCATCTCTTCAATTTGAAATTGAGAATACGTCCCTTCCAATGGTTTCTTGTGTTGTCTCTTTTGGCACGCTTGACTTTATGGGCACCTCTACAGCTAGGAAGCATAGTTACCCAGTCATTTACTTTCACAGAAAGAGGTTTCCACAAAGAATCCTCTCTTCTGTTGTAAACCTCACATGAAGTTACGCGATTGGAAGGACGACGACAAGAAGAAGCCATTTGAACTTAGGAGAAGAAGAATGTTCAAAGCGAGAAACCGACGTTCACAAATTTTGGCAGTATTTATAGAAAAAAAGGCTTTGTACACGTGGAAACTTTTGATTTGATGCTAACCCTGTCGTTGAATGATCATGACATTTTGTGAACCCAAAAATATTTCGTATCTTCAAAAATCAATTCCTTCTTGGAAATTCGAGAATATGCTTTGTGTAGTGTGCAAAAGTATCTCTTTTTGCATCAAACCAAAAAATTGTACACTGAATACGAGACTCTTCATCACTTTAGCGACGCTTTGAAAGATAATTGTATTAAAAAAAGAAATTCTCCATACGGTTAAAAGAGACAGCAATGTTATATTCTTGTACACGTGGAAAGACGTTATTTGTCAATTTCCTTAATCTCTCATTAGCAAACAGCCCCTTTTCGGCCGTTTTTCGCCCTAATGATGTTGTTTCGCTCAGCAGTCGCCCTAGGGCTTCTTTTTCTTCTTCTTCTGACTTCGATGAACCCGTCTGCATCAGCTTCTGGATTACGGGGGCCCTTGACATCCTCTTCCTTTGTCGAGTGAGTCAATGCCCCTTTGTTGTCTTGAGCGTTTCTAAGGGCTTCTTGATTTCACTTGCTTTTTTGTTTCAAAAGGAAATCTTTAATCCTGTGACCTTGTTGGCCACAATGAAAGTACACGTTGGGAAGGTTTTTTGTAATTGATGTCTTGCTCCCATACATCTCCTTCGCCCAAGTCCACTTTGATCTTCGATGGAAGTGGCATGTTGTGGTCAGCCTCGACACAGATTTGAGGGTGCCATCGAGCGTTGAACGAGTGTCTTGCACCTTCATAAATGAGACCACCAATGTCCTCGCGTGAGGCCAACGGCTTGCCGATAGGAGAAACAATGTCCCACACGAAGTTGTACAAGAAGTATGGCAGGTTAGGGAGCTCAATCCAGAGAGGGTACCGAAGCGATTTCAATTTTTCGAGACTAAAATCAGGGGATCATCTGAATAGGCACAGGGTCGCCCAAGCGAGTTGCCAAGTTCTGACACTTAGGGCTCGAAACACCATATCTTCATTTTCAAAGACTAGCAGCATGTGGCTTGCCGGTAAGAACTGACACTTACAAACAATTAGCCCACGGGGGAACCACTCGTTGCGAAGCCACTGTCGCACGGTTTCGAGCACAGGCCTAGGGCCAAACAGATGGTCGATGAGGCAAACTTTCTTGAGCTCCTCCTGAGTTGATAGAATTGTGGATCTACTGAGGGAGACCAAGGGGGGTTCAACACTCTCGAAGGCCCCAAGGGCGGCACAAGATCCCCCCCTCCATTAGAGAGGCTAGGTTACTGGTCTCGCTCGGAGGAGGGGCCAGGTTACTTCTCACAAATGAGGGGGACGCTGAATCCATGACCTCAAAAGTTTTTCTCTCTTTTAAAAGAGCTCCTTTCTACTCAAATAAGGTTCCATAATTTCCTTTTTCTTTTCTCAAATTTACATGTACTTCGTGAGCAGTCGCTGAGAAAAGGGAAACCTGAAACGAGGAAGACTTTGAATATGATAAGATTTTGAATTCCAATGTTAAATCGAAGGGCGGCAGTTTTGAATTTGTTTGAATGAAGTTTTTCCAACGCTAAATCAAAACCTTCCAGAGAAGGGCCACGAGGAGATAGCAAAAAAACAAGAGGAGAAAAGAACCGAGATTGCCGCGAAGGCTTCCTTTCAGAGGTACCGCAGCCCTCTATCGTTGAATAGTGAAACTTCAGATTTGAAGGGAACACACGGTGCACAGATAGCGAAGTGGCGATGCTGAGGTGTTGTTGTCGTTCCGTAGACCTCAAACTCACATGGCACAGACCCATCGTCGCGATGAGCCTCTGCAAGAACGCGATGGCCCAAGCCGATGTGAAGGTCCTCAGGAAAAAGAAACTTGATCTAAATTAAAAGAAACACCCTCTAACTCCCTCAGGGCCGTCGTGATTGTGTAACCTCGGGAGTCATGCCTCACGCGAGTGAAATCTTTCTCGGAAGTGTAGCACAAGCACGGTGGGCTTGAGCCACACCGTCGCGATGGGCTACAAGCCACACCATCGCGATGATGAAAGCAAGGGACGACACCCGCTAATGTTCTTGCCGCAACAATTCCGTTGTCGCCTTCGCTGTCGTTCACGGTCTTTGCCTTCATTTTCGTTCACGGTCTTGTCACAATGATCTTTACTTCTCAGCGGAAATGTCCATTGAATCCATTGATCTTTTACCGTCGTCGTTATTCTTTGATGTCTGCAAAAGTTCCTCCTTCGGTCCACAACTTCAGCGATGTCTGCAACTTGTTTTGTGATGTCTGCAACTTCAGTGACCTCAAGCTCTCAACGTTTTCAACATTCCTCATCATTGCCTATTGATGGAAAGAATTGTGAAGGAAATAGAGGGTGCGGTAGATAAATTGAGTGAGTTGCTGACACTGAAACAGTTGAGAATGAGAGAGAGGCACTGGTAATAGTTGAAGTTTGAGAGAGAGAGAGAGAGATAGATAGAGAGAGAGAGAGGGAGGGAGGGAGGGAGGGAGGGGAGAGAGAGAGAGAGAGAGAGAGAGAGAGAGAGAGAGAGAGAGAGAGAGAGAGAGAGGAGCCCTGTTCCATGTGTGCAGAGCAATCATCTAAAATTCATGAGAGAGAGAGAGAGTCAAGAGCTCAAGGATCGTGCATCGACCTTTTTATCTGGTGCATCGACCTAGGGATTTTTGTTTCCTAGCATTGCATTTCAATTTATCGTCCACGACGCTTACGAGCATACACCCATTTTCTTATCTCTTTCGAGGGTGTGGGTCTACGACGTATGAGACAATGATCACCGTACCAGGGGTGAGACACCCAACGTGTAGACGTCGCTCGTCAGACGAGGAGGATGATGCACCCAATAGGGCCTGATCCAATCCTGTGCCACTCTTCCTTCCTTAGACCTCCTTTGCTTCCCATCATCATGTGGACTTATTCACATATTTAGAAGTTAGTATTTTAGTTATTCTTTGTAAAAATAATAGATTGCTTTAGAAAGTGATATTGCGCAGTTTTTGAAGCGCCACCCTCACATATCTTCTATTCAGGACGTAATGAAAAATACCTATAAATACACATGCACTGATAGACTCACCCATCAGAGTATATAGGGGGAGATTGTACCCAATCTAGTGTCAATTATCTTGTCTCTTTATATTCTCTAAGTGCTTTTGTGAGATTTTGTTTGTGTACAATCCTGTACATATGTGTGTTTGCAAGATCCGATCAACATTAGTATCAGAGCCAAGGATTTTCTTTAGAGGTGGTTTCTCAACATCCGGTTTTGATTTGCATCGTCTATTCCATTCACAATTTGGCATATGTCTCAACCATCAAATCGGGGTTTTCATTTATCAAGTTTCTTTGTTTTTGTTTGGCCAGTTTGTTTTTTTGAATTTTTTTCAAATTTGGTATTGTGTACTGTGCTCATTGTACCCCATGTACCCCTATACTCTCGGTGCTCACTATGATAAATGTACCCTGTATACCCTCTATATCCGTTGTGCTCATTGTACTCACTATATGCACTATACCCCTTGTGCTCACTGTGCTCATTGTACTCACCATACTCACTGTACTCACCATACTCATTGTACCCGTTGTGCTCACTATGCTTACTGTACCCAGTGTACCCCTTGTTCGCATTGTGCTCATTGTTCACTATTTCAGTTTGGTTCGGTTATCAAATTAGTTTATCAAGTTCATTTATCAATTCGATTATCATTTGGAGTAAATATCAAGTTTGTTTATCAATTTAGTTATCATTAAGCTTACTCCAAGGCATCGACTAAGGCATAGAACTATGGCATAACTTTGGCATCTTTGGCTCCTTTTGCATTAGGCAAAAAAGGGAACCTTGCATGGGCCTTGTAAGGATTCCTACTTTTTAGGGATTAAAATGGCTAATCAAGTGTGTTAAGAGGTTGGGAAATACCACTAGTGGTATTGTCAGATGAAATAAAGAATAAAAAAGACATATGCTCAAAGAGAGGAATCGTGTGCATTTCTAACCATTGGATTTTTGGATTGTATGGTCATGATTAAATTGAAAAGAATGGGAACTAGAAGACAACACGAGCGCATAGTCTCTGGCAATAAACGACAAAATAGCTACAGCCACGCGAAGAGAGAGAGTAAAATTTCGCAAGTTTCACCTAATCTCCACCATGCGATCACATTTCCAATGGATGGTTGAGATTTAAAACCCAACCCACTGTCACTAGAAGACAAAATAGCTGCAGACTCTGTCACTAAAGGACAAAAATTCAAAAATTCCTAGGTATGAGAGAGAAGGGCGTTCGAGATGCGCATAGCTTTTCGTCTGTTCGATCTTGTGGAGAATGGATGGTATGGATTGAGGAGGAAGTGATCCATATAAAGATCAAATATCATCCATTGATTTGTTTCAAGATCTAATGGCCCAAAATGAAGGCGCCTTTTTTTCTTTTGGGAGCAACTACATCCATTAGATGTAACCAACATCTAAGGGCTATAGTTTAAAGTGGCCCATTTCTTTAGAACTAATCATGGCCATTGCATCTTGAAGGCATCCAAGGGTCGAGTTTGAATCCCATGTATTTCAAAAACCACCTAAAGAACAAAACCACAAATTTTAGGATGCTTGTGTGGTTTTGATTGGCCCAAACCAAGGGAAGCCTATGCCTAGCCTATGTGATTAAGGTACTAGACTGTGTCCACCACCCTATTCTCATTGGTCCATCACTAATCACTCCTTAAGCCAAAAGGCCCATGCAGGCTTCACTTTTTTCCCTAATGGCATTCATGGTTCTCTTGGTTTCCTTTGGTTCTGTTGGCTGTCGTTGGCTACATGCGCACCAATTCTAACTTATGAGTGGCAATAAGTGCTTAGTTATTTCCCTAATTAGCTTACCTATTTCTCTAGTTAGCCTACTTAGTTCCTTATTTAGCATGTAGGGGATTTGAACCCACAACCTCATACTTCCAAGAGATAAGCTTTATCCACTAGCCTATTTTCACTTATTGATAGCCCATTCCTTTCAATTAGTATTTAACACATTTTTGAACACTCTCTTCACCTATTAATTTATTCAATAATCTCATTTATTTTATTTTGTTTATTTATTTATTATTATTATTAAATTATATATATATATATATATATAAACACAAAAGCCTTTCTTCTCTATTTTTGTTTTCTACTAACATTAGTTTCACATGTTTAGTAACATGTTATGGACCCTACCCATATATAGAGGAGTTTGGTACGTTAAATGTTATTTATTAAATGTATTTTTTCTCATCATGGTAATTTATTTATTAAATGTATTTTTTGCATCATGGATTTCCCAAAAAATATTCTATTAGATTGAGATAGTTTTTGTAGTCACTTTTGGGT